>VZRO01000196.1:254268-268159 GCA_013397915.1 Daphoenositta chrysoptera | reverse complement strand
GGTTGTCCCGGTGTCCCGGTTATCCCGTGGTTGTCCCGGTTATCCCGTGGCCGTCCCGGTTATCCCGCGGTTGTCCCGGTGTCCCGGTTATCCCGTGGTTGTCCCGGTTATCCCGTGGCCGTCCCGGTTATCCCGTGGCTGTCCCGGTGTCCCGGTTATCCCGCAGTTCTCCCGGTTATCCCGCAGCTCTCCCGGTTATCCCGCAGTGCCACCTGCCGCCGGTCCAGCTCCGCTCCCCGGCGATCCCGCGGCTCCCGGCGCTCCGGCCGCCCCCGGCTCTCCTCCTTCTGGCCGCAGGAACGCTTTGTTCCCGCTGTGTCCTGCCCCCTCTGCTCCTCCTCGGGGTGGTTTTTTCCCCCTTTTTGCCGGGAATCTGGGATGTGCAGAGGAGGAGGCGGGCAGGGAGCGGAGCAAAGCGGGGCCGTGAGCCCGGGGGACGCTGCCCTGTCCTGCAACACCTCCCACCGGGCTGTCGGGGCTCCTCAGCCCCGCAGAACCCGCTGCAGGCCGCGTGTTTTGGGCTGGGCCGTGCCTTGGGACAGCTGATGTGCACAGGAAGAGTCCCCAAAACCCCAAGCAGCTCCAGGCTGCTGTGAGCTCCTGTGCTGGCGGCGCTGAGCTCGCTCGGATGGCTCTGGTGGGCAGCAGCTGGTTCACCTGGCTGTCCCCATCTCACCTGCCTGCTGGTTTGATCTCTCTCCCCCTCACTCTGCCCAAATCTCTGGCTCACCCCTCTCAGGCCGGGGTCCCCGGGGTGTCCTGGAGCTGCGGGCGGCGCTGGCCGTGCCCCGGGCAGCGCTGACCCGGCACTCGGCTGGGTTCTTGTCCCCTGTGCAGGAGCCGACGGCGCCTCGGCCGAGCCCCTGGTGCTGGAGCAGTATGTCGTGGTGGCCGACTACCAGAAGCAGGAGAGCTCGGAGATCAGCCTGAGCGTGGGCCAGGTGGTGGAGATCATTGAGAAGAACGAATCAGGTACAGGGAGCTGGGCTCGGCAGAGCGCCCCGGGGCTGGGGCAGGGGCAGGAGGAGCAGTCCGGTGTTGTCAGTGTTTTCCTCAAGCAAAACGGCCCCCCGGCATCCCACGGGGATGGAGAGCTGAGGTGGGGTGTGGAGGAGGCAGCTTTGGTCTGTGAGAGCCTGGACAAGGCTCCGGGGCTGCCTCCAAGGGCTGATCCCCCCGTGCCGAGCGCCAGGCGCCGTCCACCTTCTTCAGTCCCTACTTTGTGCTTCTTCCTGCTGAACAGCTTGGCTGGTGTGTCCTGAGGACAAAAGCCATCCCTGGGCTTGGCAGGCTGGTCTCAGAGACAGAGGGGGACGCTCTCGTGGTGCCCACGAAAGCCCCCTGTGTGCGCTCACAACCCCTGGGGGCAGGCAGCCGAGCTCTTCGCTTGCTTCAAACCTTAAACTCGCTCCTCACCTCTGCAAAGGGACCGAGCCATGCTCTGGGCCCAAATGTGGAGAATTTATTCCCTGAAGCTTACAGAAGTTTCCTGTTGGGGGGAGTTAAAGATAAACCATGAAAATAGATTTTAGCATTCTGGAGAGCTGCTCCCCAGAGGATCAGTTGCAGCAGCAGCTCTGTTTGAGAACGAGAGAAATAAAAGCATCCCTGAAGCAAACGAAACGATTAGCACAGCCAGCTGAAAACCTGGGGAAAAATCATTTATTTATCAAAGGTCAGCCCTGGTTTTCCCTCCCATGCAGGTAGCTGAGTCCCTCCCGGACAATCTAGCTGTCTTTCTAAATGACTCACTGGTGGGGTTTTGAGGGTAATACTCAGTCTTTATTTTTCCCCCCTAAAGATACAAATTGTGCTTTTAATAACGAGCAGCGCGGGTTGGTTTTGATTGGACACGCAGGGGGGGCCCAGAACTGTTTGTGGCCTCTCTGGAGCTGGCTGGGCTTCCAGTGGGAGAGCTGATGTTTTAAATCCAGCATTTGCTTGTAGCTTTTCAATTTTGCTGTTTCCACAAATGTAAGGAAGGCGAGCGCAGCAGGACTCGGCTATCGATTCACACACAGGGTATTCATCTCTGCTAATTAGCCCGGGCTTGCTGACCCACACTGAGGGAAAATGAACCATGAAGGGGCAGAAAAAACCGAAAGCAAATGCAGTGGCTGGAGCCATTTAGCTCCCAGAGCCTGTCCTGATTTTTCTGGGGAGGGAATTGTGCTTTTAGATGTCACTCAGCTGCAGTTCTCCCGTGCTTGGCTCTGTTGCTTTGGGGTCACCCCAGCTTCCCGTGGAGATGCAAGAAAGGGGTCACAGCCCCCCAGGCTCGTGGCTTGGAGGGAGGGAGGGAGTTTCTGGCTGGTGTGAGCCCTTGGCTGAGGCTCCTGCTGTTTCCTCCTCAGGCTGGTGGTTTGTGAGCACGCTGGAGGAGCAAGGCTGGGTGCCAGCGACCTGCCTGGAGGCCCAGGATGGCGTGCAGGAGGAGTTCTCCATGCAGCCTGATGAAGGTACGAAGCTGCTGGAGGCATCTGCCCCAGCTTCCTCCTGCTGAAGTGCACAGGGCTGCTGGAAGCACTGCCTCACCCTCCCTGAACGGGGCAGGGCACGAGCCTGGGGGAGGAAAAACCCAGGAACAAACCTGGGAAAAGGGACAAAACCCCAGGAATGGTCCTGCCTGCCCAGTGCTGCAGCAGCCCTGGGGCAGCTGGACACTGCTGGTGCATCCACTGGCCTCTCTGCTCCCCACAGAGGGGCTGAAGCCCAAGGAATGCTCACCCCGGTGCCTCCTTTAGGCCCAGGGAGCTGTTTTACCTGCCCCGGAGGAGGAGCAAAGCCCAGGTCCTTGGACAGTGCTCGTGACCTCAACACGTGCAGAACAAAGAGCCCACAGTGTGGGAACAGCAAGGTTCCAGCCTGTCCTTGGAGCAGACCCAGAATGCCCCTGGCTAACAGATCCCAGTGACTCTGTGTGCTCACAGCAGGGCAGGAGCTGGCTCAGCCCCTCGTCCGGGCAGCTGGAGGTGCAGGGGGCTCGGCCTGGGGGGGCTCCAGGTGAGCAGGGTCCCTGTACCACCCTGTGTCAGCCCCCTCTCCTCCTGCACCTGAAGTGCCGCCTCCTTACGTCCTCTCTTGTCCTTCTCCTGCTTCCCCTCCGTGCTGTTCCCAGTGCCATGGAGATACTGGTCTCTGCCCAGGCACCTTGGCCGCCGCCGGACTCTTGGGGACTTGTACACCAGCGGATGGGGTCAAGGTGGACACACAGGGACTTTGTTGGCTGCCCCCGTGTTGTGCTCGGAGCCTCGTGTGCATGTTGGTTTGCTGTGCATGTGCCAGCCCTCAGGGCCTGCCCCCCCTGCTCCCCAGCCTCCCCCAGGCCCCTCACGGGCACGTCCCTCTCCTCTCTCAGCTGCTCCTTCTCACGTTTTGTTTCGGGCTCAGAAACTGCAGTTTCTGCTTTTCCCCAGCACACATATTGTTAGAGATGAGAATTACTCCAGAATTCTGGGAATTGCTGCCTTAGCTCCTGGAATAACCATGAGCCCTGGGGTTGGTGCCTCAAGGTGGGGTCAGGAGGACAAAAGCCACCTTGGTCCTGCTGGATATGACAGGACATTCTCTGCTCGGACTCCTCTGCACAAAGGGGGGGAAATTGGGCCCTCCCAGAAGACAAATCCTGGAAACCGGCATGGTGGGGATATGGGGACGGCCAGAGGGGTGGATGTTGGAGGCAGATTCTCCCCCAGACGGCCTTCACCCCATTGTGGCACTGCTTAAGCACAGGCAATTCTTCCCCTGTGTTTCTTGCAGAGAGGACAGGACAAGGTGAGGGAGAGGGGAGGATGGACGGGCCCGTTGCCTGACGTGTCTGCATGGCTTTTAGGATGTCTCTTCTTCCTCCTGAAGGGAAGAACATCCATATCCCTGCTTAGCACCCTTTGCTCTGGTGGACAGGACATCAGGCTCTCCTCCAGGCTCCCCACATGGCTTTGACCCATGTCCTGGGGGTTGAATAGTGAAGTTCCTGCAGATCTGCTGCTCTGGAGCAGTTTGAGGGCACCTCTGTGGGCATGGGGTTGCCCCCTCATGCCTGTGGGATTGCTCTCCCCTTAGAGAGGACAGTTCCTCTTTAAAGGCTCTGAGAAAGAAATTTGAGCTGAAATGGATGCATGGAAGAGCTTCTGTGATGAGCTGTGAAAAGTCTTTAGTCCCAAGGAAGAGGAGGAACTGGTTTTTTAGAGAACTTCTTGGGCTAGAGTAACTCTCCAAAGTTTACATTTCCAAACGCAGCCGGGTTTGGTGTGAAATACATTTCACTGTCATTTCCCTTTGAGTGGTCGTGTATCTCTGTGTGTTTGCACCTAAATTACAAGAATCATCATTTGTATAGAGCACTTCATAGCCATTTTTCAGCTGAGGCCAGGTTTCCATGAACCAGTTCCTCCGTGAAACTGCGCTTTCTTCCCAACAGAGGAGAAGTACACGGTTATTTACCCCTACACTGCCAGAGACCAGGATGAGATGAACCTGGACAAAGGGGCTGTGGTGGTGGTGATCCAGAAGAACCTGGAGGGCTGGTGGAAAATCAGGTACTGTCCCAGGCCCTGCAGCTGGGGCTGCGGGAAGTCCAGGCCCAAGGCAAGCCTGTGAGCTGGGGAGGGCGGAGGAGCAGAACTCATTTCTCTCCATCCTGACAAATTTCATGTTCAAGCACAGCTTTGGTCGAAAATCTTTGCAATGCCCAGATTTCCTGTGCTAGGCGGTGGCTGTGCCATCCAGCAGTGCCAAGGTGTGAGAGCATCACTGGGGTGTCACATCCTGCTGAGGGCAAACCCGCGGTGTCCCAGGGCAGGCTGGATCCCCGGCCCCGGTGGGAGGCTCCTGCAGGGAATGGCCGGCCCTGGGCCAGCTCTGCTGTGTGCAGGGCGTGCTGAGCCAAAGGCCCCGGCCCACCCCGAGCTGAGGGTTGTTTTCTGCTGGAAGCTCATTTTCTCTCCTCTGTGGCCAAGCAAACGGCCGGGCTTGCTCAGGGTGGGAGCACACGCTGCAATTTTCATAACCTCGCTCTGAACCTGCGCTCTTGGCAGCAGCACAGCCCCAGAAACTCATCCACTGGCGTTTGCAGCGGAGGAGAGCCGCCGCAGGAGCTCGGGAGGCAATCACAGGCTCGGTGGTTGGTGCCATCTGAACGAGGTGGCTGCAGCCCAGCCAGCAGGGAGAGTCTCTGGCATGGCAGGGGCACCCTGGGTGTGGTTTTTCAATCAGCTCACGGGGCTGGTTCCTCTCCTGAACAGATTTAGAGCAGGGAAGGGATCCAGGCTGCCGGCAGGGAGAGAGAGGGCTCGTGCTTTCTCCGAAGACCAGGTACATCAATCCCAGCAGCAGCCCTCTGGATTTTCCCTCTGCTTCCCCTGCCAGAGCGCTTCATTCCTGAACTGGTGCCATTGCTGAGGAGAAAACTGGGCTTCACAGCACTGCCAGCCCCCGGGCCTGGCTGGGGCCAGCCTGTGTGGGAGCGTTGGTGCCCAGGGAGCTCTGCTGGTGCCATGGGGAGCCTGGCAAGCTCCCGCTGCCCAGAGCTGGCCGTGCCTCCAGCCGAGGTGTGAGCTGAGCTCCGGGCTGGTGTCCCCGGCGTGGCACAGGGACTCCGTGCAGTGACACCGTGTCCTTGCCCCCACAGGTACCAGGGCCAGGAGGGCTGGGCCCCTGCCTCCTACCTCAGGAAGGGGAACGGGGATGTGTTCCCAGCGAAGCTGGGCTCGGGCTCCTCGGCTCACTCGAGTGCCCTGGATCTGGACGGCGTCTCCCGGCAGCAGGCGCTGGCCAGCAGGGACAGGGACGGGCTGGGGGCCCAGCGGGACGGGAGGCCGGAGAGCAGACCCCTGCCCAGCGCCGAGCTCCGACGCAGTAAGTGCCGGGCGGGACCGGGGGGGCCCCAAACGCAGCTTCCCCACGGGTTCTGAGAGAAATTAGAGCTGACAGAGACTTGCAAGGCCTGTGGGTGCTACAGCGAGGTCTGGGGGGGCTGTGGCACAGTGGGGGCACAGGACAGACCTGCTGAGGGATGGGCATCCCCTGCCAGGATGGAGATGTTCTCCTCTCAGGAGCAGGGGCACCTAAAGGGAGCCTGCCAGAAAGATGGAGAGGGACTTTGTACAGGACAAGGGGCAATGGCTTCAGACTGCCAGAGGGCAGGGTTAGGTGGGATATTAGGAAGAAATTCTTCCCTGTGAGGGTGGGCAGGCCCTGGCACAGGGTGCCCAGAGCAGCTGTGGCTGCCCCTGGATCCCTGGCAGTGCCCAAGGCCAGGCTGGACATTGGGGCTGGGAGCAGCCTGGGACAGGGGGAGGTGTCCCTGCCATGGCAGAGGGGGCACTGGTTGAGCTTTAAGGTCCCTTCAACCCCAGGCCATTCCATGATTCTGTGATTCTCTGGTCTTAACCCCTCTGCAGACCTGGTCCTCCGGGTCAGTCCTGCAGTGGAAAAGCAATTTCATGTGGTCACCTCAGCTGCATTTCCCAGGAGAACCTGAAAGCTGGGATACCCTTGAAACCTGGGTGACCTGGGTGCCTCAGGGTTCTGGGCTGATGGGTTCCTCCTTCGGGTTCCTTTCCCCTGGGGCAGGTTAGGTCCTGGTTAGGTCCTTTCTGTTTTGTCTGTCACTTGTCATTCATGAACACGTGTTCAAAAGCCAGAAACTCAACAGCATCTGGAATTCTTCCTCCACAGAGTCACCAAAGATGAGGCAGAGGCCACCTCCTCGCCGAGACCTCACCATAGTAAGTGCCAGCTGGTGTAGGAGGGCAGCAATGGCACAGGGGCTGGGAGAGGAGCTCTGCTCACTGGCTGGGGCCTTGTCCTGTGCCTGGACGTGGTGTCACAGCTCCTGTACAAATTCACGGATGGTTTTTCTGTTTTCCTGCCACAGCCCCGTGGTTTGAACCTGCCTAAGCCTCCCGTGCCCCCTCAAGTGGAAGAGGAATATTACACCATCGCTGACTTCCAGACCACCATCCCTGACGGCATCAGCTTCCAGGCAGGAATGAAAGTAGAGGTGAGGCTGTCACCTTCCCTTCACACCCCTTCCCTTCAGGGCAGTGCTCCTGGCTCCACTGCCCTGGCACCTGTTCCAGGCAGGAGCTCCCCTTCCAGGCAGGGCATGTGTGCTCCCCGTGGTGTTCTGGGTGCTTTTGTCTCTGTTAACATTCCAAGGCTCTCTGAGAGTGGGATAAAAACCTGTAGGAGCTCAAGAGACTTTGTCCCCACACAGTTCTTGGCGGCCTCCTGTCCCTCAAGTGTGAGTGCTCTGTTTGAGCAAACGGAAAATAAACCTACACCACAAACGGGGTTAGAGATGGGAGTTTTTCCCCTTAGCTAGGCCAGGTGTAAAGTTAAAAGCCCTTCCCAAATTCCTGGCACACCCTCTTTGCTGGCAGAGCCCCTCCTGCAGATGTGATTTTGCTCTCTCAGTGTGCGGGTGTGATTTACGCCTCTCGAAGAGGGTTTTTCCCTCGGGGCTGCCCCAGCCGGCCCCTGCCGGGCCCCAGCCCCGCTCGGGGCGCTGCAGAGCCTGGGCACTGTGGATCCGCACGGCATCGCTGCTGCTCGGTCGCTCCAACAGTGCCACGCTGTGGCCACCGCCAGCAGCCGGCAGCCTGCTCCGGGAGGGATGGAGGCATCTCAGCAGCTCTCCCTCAGCCCTCTGCCTTCCCTGGCAGCCAGCGCCAGGCTCGCCTCCCCTCGGGATGGAATCTCTCCCGGGATTCCACGGCTGCTGGCTGCAGCAGCACCAAGGCCGTGTGTCACCCCGCCATCGCTTCAGAGTCCCTTCCGTGCAGAGCGGCTCTCTGAGGTCTCCTTTCCCCCGGCAGGTCATTGAGAAGAACCTGAGCGGCTGGTGGTACATCCAGATCGAGGAGAAGGAAGGCTGGGCCCCTGCCACCTTCATTGACAAGTACAAGAAGACCAGCAACGCCTCCAGGCCCAATTTCCTGGCTCCCCTTCCCAACGAGCTGGCCCAGCTGCGGCTCGGTGACACCGACGGCGGCGCCAGCGAGGAGGCGACGGGGCCGTGCCGACCCCTGCCAGAGGCTCCTCCCAATGGCATGGACTGCACGGGGAGGTGGGGCAGGGACTGGAAGGGCAAGGAGGCCCCCGAGAGCGGGGACCTGGCCTTCACCGGGGGCTACGAGGAGATCGCGGACCGCGACGCGGAGGAGAAGCCCAGCCTGCCGCCCAGGAAGGAGTCCATCATTAAATCGGAAGGAGAGTTACTAGAGAGGCAGAGACCTCCCCCCAAGCCCCCGGGCATGATTTTGCCCATGATCCCACCCAAGCAGTCGGCAGCCCCCAAGGACAGCAAGAAGCCGGAGCTCAAGCCGGAGAAGGGCAAACTCTTCCAGCTGAAAAACGAGATGGGACTGGAATGTGGACACAAGGTGTCGGCCAAGGAGGTGAAGAAGCCAAACCTCCGGCCCATTGTCAAGCCAACCAAGCCAAAAGCTGAGCCTGTGGAGGACAAACCTGAGCCCATCACCCAGAACCCGTTCTTGAAGTCAAGACCCCAGATCAGGCCAAAACCCGCTGCGTCCCCCCGCACTGACCCACCCCCAGGCGATGACAGACTGGACATTTGCAGCCTGCGGAGCAAGCTGAGACCTGCCAAGTGCCCTGAGAAGCCCTCGGAGCAGGACCCCGCTGCCGGGGAAAGCTCCCTCAGCAGCGCCGTGGTCTCCTCGGAGGCTTGCGGGAGGTTTCCGGAGCGGCCGGGCACGGAGAGCAAAGCCCTGCCCAAGCTGGACAGCCACACCCCGAAGGAGGCACTGCCCAAACCTGCCCTGGGCGCAGCCAGCCCCCCCTGTGCCAGGGAGGCCCCTCCGCAGCGCCCCGTGGTGCCACCTCGCCGGCCGCCCCCCCCCAAGAAGCTGGGGGCTCCTGGCTCCGTCCCCCCCGAGCCCAGGGCCCCGGCCCGGGACGCTCCCGAGGTCCGGCCCTCGGCAGTGCCAGGGAGGCCCATGCTGGTCCCTCCCAAAGCCAAGCCCTTCCTCTCTGCCTCCCACCAAGACGAAGCCAAAGCCAGAAGCAGCGTGAACCCAAAGGTCGTCTCCAAGCCCGTGGAGAGAGCGGAGGCCAAGGAGAGGAGCTCGGCCCCCGTCTCCAGCCCGGAGGTCTCCAGGGAAGCTCTCTACGTGGCAGTGGCGGATTTTGAAGGTGACGAGGAGACCAACAGCTTCAGAGAAGGGACTTTGTTTGAAGTTCGCGAGAAGAACAGCAGTGGCTGGTGGTTCTGCAAGGTCCTGACGGGGGGGCCGTGCTGGGAGGGCTGGATCCCTTCCAATTACCTGCGGAAGAAGCCGTAGCCACTCCTCGGCCTGCACGGCCGGACCGTCCCTGGTCTCCCACCTGAGTATTTAATGAGCAGATTAATTTATAGTTTTTCAGTAAGGCTGGCTTTAAAAGAAAAGATAATAACTGAGATCCCACTCCTCCCAGCTGGAGCCCCGTGGCAGCAGCTGGAGGGAGCAGCTCAGCCTCCCCTCCCCTCCCTGTGCTCCCACCCACCCTCCTCCCCACATCTTCCCCAAAGGACTTGGCTCCCGTGGTTCTCTGTGCTGGGGAGATGGACCTTGAGTGACATTTTGCCACCTCTGTGGTGAATTAGAGAGAAATCCAGCAGCAGCCAGGTGGAGTGGTACCAACCGAGGAAATCACAGAAGGATTTGCCTTTTCCTGAAGCTCAGGGTCACAGGCAAGAGTTGCAGGTCACGTTGCTTAGTCCAGGGTGTAGCAGAGCCATGGGGAATGTGGCAAAAATGAGGAATGATTGCTGAGAACAGGTTCCTGTAGCTCTGTCCCTGGTTAAGGGCTGTGCCTTGCTCCCCCTGCACGAGGATCATCCCTTGGTCCTTCCCTGCTCTATCATGACAAGTGTTAACTTCAACATCCTCCTGGTTGAAAAAAATAGGGAAAAATGTACCCTCATCTAACAGGTCCTCTCAGTCTGGTCCAGGACAGCTCTCAGGCTTCTCCCCTGCAGTACTGCAACCCAACATCAGAGGGGTTTTCTTCCGGAGCTGAGGAATTCTATGCAAGGCACAGAGGACCAGAACGACTCCGAACGCCCTGGAAAAGGGATGCTTTGCTCTCCTCCCCACACAGACTGCCCTGGACTGAGAGGGGACCACCCCTTCCCACGACCCACTGAGCTCCCCGGGCAGCAGCCGGGAGCTGGGTCCTTCCCTCGGTGCTGAAATTATCAAGTGCAATGCAGAATGTGGGAGCTCAGCTCCTCATCACCACCAGCTGGGAGGTGTGTCTGGTGCTCAGGGGCTGCCGACCTTGGTTGTCACCCCACCTGCCTGTCCCCCAGGTACTTGCATTTCACCCTGTGGGCCAGGTTGGCTTTGGGGGGGCTTCTGGGCAAGCAGAGCCTGGGGTTTTTCCATGCTGACGTTCCTGCCTGCCAATATCTTGCCCTCAGTGCTGCTTATCCCAGCAGGAGGATGAGCGGGGATGAGCTGTTGTTCCCCAGTGCTGCTTTCTTCCTTTCTGTCCTTGGCTTTTTGCAGCTTCAGGGCCACATTTCTCTCCAGAAGAGCTTTAAACCCGGCTGTCTGTGGGTTTCACAGAGCCACAGAGTTTTTGGGGTTGGAAGGGACCTCTGGAGATCATCCAGTCCAGCCCCGCTGCCAAGGCAGGGTCAGGTGTTAACCAAGCCCTGTTGCCCTCGCTGGTCTAATTGTGTGTGTGAGCAATGCAGCCACATTGTTTTGCTGCTGAAAATAATGACAGTTTTCCCCTCTAATTTGAGGCTGGCTCAATCGAAGGAGCATTCTCCACTCCCCCAGATGCTCACTTCCTTCTCTGTCCTGTATTTTCCACCCTGGGAATGCCGAGTTGAAGATCCCTCTGTCTCCATACAGAAGAAGACAGCGGTGCCTGTGGCCAGGGTCATTCTGGGAGGGCGATGGGGCAGTTTGATCAGAGAAGTCCTGACCATCCTCATCTCCAGCAGCCCCAAAATCCATTTTTAGCCATGGGAATTCACGCACCTCGGTGTGTGGCTGATTCCTCTCCCTCCCACCTGCGGTTTTCTCGGGTGGCACATCAGCCCCTGATCCGGCTGACTCACCTGAGCTGGCAGTGAGCACCGCATTTGCAACCCGGTGCAATAACTCAGCTCCTCGCGTGGCACACCGGGAGGAGCTGATGCGCTCCCGGGAGAGCTGCGGGTGGGCTGAGACAGCGCTGCCTTCGCTCTGCCTCGCTCCGGGCAATCCCCGCTGCTTTGGGAAGGAGCGGGGACAGGATGAGTTAAGGCAGAGCTGCCCCGCAGCCAAATCCAGCTCCCAGAGTGTCTGGGAAGGAGCTGGACCTGCCCGCCTGCTCTGACACGGGGTGGAAGGGCTGGGTGTCCTTTTCCCGTGTCCTTGCTCTGCCTGTGCTGAGCGGCCTTTTAATCTCAGCTCTGCCGCAGAGCCCTCTCTGCCCTGGCTCTCCAGAGAGTCCCGCGCTCTTTGTGTGGCCTCGGCTCCAAACGCGGGCTCCAAACGAGGGCTCTTCCCTCTCCTCGCCCCTCGCAGCCCGAGCCTCGGGGCTGGCCGTGCTCCGTTTCCTGACACAAGTACTGTATTTGGCGCGTCACAGGATCGCTCCCTCCTTCCCAAAGAGCTTCCGAGAGGGAGCGTCCCGTGGGATCGCCCTCGGGAGGTGCCCACAGCTGCAGCCTCACCCCTTTTCCCACTCCTGTGTGCCAAGGGCCGTGGGCTGGCCGGGCTCCCCGGGGAAGGTGCCCGGAGCCGCGGGGCTGGCAGGGCTCTGTCCCCGCTGATCTGTGCCCCAAGCCCGGCTGCTGAACCTCCCCGAACCCCCCTGACTACCTCGTGAGGAGGAGGAGGGTGGCCAAAAGCACCCCAAACTCGGGGGGAGCCCCCCGCCAGGCAGAGCCCAGGCTCCCAGGGCAGCCCTGGGGTCGGGCTCTGTGGCACTGCCACAAAAGGGGGGCACAGCCTGGCCTGGGGATCTGGGGACGGGCTGGGCACATCCTGGGTGGCATCAGCCCGGCGCCTGCCAGGCTCGCCTGTTTGTCCACGTGTCTCTGTATTCTGTAATGTGTATAAATCTCCATTACCGGGGCGGGTGGGGGGCAGCAGAAGGTAGATGTAGCTGTGTCCATGCCCTGTCTATACCTTCACCTTTAGGGGATGGATTTTTTTTTTTTTTTTAATTTGCTGGGTTTTGTTTTTTTTGGTTTTTTGGTTTTTTTCTTTTGTTTTCTTTTTTTAAGAAATAAAAAGAAACTGCTTGACTGGTTTCAAGCACCCTGGTGAACCCGTGTGTGTGTGTGTTTGGCTGATGGAATTCTGGGGTGCAACTTGGGGTGCTGCTCTCGTGTCCGGGGCTGGTTTTGGGGTCTGTCTGTCCGTCCATCCTGGCAGGGAGGCTCAGGGGGACCCTGACAGCTCCTTGTGTCTTCCTTGGTGCCCAAATTCATGTCCCAACAGTGGAGTGTAGAAGTTTTTACTGTGAGCTCAAACTACCAGGGTTTGGTGATTTTGGGGAAAAGCAGAGAGAGAAAGAAGCACTGCCTGTCCTGAGGGGCTTTGGGGGTTCAGGCTGGCCAGGGATCAGCTCTGTGGATAAAGTGGGGCAGCAGAGTGTCAAAAAAGGCATTTTGGCATAAATTGTCAGGGTCCTTCAGCACCCAGAGTGAGTGAGGGGTTTGTGTGAAGTCAGCTCTGGCAGGGCGGAGTTGTGAAGGAATTTTTCCACTCCACATGAAGGGAAAAGGAAATGGGAAAAGGAAACAGAGAAAGACAAAGGGAAAGGAAGAGGGAAGAGGAAAAGGAAAAGGAAAGAGGAAACGGAAAGAGGAAGGGGAAAAGGAAAGAGAAAGCAGAAAAGGAAAGCTGAATGGGAAAAAGAAATGTAAGGGGAAAAGGAAAGGGAAGGGGAAAAGGAAAGGGAAGGGGAAGAGGAAAGGGAAGGGGAAAAGGAAAGGGAAGGGGAAAAGGAAAGGGAAGGGGAAGAGGAAAGGGAAGGGGAAAAGGAAAGGGAAGGGGAAGAGGAAGAGGAAAAGGTGAAAAGAAACAGGAAAGGGAAAAGGAAGAGGAAAAGGAAAAAAGAAAAAAGGAAAAAAAAGGAAAAGGAAAAAGAAGAAAAATTAAAACCAGGCCCCCTGCCATGTCTGCATCACCCCTGGCTGCCACAGCCCCTGCAGGGCACAGGAGGGGGCCAGGCTGGCAAATGTCTTGCCTGAGATTGGATAAGAAATTTGGGGCTTTTTGTGAGGGCCACCAGACCCTTTCACCTCTGGAGCCCTGAAATACACCCTTGTTCCCCAAACTTTAAAGGATTTGCAGGGTTAAATGAGCCAACAAAGCCATGGAGGGACTGAGCAGCCACTGGGCAGTGACCCCCAGGAGCAAAGCAAAGCTCAGGAAAGGTTTGTAAAGTGTCTTTTTTGTGTCTTTTTTATTCTGTTTTTAAGCAGAGCTGCCTTCCCCTGCCCCTCTGGATCAGCGTTTCCCCACTTCTCCAATCAAGGACGTGCTCACGCCCCAGCTCAAGCTCTTAGAAACGCTCCAGAGCACTCTGTACAAGCCAAAGGTTTATTTGTTTCATAAACGAGTCAAATTATATTCATGGAAAACAGGTAAATGGACAAAAGGAAAACACACAGCACTGAACACTATAGAGCACTGACATGTAGAGGTGCAGCTCCCTCCCTCGTGCGATGCCCTCCCTCCCCAGGCCCCCCAAAAATTTGCTTGAAAAGCCTAATACAGAGGTCCAAAATCTGGTTCAGCTTCAACAAGATAATACAGGTCACAGTATTGAATCATAAAGGTAACGACAAGAGAGGAACTGCCTCAGAAAGGGGGGGAGGTAAAAGAGTTCCCCCATCTCTTTTCTTTCTTCCTTTTTTCCTTTTTTTTTTTTT
>VZRO01000196.1:239702-254227 GCA_013397915.1 Daphoenositta chrysoptera | reverse complement strand
CAAAAGTCTATAAAACTTCCATTGATCTGTGTTGGTTTTCTCCCCCCATTATTTTTTTTTTCTTTTTAAAAGTTGCTTTAAAAAGGATAAAAAGTGCACAGACACCCTTATAAGGCACAAACAGATCTTCTGTACAAATCATATATCATTGGACTGTTTAAAAAAAATATTAATACGAATACTAACAATGAAATCTGTAAGAGGCTACCTTTTCCTGGAAATATTTTTTTATTTTTATTGGTTTGTTGGTTTTGTTTTTTTTTTTTGAGGCCTATTTTGGAAAATTCCTGTTTCTCTTGGATAGGCAGGGCCACAGGTCCACTGCTCTCCCATCCCGCTCGCCATGCTGGCCTCACTGGGTGCTGCCCCTTCTGCAAACTGGTTTCGGCTGCTACAGCAAAAATTCAGCCCCTGCAACGTGTCCTGGGGTGGATTCGGTGCTTCTCCTTGCTGGCTTAAAAATACAAAACAGAGCTACACCAAAACCACCCCGCCCAGGCTGCACCCACCCTGCCGATGGAGGCCCTGAGGTGGCACCGAGCAAAGGGGCTCTGCCAAAATATGACCAAAGGGCACCCCCGAGGTGCTGCTGGGACCTGCCCCGGGCTGGGCACTGCCACAGCTTCCCCTGAATTCCTGCCCGTGGAAAGGCTTCCCACTGCAGGCTGTGCCCAGGCAGGTGCTGGCACACCCTGGCACCGCTGTGCCCCTGGTGCTGTGCCCACTGCCCACAGCTGGACCTGGAGCTGCCAGCGTGGGACTGGGAATTCCAGGGAATGCAGTCCCTGTGGTCCCTGGGGCGGAGGGCAGCAGGACAAGGCTGCAGACGCAGGGAAGCTGCCTCCCGTGGCAAAGGGGGGATGAAAGGTGCAGTGGCTCTGCTGAGGGCGGTGGCACAGCCGGTGGCATCGGCCAGGTCTCCAAAAAGGGCTCTGCAAAGCTCTTGGGCCCTGGTGCAGGGCCATGGCTGAGAGATCTCGCTCCGCAGCAGCCTCTCGTTGATACTCAGTAAAAATGTTCCAGCAGCTCTCCAAGGAAAATGTAAAAGGTTTCTGGGTGCCCTGTGAGCACAGCCCGCTGCGGGAGGAGGATGAGCAGCTCCCTGGGTGTGCCCTCCCCGATGGCAGCGTGGCACAGGGCTGGCACAGATCAGTACCCAAACCCAGCTCTCCTGGCACAGCCAAACCACCACCAGGGCAGCAGCACCGCACAGCCACAGCCTGGGAGGAGAGAGGGAATGGCCACACGTCCCTCAGGCCGCCCCTCTGTGCCCAGCAGCCCTGAAATGTCCAGCAGTTATTACTCTATTCCAGACTAAAATGTGGTAATTGGACCTTTCTAGAAGCTGTTCTTACGCACTCGGTAGCACACGGTCACTGAGCTGCAGTGACACGGCTCCTCTCATCCTCCCGTTTCCATCTTTCTTCCCTCTTTAGGAGCCTGGACCAGCTGGAAACTGGCCAGGCTCGGGCTGAAGGACTGGACAAGGGCTGTGCAGAGGGCAGAGGGTGCAGAGTGCAGGGCAGCTCCTGCTGGAGCAGCAGGGAGGAGGATGCTGAGCTCCTCACACCGGCCCCGGTGCTGCACCATCAGGTGCTGCCCAGCTCATCCAGCATCACCCCCTAAACCCATTTCCCTTTTAATTCCCACCATCTAATAACAGCCTCAGAGCCTTTTTCCTTCCTCCTCTGTAAAGCCAAGTGGGAGAGTCCCTGTTTATCTCAACAAGGTCTCATCTACAGTTGAGACCCAGCGTGCAGGCAGCTGGGAGCTGTGCTGGGAAACCTGGAATGGCGGGGGAAAACAGGTAAAGTCAGCACAGAGTGCCCAGAAAAAAAGGTGGGCCTGATGGGACTGGGTCAGAAATTAATTTCTCACCAGAGCCTCCAAAATGTCCCCGTGGTGGGGCAGGAGGAAGGCTGAGCCCCGCCATGGCACCGGCTGCAGGGGAAGGTTAGCACAGGTGACAGTCAGGAGGGGTGGCACGGCAGCTGTGCCACCTGCCAGGAGGGCAGGGCAGAACGCAGGGGAGTGTGCCCGGAGGTGACAAACCCCTGGCTGCAGACAGCAGTGTCAGAGCCAGCACTGCAGTGTGCCCACCCAAGCAGCCCTGTGGCCCACAGGCTGCAGTTTATGGCTTCGGAAGGCAGCAGGGCAGGGCCTGAGCCGCCCCTCACAGCTCCTTCTCTCCCTGCAGGGCTGCCTGGGCTCTGGGTGGGCTCCTGCTCCTCGCTGCTACCCCAGGGCAGCTCCCTGGCTCTCAGCCTCCATGGCCACAAGTCCCTGTTCTGCCACAGAAAGAAAAAGCTGCTTTATCTAAGCCCAGACAGCTCCTCCGTGTCCCCACGAGCCTGTTCATGGGGACACAACCCCAACAAGTGACAATCTGGCTGTGCCACTCTTTGGCCTGAGCTCGTTCTCCTTACATGACATTTCCAGACCGGTTCTGTCCACTTTGAACCCTCCCGCTGGGCCTCGCCCCAGTTTTGCTCCACCACAGCACAAGGCCCTGACAGCAGCCCAGAGCTGTCGGGTTTTTTGGGTTTTAGGGTCGGGAAGCCCAGTGGCACCTGGCACTGCCCAAGTGGCAACCTCCCCACCCCGACCCGCACCACGGCGAGCCTCCCCCGCAGCGGGAGGAGGGAAAAAAGAGCCTTTGCACGGGAAATTTCTCATTTGCAGCTGCCTCGGGTCCCGGCCATTCCCGGATCGGCCCCACACGATCCTCAGCTTTGCTCCCTGAATTGTGCCCTAGCAGTCAAATAAGGAAACACAGATAACGAGCCACTTGAGAACGACTGACCAGCACGATAACCCAGAAGCAGGGACGGAAAGGCGTGGTTTGAGCGGCGTTCCCGCGTGCTGCGGCCCGGGCCGGGCGCTACGGGCGGTAGATTTTAATCACATCTTTGATGACCCGTCGGCAGATGGGGCAGCAGGCGTTGAGCTGCTTCTTCAGCTTAAGACCACAGGTGTTGCAGAGGCACATGTGTCCGCAGGTGTAGATCACCGTGTCCACCTCGCTGTCAAAGCACACGGTGCACTCCCCGTTCTTGCTGCCCGATGGCTCCGGAGGGGAGAAGACAGGAGAGATGGGGGGGCTCAAAGGGGAGCTGGGGGCAGTCACTGCAAAAGAGGAGGGGGGAATGAGGTTGTTTAGTCACTGGGATGACTAAAAAAAAAGCTCACACTGTACAATACACTTATGTCAGTTTTTAAGGCTCTCCTTAGTCATTGCCTGGTTCTTTGGCCAAACAAATCCCAGTGTGTTCCAACAGCTCTGGGAAGAGCCTTTTATCCCTTTTCTGCACATGGGGCAGGTATCCACGCATTTTTTGAACACTTGTAGGGATGGTGATTCCACCACTTCCCTGGGTGGCTTGTTTGATACCTGACCCTCCTTTCCATAAAGAAATTATTCCTTATATTTAAATTAAACCACTCCAGGTGCAACTTGATGTCATTTCCTCTCCTCCTGGTCCTGTTCCCTGGGAGCAGAGCCCGACCCCCCCGGCTGCCCCCTCCTGTCAGGGAGTTGTGCAGAGCCACAAGGGCCCCCCTGATCCCCCTTTTCTCCAGGCTGAGCCCCTTTCCCAACTCCCTCAGCTGCTCCTCCTGACAGGACTTAATTCTCCAGACCGTTCCCTGGACACACTCCAGCCCCTCAATGTCCTTCTTGTCATGAGGGGCCCAGAACTGGACACAGCCCTCGAGGTGTGGCCTCAGCAGTGCCCAGCACAGGGGACAGTCCCTGCCCTGCTCCACTGCCCTGACACAACCAGCACACAGCCCTTCCTCAGGCCATGAAACCCTTTCCAGCACTGTGTTTTCTTCCCGTTCCTTCTGCTGGCCTGGCAGGAGAGGGAACATCCCCCGGGAGCTGGGGCTGGCTGTCCTTACCCAGCGAGGACTCCGAGGCCGACGAGGACCTGTTGACGCTGAAGGCCATGTCCGAGTCGCTGTCGTACTGGGAGCCACCGGGGGATCCTGAGGGAGACACCGTCACTGGGCTGGACTGCACCGTGCCTGGGGACACAGAGAGAGCTGAGCCCACAGAGGGACACCCCAACCCCGGCCAGACCCCCTCAGCCCCGCTGCACAGGGCCTTCAGGGCAGGTCCAGCTGCTGAGTTAATGCTGTTCCTTATTAAAGACACAAGTCAAGATTTTGGATGTGACCCCCCGGGCCTGGACCTCGTCATGCCTCTGTATGAAGCCTGTTCAGTGCTTCAGTGAAGAAAGCACCAGGATATCCAATATTTGCCTGAGTCCAATATTTGGGCTCAAGCTGTGGCTGTCTCACTGTCAGCTGGGAAAGGGCGTTGCTTTGGATGAGGAAAACCTGCATCACAAAGTCATTAAGTCATTAACATCTGCCTTTCTGATGCAATCCTTAACGGGAGAAAAGCAGGAAGGCTGGAACTTGTCACCAGCAACGGATCAGAAGTGCCAGCTGATCCCCGAGCTGTGGCAGTCCTTCAGGAGGAATTATTGTCCGTGCTTAAACCAGAGCTGTGCTCACAAAAACCATCACCCTTACCAAGACAGAAGTTTAATACCTGTTGGCTGGAACAGGGAGTTCATAAAAAATCCCTCCTAAAAACAAACCCACTGAAAAACAGCTGCCCCCCACAACCATCCCTGTTTATAAAGAATCCCTCCTAAAAACAAACCCACTGAAAAACAGCTGCCCCCCCCAGCCATCCCTGCCTGCTGCTGGCTTTATCTCCCAAGTCTCATCCTTTCCTGGGGGAATCAGAGAGGCTGCACACTTCTCTGTGACAGGTACCATGTCTCGCTCACTCTTGTTTGCAAACACAAGGAGCTGCATCCTCACATCACTGCGCACCACGAGTGCAAACCCAGCCTCCGCTTCTGGCCCAGGAAACTTCCCCAGCCAGGTGCTCTGTTATCCTTTCTATCTTTGGCTGCACTTACCCAGGATTTTGAGCTGGTTGATCACGCCGTGGATTGTAAAGAACACCCAGAGGGACTGCGAGGTGTCCACGCACATCAGCATCCCGCGGCTGGCGCCGTTGACGCCGAGGTGCACCTCTCCGTTGGGCAGGACCATGAAGCTGAGGATGTCGCCGCTGTTGAGCACCGGGAAGGCCCGGTACACCACCCAGTACTCCTTGCGGTCCAGGAGGAAGTCCGGATCCGCCGGGAGCTCGTTTGTCCGCAAAGTGCTCGGATCACAGGAGGTGACGCCGAACGAGAGGGCCCCGTAGTACGGCAGCCCCAGGTGTCCTACTTCCACAAAGAGGCTCTCCCCGATGTGCAAAGGCCGGTCAGAAAACACCAAAGTCCTATTGCTCTCCTGCCAGTTGGTGCAGGCCACCATCCTGTCCTGGGAGAAGGTGACGTCGGGGCCGCGGGTGGGGTGGAAGCGCAGGTCAGTGTCCAGGAAGGCCGGCACTCCCTGGGCCTGCTGCCGCCGGCTGGGGCAGCAGGGGATGATGTGGTTGTCAGTCCCGAGGCCCGGCACCCGGCTGAGGTTTAGGTTTGCGATTTTGGCCACCACCTGGTTGTTCTCCAGCTCGTTGTTGTTGAAGTTGGCCGAGTCGTGGTTGCTCTGGGGAAGGCAGGTGCTGAGCCGGGCGGTGCTGAGCCGGGCAGTGCTCATGGTCTCTGCAAACACGCTGTCTGTGAGAGAAACCAGCACAGCGGCGTCAGGCAAGAGAAAACTGCCTGCTTCTCTGCCTACAAGTATTATTGCAGCTGATGCCTTGAGAGGCTACTTAGAAACAGAGACTGGACAGGAGTAAGGGAATAAAGGTCGGTATTTATTTGAAAGGCCTTCAAAGGAACACCCTGGGAAGCCAAGGGCTCCAAGCTGGACCCCAAGCTGGACCCCAAGATGGAAGACAACTCAGGAGTTCCCCACACCTTTATAGGTTTGGTCCATTTGCATATCAGCATAAATTTGCCAATTAAAACTTTAGCTACTGATACAATTTCCCCTCAGCTCACCCCCCTTCAGAGGCTTTGGGCCTGCACAGCCTGGGTGTCCTTGGAGAGCAGCCCCAGAGAGGTTTGTTATGACCAGGGAGCTGAAGGCAGCAGGGTGCAAGAAACTTCAGAGTTACACATTAGGCAATTCAGGATTCGAAAATATGAAAATATGAGTTAAAAGCTAAGGCATCACAGCCTGCAGCTGCTCCTCCAAGAGGAAAAATCAGCCACAGGTCAACCACTAATGACCAGCTCCTGCTGCAGGGTCACGCGTGGAGCAGGCAGAGGAGCAGCTGCACCCTGGCACCAGCCAAGGCAAAACAAGTGTTCCAAAGCACTCCTGTGATCTGGGAGTTCCCTGCACTGGGGGACTGGGAAAAGCTGTAAACCAGCGTGGTCCTACAGCTGTCTGAGGAGAAGGGTCTGAGAGCTTTGAGGTAAAAAAAGGTCTCAGTGTTTTGTTGTCCCAAGGTCTTGTGCAAGACAAATCCACAGGTGATGGCTGAAGGAACACAAGGAATTAGTGGATATTCTTTCCACACTCCTTGTCATTGCCTTGCACCTGTGTCCAGGCACAGGTGTGTCCAAGAGAGGGCATTTCAAACCTCATATCTCAGGGGTGTTCACAGCCCTGCAGAGGTTTTGAATGCAGAGCTTGTCACAAAAGCTGCTTCCTGCAGGTGTTAGAAAGCTTTTACAGCAGAAAGTTGTTTACCCTTTTCACAGCAAAGGGAAAGTCAGGATGCTGATCCTTAATTAATATCCCAGGTTTTCCCTTGGGCCGTGCCAGGCTTGGGGGTGATGTAAAGGTGTGGGAGAGTTTGGGAGTGTTCTCCCTTCTGCCTCCAGCCCTGCCTGGGGCAGCCTGGACGCTTCACTCCGAAGGGTTTAACCCACGGAGCAAAGCCACAGCACGTGAATTTCAGTCCGTGTGAATGGAGCAGACTCCTGGGCTTCCCAGAGATGGAGAGGGGTGAAGCAGCCCAGCACCAACACCGCCTGCTGCTTGGAGGAGAGAATGCCCAGGCCTTCGGCAAAGCAGCAAAACCACCCAAATCCACCCAGCAGCTGCAGAGCAGAACCTGCCTCACTCAGAAGCCCAGGCAGGAGAGGCCGCTGGGGTGGGCTGGTGGCTGGGGCAGCTCCTGCTCAGCCAGCACAGCGTGTCTGGCCAGAAATGCTCCCACAGAGGAGTCAGACACATCCGAGCTTCATGAGGGATGTCCCACCCCCGGCAGTGCCCAAGGCCAGGTTGGACAGGGCTTGGAACAACCTGGGACAGTGGAAGGTGTCCCTGCCATGGCAGGGGGGTGGAATGAGATGGTCTCTAAGGTTCCTTCCAGCCCAAACCATTTTGTGATTCATGATGCTGAAAGATGCATTTTGTGCCTCAGAACTGGAGCTGTATTTCACAATTTTCTCAACTCACAACATTTTGGGAAGACGAGGCAGAGACAAGCACATCCTCTATGACAACACCACTCAAGCAAGGAGTTCAGGTCCCCTGGTGCCCCAGATGGCTGAGCATGGCCCTGATTCCTGGGGCAGTTTGTGGGGTTTGGTATTTTAATCAAAAAACCCCACTCCCATCAGAGTACAGGTGCTCTCAGCCTGAGTCTTCCACTGGGAACCCCTGGATGCTGCAGGCAGGACTGGGGGTGGGGGGCAGAAAGAAGCTGCATTTTATTTTTCTGTCTCCCATTTAATGAGGAGAAAGGAGAGCTCTGGTGAAGCAGCTGCCTTGGCCAACACAGCAAACACTCCTCCTCTGTGATGAGCACCAGAGGCTGGAGTGTGTTGCAACTGCAATTAGAGGAGAAGCTGCTGGTGAGGTTTAATTACACATTTGAGGCACAGCAGACAGGGAAGAGCATTGTTTATGTGTGGCCTTCTCGCCTGTAAAATAACTGGCACTATTTGGAAGGCTGTGTGGTGGAGCTGCCTGCCCTCGGGGCTCTCCACTCCACAGCTCATCCCTGGTGCCTGCTCCATGCCAGGCTGGCAGCACCATCCCCTCGGGCAGGTGCAGCTGGCTTTGGCTGTTAGAACTCCATCAGCTCCGAGGAGCCTCTGGGAAAGGGCAGCTCTCTTGGATTTTAAAAGTGTTCCCTGTGGTGTAGCCCAGTTCAAACACTCCATCTAACGCTGAATTCATTAGGAATTTCAATGCTGTAAAAGCCACTGAAGGAAAAGCATTCCACGGCCATCGGCTGGGCTTGCTACTGGGAACGGATTCATCTTCTCCTGCAGCCCTCCCTAGGGGTGAGGCTGTAAATCAGCCAGACTCCACCTGAGCCCAGGGGCCTGAGTGGTGTCCCCGTGCCAGGGAAGGGTCACAGCGCAAACACAAACTGCCAGCCTGGGAGGGAGCACGGCCAAGAGCGGAGAGAGGGGCTGGGGAAGGGCTCTGGGGAACTCTTGGGCAGTGACGGGTGGTTTTCCAGTGGACTGGCAATAACTGGTTGCTGGGAAAGAACAGACCAAGTCAGAACTGGTCCTTTTGTTCCCTGGGACGTTACTCTGTGTTTTTCCATGCCACAGCAGCACATCCAGCTCAGAGAAAGCTGAGGAGTTACAGGTAAAGATTTCCATTTATCCCCTCACAGAATGTGCAGCCTTAGGACTTTCCATCACTGCCAGCTCTGAGATAGATTGCCTTCTGCATCCCTACTGCTGGCAGAAGAAAAATGATTAATTGGAGGTACAAAACCAACAGCAAATTAATTTTCTTAAGTATCCCATAGAAATGATCACACAGGTCACGCATCTTTCCTGGAGGACCAGAAAGAGCAACCAGAGGAGCAGCCCAGAGGCCCAAAGCCACACTCACCTAGGATTTGCACTTCGTGGGTAATCCCATAGACGTCTATGAGGGCCCAAAGAGGCCCGGAAACTTTAATACCACAGTGAAACAAGATCGGCTCCTCGTCGTTAATGCTGTAGAAGACTCTCCCGTGCCGGTCCACCCAGAAGGCCAAGATATTGTCCCTGACCGCAAACCTCTCGGGCAGAGCCTTGGCCCAGTAGCCGGGGCGGGTGACGAGGTCGGGGCAGGCGTACTTTGGTATCTCCTCGGAGCTCATCTGCGAGGGGTCGTGGATGGTGAAGCCGAAGCGCAGGGCCCCGCTCCAGCCGTGGTGCACGGCCACCAGCCGCAGGCGCACCTTCTCGTACAGGTGGATGGGCCGGTTGGTGAAGGTGACGCCGTTGCAGAAGCTGTTCCTGCGCGTGGCCCGGCGCGAGTGCGCGTCCAGCCGCACGTTCTTGCCCTTGGCCTGCGAGTGGAAGCGCGGCGGCTCCGTGACGGCCAGCACCGAGCGCCTCTCATGGCTGCTGTTGGGCAGGCTGTAGTAGGGCCGGCTGGACACCGAGCGGGCCTGGTGGCTCGTGTCTGCAAAAGGACAAAGCACATCTGTCAGACGGGCGTGGCCCCAGCCAGGTGTTGGCGCAGCTGGGCGTGGTTTACACCGCTCTGCTAAGACCCAAAGTATTTCACCTTAAAACAGCGTGCTTGGCCACAACCTGCTCCTTGCTGTCCAAGTCTGGCCTCAGCTTTCTGCTAAGACTGCCAGGCAAAGGTTAGGCAGCTTCCCTGAAAATCTGGGTGGGAAGGAACATCCTCTGTTCCCGTCAGACGCTTCCTATTGCCCTTGGAAAAGCGCAACACCTGCGGCTCCGAGCTTCCTCCTTGTTAATTCACGTGGGGGGCAGAGACAGGAGCTCTGAGGATTGTGGCTGTTAAACATCAGAGATGCTCCAGATGAGCATGGATTTTAGGAGATTTTTGTGGGATGTGCAGCCACCAGCTCCTCTGTACCCTGATTTTGTAATGGTGAACAGGAAATTTTGACCAACACGAATAATCCGAGACATTCAGCAGCTGGAGCACCTCTGCATCACCAGACTGTTCTTCCTAAACCTTCACCCCAGCCCCCGGCTCAGACATCCGATGCAACTGGCACATTCAGGAACATTTCATCCTGCACAGCCTTGCCTTTACCCAGAACCTCCCATTTGAGCTCAGAGCACTTTATAAATGATGATTGTTTTCAGCTTCACAGCACCGCAGATGGCACAGAAATCCTGCCATCCTCGTTTTACAGATGGGAGAAGGAGAATTGATGGGTGAGATCTTGCAGCATTTAAAGTCAATAGCAATTCTGAGACCGATTTCAAGGAAAGCAGATTTGGGGCCTAAAGTGAAGTTCACACAGGCATGAAGCAGAAATGAAAAAAAGCTCAACATTTAATCTTAAACCTTAGCTAGAAGCTCCCTGAGGTGGAGACAATCTCTTTTGCATATCCCTGAGCACGTGGGCACTGGCTCCAGGACCTGGGCTCCCACCACCACCGTGGTGTTCCAGGGAATTCGGTCTCCCCATTCCCCACCCACTCCACCTCTCCTCCTCTCCCTGCACCTGGCTTTGGAGATTTTTAAAGCAAAACTGGAACACATCCTGAGTGCCCAAAGCCATCCTGTCAAATATCAAACCTCATCACATGCTCACATTCATTCTGAACTCTTTTTTGCCACGTTTGAAGCTTTAGCAGCCGCCTGCCAGGCCCTTCCTTCAAGCTGCTTCTTCCCTGTGTGTAACCCCAGGCTTTGCTTCGTGACAAGGGAAGGATTTTCTGGCGTTTTCCTCTGTTGGAAAAAAACCACCAGAAGATCCTGGGAGCTCAGCTGGGTGAGCTGGCAGGAGGGCTGCAGTGGTGGCAGCTTTTTCTGCAAGCAAAACCCGAGCAGACAGGGCAGCAAGAGGCTGGGACCTGCCCTAAGGCACTGAGCAAAGAGAAGAGAGGTTGCAGCAAGATCTGAGCACAGGATTAGCCCTTCAAATCAAGCATCTGTAACAGGAGTCAAAGGGCTACGAAGGCAGAGAGCTCCTGTTTGCAGCAAGATAAAAATAACAATCAGAAGGTGTTTTGCCTCTTGGTTTGTCCTGCACGTGACAGTCGCTGTGTAATGGTTAATCCTGTCACACACCGGTGTAAATGAATACATCCTTGCTCTCACACCAGTGAGGGGAGGGTGCCAGTTCCACGCCAGGGCTGTGGAAAGAGCCCTGGAGCAGATGGGGAAGGGAAAATCCCCCCGAGGAGTTCAATCCCCCTGCCCAGCACGGCACCTCTGCAGGCCAGGCATCCCCCAGCAGTGCCCCAGCACAGGGGGGTCCCGAGGAAGGGGCATTTCCTTGTGTGTTTCCAGGAGAAATCTCATGCCTTGCCTGCTGAAGAGCTAAAACGCAGAAATGGCTGCTCCAGGCACAGCCCAGCCTGGCTCATGTGGGTGCTCTCCGTGTGCTCCTGTCCACGCTCCCCGCACTGGCGCTGCTGCCAAGGGAGGGTGACCGGGGGTTCCTGAGCAGGGACAGGGACAGGGACAGGCAGGGTGGCACAGACCCAGCAGCACAGGGCAGGGTGAGCCCTCCTGGCCTTGCTGCCCCACGCAGCTCCCCGTTTCCACGTGGATTCACAGAGCCTTTGTGCTGCTCAGCTGGGACCTGGGTCCAGCAGAGCTGGCACAGATCCCAAGGGGCTCCGGCGGCACTGGGTGGGCTCGGTGCCACCTCACACCCTGCCTGACCTGACAACAGCCCCGCCTGGCAGGGAAACCCTCATTTTATAACCCACTGAGCTGCTTTTTCTTTCTAAAATGGTTAAAAACAACCCCCCTGTTGTTGCAAGTGCGGCGGCCTCAATGTACTCGTGTTGGCCAGGAGAAAGGAGGAGGGGGGAGAGTTTTGTCCTCTTCTCTGCTACCCCCAAAATCCCCTCTTTTCCAATCCCAGTGCAGCACCAGCCTTCCTCCCACAGCCACCTGATGGAGAAAAGACTCCTGCGAGGGATGTGATGCCCCTGGCACCCAGCAGGTTCTTCTCATGCCCCTCTCAGAAGGCACAGAGGACCGAGGTGGCAGTGCCAGTGCCACCAGCTCGAGTGACAGGACAACGATGACGCTGGCACCCACTTCAAACACAGCTTGGGGTCCACCCTGCCAGAGGGGAACTTGGGGTCGGGGTCTGGCACTCTTTGTTTTGTTTTCTTTTAAAAAAAAAAACAGGAAAGCATATTGTGGCTAAACAATAGGAAAAGCTCCCGACGGAAATGAATGGATAATTTATTTATAACGCTGTTCCCCCCTTCACGTGAACACCTGCTGGTAGAATAAAGCCTGACACAACCCGAGGCAGCCAGGCAGAGTTTTCCCACTGAAACACGCCTGGGGCTGAGCTGGGGCATGTGCTTTGCTCATTAGGTGCTGCTGGGGACTCGAAATCTCAACAGGATGTTTGTGCCTTTCAACTGTGCCTTTGAATTGCCCTAATTTGCAGCTCGACTTCCACAGCTTGGATTGCATTTCGGTCCCTCTGCTATTGCTCCAAAGCCTCTCCTCTCCTGGCTGTGCATTCCCACCCAAAAGGTGGGATGACGACAGCCAAGAAGTGCCACCCTACCCCAGGGTGCCTGACAGGCAGTGAAGAGCTACGCCAACTCTTCTTTTTTCAGCTGTGAGATTCCTACAACACTTGGGAGCAAGTCATTTCTTCTCTTTCTGCCTCACTTCCCTGCCTAAAAGAGAGTAACACTCTTCCTCCACCTCACGGGCAGCTAAAAGGACTGAAAAATGTAAGTTTCTCAAACACTTCAATCCCTGAGCCCTGCGAGCCTGGCTGCATCCTCACAGGGGACACAAACCCGCTGGGCCCCCCTGAGGGATGCCCTGAGGTTCCATCCCTCCTTTTATTCCTGAGTTTTCCACCTTTCATCCCCACTCTCACCAGTTTCAAACATGACACTCACGGCACGTCCCTCAAACGCACAAGCAGATATAAAAGGCAGGGAAATGGAAGAAAAAGCTGAAGTGAAGGGTGAGGAATGGTCGGAGGCTCCTCGCTGAAACCTGAAGGATAAACCCTTCTGGCAAGGCAGCATTTCCATCCACATCCTTGTGGTGTCAGATGACGCTGAGGCAGATTTGGGTTATGGGGGCCCATGCTCTCATCTGAAGCTTCACCTGCTTTCCAAAAGGCCAGCACGCTCGTTCCGGAGCTTGTGCTGACCTTTGGAGAGGTATTTTAACAGACATGCACTTTGCATTGCAAAAAGGTACACCAGGCAGACCCTGGACAAATTCCACATATTTATCATGGCTCCAGTTCTAAAAATAAACATTTTTTTTCACCCATTTGTTCCCAGCACCGGGTCTGCAGTGGCACTGTAATCCCACCGACAGCAGCAGGCAGAATGCAGCTCCAGAGCCCTCTCCGAGGCTGCTGCTCTCCCAGGGGCGTGGGATGGAGGAGGCTGCTCGGCCGGGGAGTGACCCCGAGCCACATCCCTCCTGTCTTTGCCTGCCCTGACCAGCCAGGCAGCAATAATACCCCTACAGAGGGGGAGAAGGGAATAATGCTCACGGAGACCAGAGCTACAGCGAGAGCAGCCTGGCAGGAGGAGGAGGAGGAGGAGAGCGCTGCCATCCTGATGCGTCACCGGTAAATCCATGGTCTGCACCAAAACACATTCCCCGGCTCCCACAGCCCTTTCCTGAGGGCCTGCCCCGAGTAAATCCATCACTACAGACCCGCAGGATCGCCAGGGGCAGTTTGGGGGCCAACAGGGACCTGCAGTGGGTACAGAGAGGGAAAATTACTGGGACCATCCCCAGCTCACAGCAGACACGGCCCATGCTGTGGGAGCGTGGGCTGCCCTTGGTCAGAGAAAGGCTGAAAGGTTCAGGGAAAGGCTGAAATATTGAGAGAAAGGCTGAGAGGTTCAGGGAAAGACTGAAAGGTTCAGAGAAAGGCTGAAAGGTTCAAAGAAGTGGCTGAAATGTTTAGAGAAAGGCTGAAATGCTGAGGGAAAGGCTGAAATGTTGAGGGAAAGGCTGAAATGTTGAGAGAAAGGCTGAAATGTCGAGAGAAAGGCTGAAAGGTTGAGAGAAATGGCTGAAAGGTTCAGGGAAAGGCTGAAAGGTTCAGGGAAAGGCTGAAAGGTTCAGGGAAAGCTGAAATGTTGAGAGAAAGGCTGAAATGTTNGTAAATGTTGAGAAAAAGGCTGAAATGTTCAGGGAAAGGCGGAAATGTTCAGGGAAAGGCTGAAATGTTCAGGGAAAGGCTGAAATGTTGAGAGAAAGGCTGAAATGTTGAGAGAAGTGGCTGAAAGATTCAGAGGAGAGGCTGAAGAGCTCAGGGCAGAGGCTGAGAGGCAGCAGCGTGCAGCCCAAAATCCATCTCTGGAGCCTCGTGCCTGGCGAAAGGGAATCCACCCAACACAGCCACGGCTTATCTTCATGGGCTCCGCTTTATCTGAGCACCAGAACCTTCTCCCATCACAGCAGATCCCCGGGTGGCTGCTGCTGCTGCTGGACGTTAAACAAGGTCTGCAGGCAGGGGCAGGTGGCTTTGGCTTTGTGACAGGAAAAGCCCGACAGGTGGGGACAAGCAGGGCGAGTGACAAGGAGCTGCTGGGAACAGCCCAGTCCCAGCCAGTCCCAGTGTGCCCCAGTCAGTGCCAGTGTGTCCCAGTCAGTGCCAGTGTGCTCCAGTCAGTCCCAGTGTGCCCCAGCCA
>VZRO01000196.1:221746-239590 GCA_013397915.1 Daphoenositta chrysoptera | reverse complement strand
CCAGTGTGCCCCAGCCAGTCCCAGTGTGCCCCAGCCAGTCCCAGTGTGCCCCAGTCAGTGCCAGTGTGCCCCAGCCAGTCCCAGTGTGCCCCAGTCCAAGCACAGCCCTCAGCCCACGGCATCCCCGCTGGAAGAGGCTGGAAGAGGCAGGGGAGGCTGTTACTGCAGATACCAAACATCCCCAGCAACACGGAACAGGCTTCTGCTCCGACACGATCTTATCTTCTGAGGACAAGAGATACAAATCTGCTCACATATAAATTTAGTGCGCTGTCTAGACATTTCTTTCTTTTTTTTTTTTTTTTAATAAATACAGAAAATGTGTCAGGGAGCTCTGTGGGAAGCACTGGGGTGGCCTATTCCACACTCAGCGGTGTGGATTTGGAAAGCTGGGCTACCAAATCCAACAAAAAAAAATCTGCCTCATTTCTGAATGTCTTGCTGGCTCAAACTTTGGAAAATTCAATTAATAAATACCCCCCCGTGTAAATTCCTATGGTTTGCATGAGCAATCTGGAGCCCTGTTCTGATGTAATGTCTCCTTGCCTGGTCCGCTAACCTGAAACAAACTTCCAGGGAATTCAGAAAAGGTTCATGTGCAAGAGAGTGATACAGAAATTGAGGTGTTAAGGGGACACTGAAGAGCCTGTGACGAATTACAGGAAATGTGACATTTTTGAAGAAACAGTGTGAAGGAGGGGAGGAGGAAAGACAGACAAAAGTCACTTTTTCTTTAAAAGAAGCTGCGTTGTGGCACTGAGGTAACTCTCAGTGCAAATATCTCATGGACATAGATCCATTGCAGAACAGTTCCGAAAAATCCTTGTCAGACAACAGGGATTGACTTTAGCTCACAAAATCAAGTTGTGCCTGTCTCCACAAGAAAACCCTCTAATGCTTGAAATCAAACATTTTATAGATTTTTTTAAAAAAATGCTAAAATCCTTCTTTTTTTTCCAGGCAGGGGCTAATGACATATTTATTCTGGACTTCTAGGTGTTCCTCCATGGGGTATTTGCCAACAGCATTAGGCAAAATCCTTTAGTTCTGATCCTTTCTCTCAAACCAGCAAACACAGGCAACTCCAGCAGGACCTTGCAGTAATTTCCAGGCTGCTCCACCTCCTGTCTCCCACTGTGTCCTCAGGAAAAAAAGCTCCTGCATTGCTGCTCCTTTCAACTCAAACCTTTTTCTTGCAGCGAGGAGCTGATGCCAAAGTTCAGCCACATCCCATAAAAGAACGGGTGCCCTGCAAGGAAAGCCAAGACCAAGGCTTAGCCCTCCTGGTTATCCCAGCATCTCCTCATGGCAGCAGCACTGGAGCCAAGAGATGGGGAGTGCAGCTGAAACTCCCATGTCTCCCTCCCAGGAACCACCAGCTGGCTGCAGGCAGAAAATAAACCACAACAGAAGCTCTGCTCCAAGGATGGAAAGTGCTGATGGCAAATCCTCCACGACCTAGAAGTGATCACAGAGCCCCAGAGGCTGAGGAGAGCCAGGCAGGAACACTCTCCCTGACCTTCTGCTCGGCTTTGCTCCTGGAGAAGAAGAAATCAAACATGCCACAAAGAAAACCAGTGCATGACTTCGATGGAGAGGCATTTCCAGAGCAAAGTGGGGAGCCCTGAGCTAAACCAGTATGGGTGGATCAGGCTGTAAAAGCAGGGGCTGCTCCCCAAAAAAACTCCTGCTGGGTCTGCAGGGATGGGAACATCCACCCACACTCACCTCTGCCTCTCTCCTGTTGTGCCTCTCACTCTGGGCACGCAGGAATTTTGCTGCAAAGTTGGCCCCATCTTTATTACAGGCTTTTAGTCTTCCTGCATATAAATAGCACCAAGTATACACAGAAGCCAGCGATTAAGCACGGAAAAAAATCTCCTCTTCCCTGTATTATTAGGGAATCTGGGTCAATGAGTCTGCAACTCGAGTAACAAATTCTTAGAGCTGGTTAATGAGAGACAGAGCGAGCGGGACGGAGGAAAGGCAGGGTTCATGCCATAATCCCTGCTTAAGTCCTTCAGTGCAAGCGATGAAAGCAGCTGTGTGATGGATGAGGAGCCCTGGAAAAGGCACAGCTCCTTGTGAGCTGCTCCGCGGGCTCGACACCCAGCCCTGGCTCGTGTCGCTCCCAGGGCCGCGCTCCCGAGCCAGAGAGCGCCCAGGGATGTCAGGGATTTGAAAGTCATCCTGCAAAACTCGCTGGAACTTTTGGCTACTGGCTACGGATAAAAACATCTTGTCAGGAATGATCAGTCAGCCGCTCTCAGTGCAGCTCTGAGCGGGGAGTTTTGGGCTGTGCTCTCGCTGATCAGCTGCGTGTGCAACGCGCACGAGTCCGACGGCGGCAGAGCAAACCCCTGCCCCTGCCGTGATGTATTACGGTTCTGCAGAACTGTTACCTTCTTTAGAAAGTGAAGCTTAGCCTGGGGAGAGCAGAGGGCTGCTCAGCTCACTTTATCTTCTCCGAGTCCATCGCAGAGTTTTGGGAGGTGACCAAAAGCAGCGAGAAGTGAGCAGCTGAGGGCTCTTAAAGCAGCTCCACAAATGGTTTCTGAGGAATGCTGGCTTGGAAATGATCATCACTAGGTTGGAAGACTGAATATTTTCCGAATCTAAATGCTCAGTGATTGTCAGTCGGGGATTAAAAGATTTATTTCTGTGATTTATTGTTTTTGTTGTTTTCTAGAAACAGGCAATGTACACCAGAAAGCAGAGAGAGAATTAGAATATGCAACACTTGAGGCTGGAAAGACTGGTCTGTGAGGAATGAACACAGCTGGAGACCCCAAGATGGGAGGAGAGCGGCAGAGATGTGAACAAAACCCTCCTGTTCTCTGGGGTGGCTGGGTTCTGCTTAGATTTACTAAATTCAGACAGAAATAAGGTCCAAGGTGAGGCCACAGACACAGCCTAGGAGCAACCCAAGAGACCCCAAAATCCTCCCGTATCCGTGGGTGCTGCTGGCCCATGGAGGCCACCCCATGGCTCTCTCTGGGTGAGACCCATGCCCTGCTCCTGACCGACCCCCAGCACAGCAAAGATCAGAGTTTTCCTCACAGACTAAAAAACCTGGCTTGGTCTCCTTGCCCCCACTTCCTCTCCATTCATTTTTCACTTCCAAGACGCCTCCTCCCTCCCAGGCAGCACAAACAGCTCAGGTTTCCAGAGCAACACGTTGGTCCAAAAGCATCCTTCTGAACCGGTGTCTTCCAATCAGGACTGGGATTTGTTGAAGACTTACAAGAACTTGTGCCAGCCATCATCACTGACATTGAAACGCTCCGTGCCCTCAGCCTCCTCCTGCTGCCAGAGCAGCACGCAAGGACCATTAATGCAAATAAACTCCCCGTCCCCATTGAGCCTTTTCTCCTGGCCAGCTGCTCCGAGTCATCTGCACGGGGAGTTATAAATAGTGACCATGTCATTCCAATGTTAATGGCTTTTAATGAAATCGAAGGATGGCATGCATTCCCTCCTAATACCCTCGGAGCTGCAGTTCCATTCCATGCCGTGGTTTCAATCCAGCGCTCATGGAAGGACTTGGCACATCCCTCCCAAAGCCCATCCACGTGTTGCTTCCAGCACGGACAGGAACACCAAGAGGGAAATCATTTCGTTGTCTCCCTGATGCAGGAAACCCACCCATCCCCTACAGACAGGCACTGCACCACGAGGGCAGCTTGTGACACACGGAAAAACAACAAAATAAAAGCTTTGAAGAGCGATAGTGGCAATTCAGCTTCACTTTCCATGCATTGTTCTCCCAAAAGCCCCGAAAAACCGGTGTTTGCCTTATCGCCATCCCTCTGGATTTGGGCTGTACACAACCCACGCCTGTCCCACCTTCCAAAAGCATTTTTGGAGCAAGGCCAGGACATGAGCTGCGCTGTCGGAGCCCCCACGGGTCCGTGGGTGCCTCGGGTGGGGCGGGCGAGGCTCAGCCAGGAGCGCTACGAGCCCAGCCTGATTTCCACCCGCGCTGGAAACACCACAAAACTTCCCCGGGAGGGAAGGCCCCGAGAGATCCAGGGATCTTCCCGCTCCAGGGCCTGGGAGGAGGAAAAGCTGCAGATAGCGACAGGTCTGAGCAGCCTGGGTTAGTGAAGGTGTCCCTTAAGGTGTCCCTTTAAGTCTCTTCCAACCCAAACCGTTCTGGGATTCCATGAAGGGCAAAGCCAGCACTTGGAGCGATGCTGCAGGGGCAGGAAGGAGAGCCTGGCCATTCATTCCACCTTCAGCTTTTCCCAAAAAACTCTCACAATAAAAGGAACAAACCTGCTGTTCTTCTTTGCTTCCTCGTTTTTACAGAAGCCTCTTTTGTCTTTATCTCTCTTCACAGTGGTTCTAAGGGTCTCTTCTTTTTTTCATCCTAATTACAACTTCTCTACACTCCAAAGAATTTAGTTTAAAAGAAAAAAAAACAAAACAGTGGAGCTGTTCCAGTCCAAACAGGGATGGATAACCAGAGAGCCATCAGATTTAACAGTGGCACCCATACAGGGCTTTTGATCTCTCCTAACAGAGCCAAAAACCCCAGGAAAAGGGGGAAAAGGCCTCTAGGAAGGTCTTCTTCCCAGTAAACCCCACTTCCAGCATTTTTTAACAGTTCCTTTTCTATTTACACACAATTTAAACAGTGATCTGGCAGCAGGAGGGGAAAATGCTTGGGGAGGAACGCATGGCTGAGGAAGCTAAATAAAGCAGTGGCCAGGTCCTCAATCATCCTATATTTTATATATACAAAGGCTGCGATTCCACTAAGCTTTTCCAAAACAATATGTAAAGAATCCAAAACAGGGCAGAGCAACGGTAATAACTGGTTATAATTAAATCAGGGGGACAGCAGAGCTCTGCTCCTCTGCCAGGCTCGTTTCCCTGGAGGAACGGCTGAGGGACAGTGGGACTGGTGGGACTGGTGGGACTGGGAGCCCTCATGGGGCTGTGCTGGTGGGCTGGTGCCTCAAGCCAACACTGTCCCACAGCAGGGAGATTTTAAGTAAATTTAATGCTGGCCAAACTCTCTTTGGGAGTGATCTGAAGAGCTGATGAGCTCACTCCACTCGTGTGCAGTCCAACCTGTACAATAACATCACATATTTTGTTGGCTGTTTTAGTTAATATTCACACAAACAAGCTGTGGCTTTTTCTAAGTACTCCAGAAACAAATCCAAAATTTTTTTAAAGGGAAAAGAAGAAAAAAGTCAAAAAAAAAAAGAAAAAAAGAGTAGAGTTCTGGTCCAGGAACACAGGAAAACATCCCACTAAAAAAAGATGTATCCTTCTTTTCCTTAGCTGAGATTTTTAAAAATGCAGACTTCCCTGCTAAGCTGTGAAGGCAATCTGAGAGGCAGGTGGTTGTGCAACACTTGGCTGCTGCATGGCTCAGCTCTGAGATCCTTTTCCGTGATATTTGCAGGAATTAATAAGAGGAAACAAGACCCACTTCAAGACATCAAAGTGTCCAAACAAAAGAAAATACACTCATTCCATTACTGGACACACCATGACCTCAGCCCCTTCCTTCAGCTTAAGTGTCTTCAATTATTTCAACACCAGAAGAGTTTGAGCAAGAGAGGTTTATTTTTAGGCCTCCGTGTCAATCTGAATTCCATGGGGTTTGAACCCAGCACACCTAAATCAACATCAACATTTTTCTCCTTTTTCTCTCTTTGTGGTATCACAACCAAAATATGATAGAGGCAGGTGAACCAGAAACAATCTGGAGATGAGACACAATTCCTTGCGTTGTTGAAGAGCCAGAAAATGACCAAAGCTTTTTTTTTTGCTCCCTGCCCCAGAGGAAAGAATCTCTGTGGTGAAGGTGTGAATTAGAGAGCAAACAGCACTGCAGTGCCCAGGTCCAGGCAGTATCAAGCCCTAATTTCCACCCTGTTTTCTCACCTTTTCAAGGTGGAGCTTGGATTGTTGTTCAGGAGAACACATTTGGTCAATACCTTCAGAACATTTCACTGCAGAGCTACAAGTTGCTGTTATTACTACAGCTGTGTTTTGGGGGGTTTTTTGTATTTTTCATTGATCATTTCCACTGCACAGTCCAACAGCGCTCCTTGGTAACTGTGGAATTGGGAATATTAGAAATCCCACACGAAACAACATGACCAGCTGCCTGAACCCTCCCATTTCCACCCAGATGGCTCTTGTTTCAATTAACGGAATCAAACCAATTCAGAGCCATCCACTGGCCTTGTTTGGACTTACTTGGAAAAACACACCTATAAATCACATCTGAAAAACTGTGAAGAGAGAAAGAATTTGTTCCTCTCCGGGCAGTTCTTTTTGTTCTTTTTTTGGTAGAACAAAATTTTACTACCAAAGACAAAATACACAATTACGTGTTGACAGATCAGAGCCTCTGTGGTTCTGGCCACAATAAAACACAACTCCACACTGTCCCTCCAGTTCTTCGAAACACAGGGCACGCAGAGGCTCCCATCTGCGTTGTCTCCCTGGGACTCTGAGCTGGAAAAGGGATTCCAAATGTACAGGAAGCCTGAAGTCACCGAAACAGAGCCACACCAGGGATTTCCCTGGCCCCAAATCCATGAGACACTGAGTGTTATGGGTTTCACTGCTCATGGAGCATTTTGGAACGCCAAATCACAACAGTCAGAGCTGCGGGAAAACCAGCAGAGAATCCCAGAATCGTTTTGGTTGGAAAAGCCCTCCCAGCCCATCGAGTCCAGGCTGTGCCCCATCCCCACCTTGTCCCCAGCCCAGAGCTCTGAGTGCCACCTCCAGCCCTTCCTGGGACACCTCCAGGGATGGGCACTCCAAACCTCCCTGGGCAGCCCCTGCCAAGGCCTGAGCACCCTTTCCATGGGGAAATTCCTGCTGCTGCCCACCCTGAGCCTCCCCTGGCCCAGCCTGAGGCCGTTCCCTCTGCTCCTGTCCCTGTTCCCTGGGAGCAGAGCCCGACCCCCCCGGCTGCCCCCTCCTGTCAGGGAGTTGTGCAGAGCCACAAGGGCCCCCCGATCCCCCTTTTCTCCAGGCTGAGCCCCTTCCCCAGCTCCCTCAGCCCCTCCTGGGGCTCCAGACCCTTCCCAGCTCCCCCAGCTGCTCCTCATGGATTTACAACGAGACCTACAAGGAGATGGGGGCAAGGATTTGTTCCCAAGCTGAAGGACACACTTCTGCTGGTGATTCGGGTCCGAGCAGCATTTTCCTCTCCGGAATTTGAGGATTCTTCCCAGTGCTCCCAGTAGCACTGTAACCCCCGGGATTATCCAAAAGCCAGGGAGAGGCTGGGAAGAGCCTTGCCAGGGCAGGGCAGAGAGCTGAGGTGTTGAGTGATGGGTGACAGCAGGAGGTGCACAGCGGCAACCACTCCAGAGGGACGCAGGAACAGGCACGGAAAGGGGAAATGCAGGAATGTGAGCACAGAAACCTCCTCGGCACTGCCCCACCCGACATCTCTGCCCATCGGCTCCAGCCCTGTGCAAAGGAGGAGAGCGGGACACTCGATGTGTGCAAGATAAGGAGCCTGGGAGCGAATCAGGGACGGGGAAATAGGGTCAGAACCCAGAGGCGCCCAGGGAAAGCTTCCCCCTCCTTCTGGGACTGTGCAACGAGGTCACACCATCAATCTCATCTCAAAGGAAAATCTGAGCAAGTGGTTAAGGGCTGCTTGACGTGGTTTGGAGAGGATTCCACCAGCGTGCCCACAGACTTTGGTATTTACAGGAGAGCAGTTAATTTGCACGGGGCTATAAACATTGACTAAATAGGAATGCTTACAAAAAGAGGCTTTGCAAAGAGTTTGGCTTAAAATGAGAAGTGGTGTTGACCTCTCAGGGAGGAATGTCCCTCTGCTCAGAGATGGTCAGCTGAGTGCTCAGCGAGGGTTGGAGAAGCAAGGAGCTATCCCAGGGAGCTGGGAAGGAAATTCTTAATTTTGTTTTGCTTCTCAAAGTAGCTTTTAATAATTATAAGAGCAAGAGGCATTCTGAAAGAAACACAGTCCCTTGAAACATAACTTTGACAAGGGGCTCGTTTTGAATCAAAATAAATTTTGAAGAAGAAACATGTGAACAGGCTCCTACTAAGTGATAAACTCCAGCTGTTCCACACAGGGCTGGCGTGGCAGGGAGAAATAATTCACAAATAATTTTATTAATTAACTATCAGGGTGTCCTCACGAGCTGATGGGAGACCCTCCACCCTGGGCTCCCCACAAAAGGGAAATCATCTGCACTGATATTAATAATCTGCCCTGGAAATCATCAGATTGAGGGAGGAAAGCGCTGCGCTAATTCGTTAATTATGAATATTAAACAAAGCAAGCTTTGAAGCTTAGTTCATAAGGAGTCAAACTTCCACTATTGTTCTGCTCGGGAAAATCCGACTTTCCAGACAGCATCTGTCAATCTGATCATTATGTAGTTAAATGAGGGAGAAAAAAATGTGTTCTCTCTCACCTGCAAAAGCTATCTGAGCCTTGTAATTATTTGCCTTGATAAATTCAATTTGAGTTTTCCCTTCCAGATTTCACTGGTCAAGTTAAACTACAAAGATTATTCATGGAAAAGCAACCACAGTTGGTTACTAGGATACAAAAAATCACTTAGTATGTTCCTCCAATGAATAATCCCAAGCAGAACACACACAAATTCAATAAATTATGAATTTCTCGGTCTCTCTTACATAAACATTGGGGTTGCAGAGGCATTTCTTGGAAGCCTTTAATATAAATTCATCTCTTAATGACTGTGCGCTAGCAAAACAAACAGAGGACGGCTGAGCCCTGCAGGTGAGCTGCACCCTTTGTCTCGACGTGGAAATTCTGGCAGCAGATCCGCGATTGCCAGATCTCACATCCTCATGGAATCTGGCACAGCGGGTGACGTCAGCAGCAGACTAAGCTAATTTGGAAGAAGGCAATCCTTATTCCAGAAAAAAAAAAAAAAAACCACAAATCCCCATTTCCTGCACAATTCCATGGATCTGAAAGGTCTTACGTAAAGCACTTGTCAGATGTCTGAAGGCACGAGGCAGAAGGAATTACAGAGTTGTTTAGGCTGGAGAAGATCTCGGAGATGATCGACTCCAACCTCTGACGAAGGCAGGGAGAAATTTCCCTGCCTCCATCCGAGGCCCCCAGCCCAGCACGAGGATGGGCAAAGCGTCCTGGAATCAGACAGGATTCTGCCCCGAGCCCCCCTGACATCCTCTGAAACCCCGCTCGGGCTCAGGAGGTTGATTTCCAGAACTGTTTGGGCTCTGTGTCTGTGTGTCTGGGGTGTGCTGGACACTGTGCTGTGTCCCTCTTCCCATCCCTCCCGAAATCCCTGGGAACAGCAATCCCCCGGCACGAACCGCTGCTCCGGGCTGCCGGATTTACAGCCACGGAACAGGGCTGAGATCGCTTTGGATAAACTTCCCCCGAGAAGGATTTCCTTGAAATCGTGCCTCGGGACGCTTCTGTCCTGCTCGCCCTCTGCCTTTGATCACACCGGGGCTTGGGCGGCTCTGCAGCTGCCGAATCAGCCGGGAATTGGGGTTCAAAGCTCACAAATGGGGTGCCAGGGTGGAGACCCGCCTTGCACCCTGCAGAGGACACCCCCTGCCCGCAGGTCTGAGATACCTGCGAGGGGAAGATGCTCTTTATCTCTGCAAGCAACAGCCACCCAGTAAATTATTGCTGTTTTCAGTCTTGGAAACCATTTCCCTTCGCAGGACAAAATAATCGAGAGTTTTGCTGGTGTCCTGAGGGAAGGACCACCACAGAACGGCCCCTAAAGAGGTCACAGGGGGACACAGCTTTTTGCCAGGAGCCCACAGGGATTATCAAGCCCACTTTTAGCCGTGGTAGTCCAGTTCTACTCATTCCACTCCTAGCTAATGAATAACAAATAAAAATAACAACAATTCTTCTTTAAGACCTCCAGTGATAGAAATATTCTTATTTATTGCATTCCACCAATGCTTAGCATCGGTGTTAAGCTGCCTGGCTGCATTCTGGGGAGCACATGATCAAAATTCCTGGCCCTGTCTTCTCCCCAAAATTCACTGCAGCCTCTTAGCTCTTCCCCTAACAGAATTTTAGCCACCCCCGGGACACTACACCAGGCAGATCTCAACTAGTGCTTTGTGTTCCCAGAAAAAAAAAGGCTCCATCCAACCGTGTCAAGTTTAAGACCCCAAGAAACAGCAATTTTCCCTCATTAGGAATTATGCTTTCAACCTGAGGAGATAACTTTTGAACTGCACTCCATAAATTCCAGAACACGTCAAGCTGAGCAGGCGGTGTCCCGACGAGACCCGAGCAGATAACAGGCTCGGGAAAGCTGCTGCCACAGTGCCAGTTATCTCTGAGCAGAGCAAGATAAACTTGAATGAAATTATTTCATTTGCGCTGCCAAATGGGATATTCTATCTTTTATCTTTGGCTTCTCCAGGCAGGGCCTGGAGGATTTAACGTTTGAGTTATGGAGGAGGGCAAAAATCAAAAATCTTTATTCCCTGGCATTTGGAAACCTGATGGAAAACTTTTGCCCAAGGAAATTCTTTCTTGACTGACTGTCTTCCCTGTGTTGCCACACAGGCAACAAAAATCACAGCTTTGCTTTTATGTGTCTATTTATTTCTCCCACATAACCATTAGACATTATCCTATCAGGAGTGCAATCACAGGAAAATGGTTAAAATAGAATTCCCAAAGTACAAAATTATCATTATTATGTAAAAACCCACAGTAAAACCAGCAGACTTCAAAAGTGAAACCTGTTACATGAAGCTACCCAGCCAACAACCCTACAAACACAACTCCATCCATCTTTCTCCTTTCAAAGCATCAGCAGCTCTTAAAAAAAAAAAAATCCTAAATGTGATTTCCCAGCTGCACTGGGAAAGCTTTGGAGTGCAGTTGGATGGTTTTGTCTTGAAGGAATCTTCCTGTAGAATTCATGCAAGAAATAATTTCTTATCTTCTGATTTGGTTTCCTTAGAGCAGAAAGGTGCAGAAAGGAAAAAAAAAAAAAAAGACGTGGTTTTGCTGAAAAAGGGGGAGGATTGGGGGCTGATCCTCTCAGTAGGAGATTTCTGAGCTGCTCCATTGCCAGAGGTCTGTGAGAACCCAGGGAGGAAAAGCTCCGGGGTGGAGAGCGAGCCCTGCTCACACAAAGCAGAGGAGGAGGTTTCCCTGGACACAGAGGGGAAAACAAATTACCGAGCAAGAAATCATTTTCTCCTCCCTCCCTCCTCCCCAAAGCCTCACTTCGACTGCTCAGACAGCAGGAATTCATGTTCCAGCACTCGGATAATTGAGACAACAGGGCATCCAGGTCTGAAGGGAAAAGCTGGCACAGGTGAGCTGAAATAAAGCTTTCAAGCAGCTCTCAGTGCCAGTGATTCATTCTTTTCCTCATACACAGCGAAAACAAACACAGCCATCAACGAGATGGGGAACAACGCAGAGCACACAGCATCTCCTTCCCACCGAAAAAGTCCTCCCGTAGGCAGAGATCTTCCCTAAGGGAGCCTTGGGACGGACCTGGCCCTGCTGAAGCCTCTGAGGAAAAGAGCAGGAAAAGAGGTGGGATGGGCAGGAGTGAGGAAAAGTGGCAGAACCTCACTGAGGGCACCAAAACACCACGGGGACCACTGGCCCGGGGCCCGTCCCCTCCAGGACGCAGCAGCCCGGTGACACCCGGGCAAGGGCGGAGATGCTGCCGGAACGAGAGGACAGAACAAAGTATGGAAATCCTCCTGCAGCAAAACTTCCTCCAGCTGCCGCGGAGAGGAAAACTTGCCCAAGGTGTGACACGGAGCCAGGCCCTTCCCCACAGCCCTTGGGGCCCCCTCCTCCCTCCGCGCTTGGCAGCTGAGCGCCCCCCTGCCCTCGGGGCGAGGCTGGAGAACGGAGCATTGGGGTCCCGGGGAGCCCCAGGGGCGGCCCGGAGCTCCTGGGGAGCGGGGAGGGGCAGGTCGGAGTCAGCCCCGCGGTTTGGCTGCTGCGCCCGGCACAGGGCTCCAAACTGTTCCCAAAATCTGCTGCGGGCAGGGCGAGGGAGACAAACACGGGAGAGGAGCCCCGTGGAAGTACAAAGAGCAGAGATGGAGGAGGTCGCACACGCCCTCCCCGCAGGGAAGTCCAGGTGGGATGTGGCCGTGTTCCAGGGAGTCTCCCCCAGCCCGGCCCCATCCTGCAGCACACGAAGCCCCCCCAGCCCCGGGGCTCTCCCTCGCTCTGCCCCTGCCTGCTGCTGCCAATTCCCTTCCCTGCTCCTCTCCCGAGCCCACCGCATCCATCGCGGTGACGTGCGCGCTCCACCTTAGGAAAGCCTGCTCTTAATTTAGCTGCCGAGCCGCACAGATAGGCTCTGTAAACAGCGGGATGCTGAGGAGAAGGAAAATGTTTCCTTTCAAGGCAAACCCTGCAGCGGGACACCGACTGCCCCAAAGCGCGGCTCCAGAAGTGGAGGAGCTCGGAGGCTAAACCCGCTGGAGCTCGGGAGGACAGAGGCGCTCATTATTGGCATTCCCGACTGAAAAGCCAGGGAATGTGAGGTGCGAGGAGGATCCTGGCTGGGACGGGGAGAGAAGCGCGGCACAAGCCTGGCAGTGACTCACCCTGCTGTCAAATAAACATTAATGCCCGCACACCCGAACCTGGCTGCCTCCGGTTAAACACCTTCAACACCCGCAAGCGCCTCCATAGGTTGTCAAACGATAACGTGGCTGGGAAGCAGCGATTTCCTCTGCCTGCGGGGAGGGCTCTCCGAGGGCTTTGCCTACACACACAGACTCTGGGGTGGGATTTTGGGCATCTGCAGGAGGGTGAGGTGGTGACAACACAGCTCCTCCAGGCCTGCAGCAATTATCTGAAGAAATAAAAGTGAAATAAATAGAAATAAAAGGGGGGAAAGTGCTGCTTGCCAGATCTCTGAGCAAAGCAATTCCCCTCTGGAGCAGAAACAATAAAAGAGAAGAGAGGGCACCTGCCCAGCACTACCCAGTGGAGAGCAGGGGAAAGCTCTGGTTGAATGACACACTTGGCACCGTGCTCCGCGTGTGTGACAGCCCAGGGGCCGCGACACAGCTCCGTTTAACACCGGCCGGGAGGTGATGCCTGCCTGGACCGGAGCACAGCCGCAACTGCAGCCTCGAGAGCCTCGGTGCCAGAGGCAGCGCTGGGCTCATGGTGCCAGCTGGCTGCAGCAGGGTTTGGGGCATGCATGGTGGTCAGCGAGAGCCCTCAGCACACAACCAACCTGCTCCAGCTCCAAATCACACACAGGGCTGAGCAGCTTCACAGGTTTCCTTCTGGAGAGTGCAAAAGCAAAAGGCTGCTAAGAAGCAGCAAATTAATCTCTTTTTTTTTTTTTTTTTTTTTTTTTTTGCACTTCTATGACCTTCCTCCTGGAGATGCTTCATAATTAATTAACTCTCGTACCCCCGTGTGAGCCAGGGTTTCCTACCTTCCTTACATTCAAAGCAATTCTGTGATAAAGCCACTTGCTCAAAGGTCACACGGGGAGTCATCAGAATCACTGACAGACTCTCAAAACGTCAGCTCCCAGCCGAAAGGATGCAGAAAAACAGGCAAAATAGGGCTGGATAACACCTGCAGTCAGTGTTGATCCGCGCTGAACCAAACCCAAACCAAAAACTGGTCTGAACAGGTACCTTTTTCACTCAAACCAGAACAACCTGAAGTGGTATTTTGTAGTTTTCTTGAAGTCAGACTGGAGCCAAATCAAACAATTTACTGAACTCCTGACAATAACAAGAACTCCTCCCACAGTGCATCACTAGCAACCGAGGGAGGAGGGACCAGAAAACAAATCTAAACAAAAGTGCTCCTTGAAACGAGAGTTTAGCCCCTGGAAAAGGCAGAGAGATCTTTTCCTGCTGAGTGGACTTTGCTCCTCATTTCTTAGAAGAGAAGTGAATCAGTATTTTGAAAAGGAATACACAGAAATGTCATTTTTTAACCCACAAACTGTAAATTCCTGCTGCTCTGCTGAAACCAGGCCCCTCCAGCCATCCCTATTTCACCTGGCAGATGGGAGCACCAGCCTGGTGAAGGTCTAAACTTGGGATTTCTGCCTTGCTGAGAGTGGGTTAATGATTAGAAGCTTTTTCCTTAAGAATACAAAATAATTTCTTGCAACGAAGTCACTTCTGCCAGAACAAGCCCCATTCTCCCTCGTGTTTACCAGACACAAATGCCACTCATACTTGGTATTCCTCGCAGTTGTGAGGAAGGCTGTGGGAGAAGCACAGCAATCAGATCCCAGCCGGATTCTAAAAAGGGAATTTGGCTCCTTTGTTAAATACCAATGCCCCTATTTGGGTCAGGACCAACAACTGGATCCCAACTGGAAAGTCCTTCACTCGGTGGGTGCCCCCTGCCCGCCTGTCCCAGCAGCTGTCCACCCTCACCCTGTCACCGCGGGGACATTGCTGCTGCCCCCGCCGCCCACAGGGACACTGCTCCTCCGAGGGGTTCATGGATCAGGGGGTTCTCCCCTCTCCCGAGCCTGCCCCGCTGAGCTCCCGGCATCTCCGGGCTCGCACTGGTTATTAACCATCTTCTGAGCCCTGTGTGTGCCGAGGAGAGCGGTCAGCCTGGAGAAACGAGCCCCGTGGAGAAATAAATGAGCCCCGTGGAGAAATAAATGAGCCCCGTGGAGGAGGGAGCCCCACGCACGACCCCAGGGCGGTTTGTGCCGCTCCCTGCCTCTCTCACCCCAGCTCCAGAGCGATTCCCTGGGGAGCCCCGCGGGAGAGCAGGCACGGAGCCCCGAGCAGCCCTGCCAGCCCGCCCTGGCACTGCCCATCGCCCGCGGAGCTGCGCGGCCACCTCAGCACCGAGGAGCCGGCACCGCGCCCTGCTGGAGAACCAGCACCTCCCTGCTGCCCCCCAAAACCACCTCGGACCGCGGCAGCGAGCGGGGAGGCCAGGGCAGCAGGGGACAGCCACATCCCGGCGGGAATTGCCAGCCTGTGCGGCGGGACAGAGGGACATCCTCCTCCCGGAGGTGCGGCAGCGCCGGCGCCGCTCCCGGAGCACCCCGAGGGCTCCGCGGAGGAGCATCCGCGTGTCGTGTCGTGTGTCACTCAGCTGTCACCCGGCTGAGAGCGACTTCCAGCAGCACCTCGGGCCTGCTGTTAAGCGTATCTGACACATCCCAGCTCCTCTCCCTTCAAATGCCTCCTCAGCCCGTTCAAATATAGAAGCTGCCTCTCATTAGCCACAGCCTCATTACTCATTTCAGTGCAGCTCCGGCTGGAACCTCGCTGTTAATTTGACAAAGCCTCGGCCCATTGTGTGTTAACCAGCGGATACTTGGCGAACACGAGTTTCCCAAGCTCCCGGCACAAATTCCTCCGGCACCGATAGCGTGTGCTCTTGTATCATTCCATGGAAATGTGGAGAGAAGCGGGTGAGGCTGGGCAAGGATTTAAAAGATGCAACAAGAACGGTTTGTTCGAGCACATTCGGACAAAGGTGAAAAAATGAGTTGTCTTCAATAGGATTTAAAATTGAATTCTGGTGTTTGAGAAAAGCATTGCCATTTCTATATAAAACCTGAATTGTTGCTTGTTTGGCTTTCCCAGGAGCCAGGTCCCTCCACATTCCCTCTACATTTGATTTCATTGAAAAGGCTTTTCCTACCTTAAGCTATTTATGGTGAACAAAATGACAAAAGTGATTCTGCAGTGAATCAATCTAACACGAGTAAGCAAATTTCAGTTTGAAGATGTGCTGTTTGGTTGTTTGGGTTTTATTTAGAAGTTTCTTCAGTCCATGGGACAGAGAGCAATTCCTCTGTTAGTCAAAATGAGAGTGAAAGTGCCTCGCTCAGTCTGCAGGGTGAGGAAGGAGGTGCACTTTGGACCAAGAAAAGGAAAGACTTAATTCTGACTGATAATCTTTGAGTAATTCTAAACAGCCCTCGCATTTATAAATAGGATTTCATCCAACCATTCAGTCTTCCGGAAAAACTTTCTGATTTTCAAAAGGACTGTTCCAAGAACAGCTCTAAACCTGCTTCCCTCCACAGTGCCATTTGGATAATGAAAGACAAACAATCCATGTGAAATTCAATTTCATATGAAAAATTGCTGAATGGGGTCCAACCCGACAACAGACGTTTATAAACTTCCAAATTGCAAACATCCAAAAGCTCCTCTGCAGCCACAGGTTAACAGCTCCTTTGGACTGTCATTACTCTTGGGAAAAGCGAACCGAATTTGGGGGAAAGACACATTTCCAGCATCATCCAGCCCTCAGCAAAGGCATTCGAGTGTCCTGCATAGCTTTGCCTTGCGCAATTTGACAAATGCTCGCAAATGGCCCGTCCCCAGCGGTGCAATCCTCCCAGACAGCCTCCACCTGGACGGACACCACCGCGATTCTCTAGGCCACCAGAACAAACCCTGGAGCTGGGAGGTCTCCATAAATCAAGCCTTCATTTTTCCCCCATCAAACTTTTCCTCTTTAACGACTCCTTTTGAAAGCACCGCGAGGAAGTCCTGAATCACGGAGCTGCGGAGCAGCTGATGTCATCCCTTTTTTAAAATTCACGTGTGTAAGGCTGAGCATGTGGAGGCTGCTCAGGAGAGACTGTTCTAGCAGCAGGCAGAAGGGCTGGTACAACTCCCAGCCTTCTGGAACAGAGCTCTCGGCGAGATCCCCCGGCCCAGCAGGTACAGATCTTCTCCTTTGGGAAGTTCCAGCCTGACCGAGGTGACCTCTGCTGACCCAAAGATGTTCCCCTGGCTTTTTCTCCCCCCCAGGTTTTTCACACGTGCCCCCAGCTGAAAAGCCAACCCACAAAATAAATTTTCTCCAAGGTCATGCACTCCTCACCATGCCTTTATTTGCCAGTTGGTGAAGCATTTAAAAAAATGAAAACTTCCTTATTGTGAAAGGACCTAATGTCCCATTTAAATGTAATAGAGAACGAGAGGAGATGCAACTAGAAATCCAATGACTGCTTCATAGCTAAACCACAAGCTTAGCAGCTTTCTTTTGTGCCCTGAAGGTCCCAGGCACCCTCTCTTCGCAAAGACAATATACAGCACATCCAAATGCAAATCTATTCCTCTCTTTATTTCTATATTCAGCTTCCTGGCTGATTACAGGGAGACGTGTATGTGTTCAATAGGTCCTCTTGCTTCTTTAAATAAGTTTAATAATACCCTTTTTATTTATGGGAGCCTGAAGTACAAAGGATGCAATGCAGGAGCTCTGCAAGAGCAGAAAAGAGAAGAAAAGCAAAGTAGCTGAAGATACAGCCTGGCAAAGGCTCAGTAATTCAACACTGTTGATTCTATAGAGACCAACTGCTTTTATTATGCACAGATTCTCCGAGGGGGGAAAAAGCCCCACAGTTACGAACTTGCAAAGGAAAAGAATCCGTACATCTCCCGTGTGAGTGCAGAATTGGCTAAAAAGGCAGTTTTAAAACCAAGGCAGCCCACGGAACATTTCAGACCTCACTGCAGTTTTCTTCCGGCCTCTCGGAACAACTACGGACTCTCCCCATTAAAAAGTCGGGTTTAAAAAATACAACGAGACGGGGAGATGAAACAGAAAGCCCCTCCGAGTCCGGGGTGCGAGGGCTGGGGATCGCCGCTCCGGCCGCGGATCAGCCCCGCTTCACCCCCGCGTGCCCCGCGCTCAGCATCCCCGCCCGCCGCCGCCGCCGAGAACGAGCCCATTTTCAAAATTCCCGAAACGCCCGGCTCCTGCCGGGATTGCCGACACGCTCGGCTTCTCCCGGGGAGCCTCGGGGCGGGGGCGGCACAGCCGCGGCCGCTGCCCGCAGCATCCCCGGGGCAGGACGCGCCCCCCGCCCGCGCCCCGCGCCC
>VZRO01000196.1:172157-221666 GCA_013397915.1 Daphoenositta chrysoptera | reverse complement strand
ATCCCTGCCCGGGGCTCTCCGGGATGTGCCGCTGCTCTGCCCCCATCCCTGCCCGGGGCTCTCCGGGATGTGCGGCTGCTCTGCCCCCATCCCTGTCCCGTGTCCCTCCGGGATGTCCTGCTCTGTCCCGGTGTCCCTCCGGGGGTGCGGAGCTCCGGGAGCCCCCGCTGGCCCCTGTCGGAGGAGCTGCCAGCCGGTGCTTTGGGCAAAGGCGGGCCCGGCTCTTTCCCGGAGCCCCCAGACACCCCTGACAGACCTTTTGCCTCTCCCTCCCAGGAAAAAACCCCAACCCCCTTCCTCCTGCGGCACAAGCACTCCTGTGCATCAGCAACACCTTCCCGAAGGGCACGGGCTGCCCTGGGGAGCACCGGGAGTCGATAAACCCGAGCTCTTTCCCTCCCCGAGCCGTTTCCTTGCGGGTGACCTTGGATAAGCCACTTGGCATCTCGGTGGCACGGCTTCCCCACCCGGGAGCTGAGGGAATTAGCGGAGCGTTGTGCCGGCAGATGCGTGATGAGTTTGAAGCACGGCGGTACCACGGTGACGAAGGACACCTCAGCCCACAGCCAGCAGCACCGACAACATCGGCTCCACAATTTCCTTCCCGTCGGATCTCAGACAGAAAAACACGTTTAGAGCCCCAGGGGAGAAGAGCAAAGCTCCCTGCCTGCTCCTGGCCACACTTCTGCTGCCCCAGGGGCGATGATGCTGAGAAGCGACGGTGCCAAGCCCTCCTTCCCTGAGGCGGCTTCCAGAGTTTTGAGACGGGAGAATTGGGAGCCTCGGAGCTGCAAAATGTGCTGCAAACCACACCTTGGGCTCATGACACCTCTGGGAAAAGCCACCGTGTCCCTCCGCAGAAGTCACATCTCTGGACTATCACATGTCCTGGGACACAAAAGAAAAAGTGGGAAGAGGGGGAGAGCCAAGGAATAGTAGCTCAATAGCCTGACAGAGATCAGCCTCTGATCTATTACAGAGCAGCTAAAATAACAAGCCTTTAATCCCCAGATCATGTTGAACAGGTCAAGTGTGGCTCAGGAGATGAGAGAGGACAGAAACACCTAATTTCCAGCATTTTTTTGCGATCATACGGATTTGTTAAAAATGGGATTATTGAATGAGACACCAGCAGCTGTTCTGAAAAGCGCCTGCACCCATCTGCTGTCTCCTTAGGTTAGCACGTATCTCCCACTCCCGGTGGTGCAGGAGCTTCAGGGGGCAGCAGGAGCCCAGCGCTCCTCTTCGGGGGCGAGGGGAGGGCAGCGATGTCACCTCAGGGACACAGAGGGGAAAGTCCTCGTGTCACCAGACAGCGGGGAACGGGAGGCTTCGCTAATCGCGGCTGCTTTCCCTCAGCAGGGAGTGGCAGTTGTTATTTTAGGGCTTAAATTCGCCTTCAAAAGCCGACGGCAGCAGCCGGTTCTGCACAGCCGGGAGCCGCTCATGTGTGCGCCATGTGCGGGCCGGGTGCCACCTCCCTGTCCCTGTCCCTGTCCCTGTCCCTGTCCCTGTCCCTGTCCCTGTCCCTCCTGCCACACCCCGGCCGCACCAGCCCACAGACTGCCCGTCCCAAGGGTGTCCCAGCCCTTCCTCCTCCCCAAAAGGAGGTAAAAATAGAAGACAATAAAATGGAAATGCACATCCTTGGGACGCGGGGGCAGCCTGCAGGAACGCAATCAACGCTCCTGCTTCTTGGCATTGCAAAAATGGAGAGTTTGTTAAAATAACCTTCTTGTCACAGTGCAAAACAACGCTCCTGAGAAACGGCGGGGAAATTTCCTGAGAAATCAGCGAGGAGGGTTTTCACCCTGCCCAGAAGCCACTCGGAGACAGTGAAAGAGAGCCAGGAGCGGACACGGAGCGGGGGCTGAAAGGCACAGCAAAGTCAGCCTGGAGAGAGGCAGAGAGGAACCCAACTGGCCCAGCCAAGGCTCCACAGACGAAAGCTCATCAGCATTTTAAGATTCTTTCCGCTCCAGCAAGTTTTGATAACTCTTGATAACACACTTCAGCAGTTTCTTCTGGCTGGCTGAAACACAGCTGCTCCTCTGAAGAAATCCCCTTCCCTCTCTCCCCCTCACTCTGACCCAGGGACAGCCTGACCTGCACACACGGGTCCCATCTGCTTTGCTATCTGCATTCCCATAAATATAAAACAGGAATATCACCTAAGCTCCATCCTAGCAATTTTTATCACTAGACCTCAAACCGTTTTGCAGACAAGGTGAGTGACATTATCCTGATTTCATAAGTGATGAAACCGAGCCACAAAGAACCCGGGAGACTTGTCCAAGGTCACAGGTTGGCCACTGGAAAACTCAGGAGCAGAGCTCTGGAGCAGCCACAAAACTGAGTTGGATCCAATTGGCAGGACTGGATGCTTTTTGCTGCACACATTTTAGTTGTTTCTCCCTCTGCATTTTCTATTGCCCCCATAACAAATTCATCTCAGTGGGATCAGAGGAGTATGATCAGGATAATACTATGCAAAGGGAAAAGTCTCTGGAAAGCTTTCTGTATCCCACTGATGTCAGACAGCTGCTTCCCAGCTCACTGTAATCACTCCTAAATCTCACTGTGCAGGGCTGTGTACCCAGGCCTTTAAAACATGCACCAAAAAAAAAGGAGACGAATTTCTTTCTGAATCAAAAATGTGCTGAATTCCACTTGAGGTTTGTCGCAGACAGGGATCTGACACAAACCCTCCTATAAGCGCCCACACAGGCCAGGCCTCTCACAAGAGGGAAATATTAGCAGTCATATAAACACGTTTGTATAAATGTAATGTTCCCGGAGATGCAAATAGCTTACAAGGAACAGCTAAATTTCCACTGATTGTTACCAGCCCGAGGAGCAGCTCTTCTTACGGCATCAAATGGGTTGCATTGTCTTTGTAAATCCCCCGGGGGCTCGAGTTTTGGGGGCTGAGAGCCGTTGGGAGCCGTGAGGTTTCGCTGGGAGCAGCTGCCATCCGTGTCTCTGACAGATGGCAGGGAATAACGGCAGACTCGGCTCTTCCAGCGACAGCGGGATAAAACACTGGGAAATCTGTCTGTCTGTGGGGCAGGGAGCCCTCCAGCCCTCAAGGGGAGTCTGGGCCCACCCCAGATCCCAGTTCAGGGTGGGATCACCTTCCCTGGCCAGCAGAGCTGGGCTCTGCCCCTGCTCCCGGCTCCTCCCAGCCAACACCAGTCCTGCTCCTCCTCTCTCAAAGCGGCCAGCTCGGTCTCCGCAGCTCCAGGGAAATCCCATGGACCTCCCAGAGTGATCTGTCTCCCCCAAAGACCAGGCTGCTGCTTGCAGAGCTGTGCCCAGCCCTGCTCCACAGCCTGGCCGCTGCCAGCGCTCTCCCGTTTCACACCCTGCACCCTCAGCTCTGGATTTTTCCTTTCTCTGTGACTCTAAATCCGAGGAGATGCTCAGAGCATCCATTTCTCTTCCAGCTCCATCTGCCTGGAGCTCTGAGCCTGCCCAAACTGCTTTCCCTTCCATCACACCTCACCTTGAAACCCCCCTTTCCCTGCCCTGCTTAGCAGGAACTCCCTGGGAATTCTCCGAGGCTGCAGATGGAAAATGCCCTGGAAAAGGACGTGAGGTGACTGTCCCAGCCTACGGTGCCCTTCCAACATGCAAACACCACCACGTCCAAGAGACTGCAGCTCCTCTGAGTGCACACCAGTGACATTCAACACGTTTCCTTCAACAGGTTTTTATCCAGCGTGGAAGCAGCAGCAGGGAAATGATTCCTTCCTCCTGACACGAGTTCATTTCCGTGGCTGTGCTGGATGGTGATGTGTGCTTCCCCCTGCAGCTCCTGCCAGCACCTTGTGCTCTCTTTCCTCCTCCTCCTGGCTGAGGGGACTGTCCAGGAGAGAGCAGATTTGCCTGATAAAAGCAAATGCAACTCGTCTCACAACTTCCCAGCCTCCGCATCTTGCCTATGGAAGGAGAGTACTAATAAGCCTCTCTCCTACTTGGAGACGAGTGGAAAAGGAAAAAAAAAAAAAAAGCTGTTCCCTGGATTCCCATCATACACATTTAAAGAGGTATTTGTTTAGGAGGGATGCATGTACAGAGCATCCTCCAGCACCACGCAGAGCCCTCCTGCCACCCACGCCTCCCGACGGCTGAAAGCAATTCCTTCCCTGCCCTGCTCCCAGCACCAGCACAGGATGCTCAGGGTCTCCACAGGTCACGCTCACAAACTGGTTCTGACTTTTTTTTCCCCCTCTAAGAAGCGAAGGGAAGCGGGAGCTTCCAGCACAAGAGTAGGAAAATCTTGCAAAGAGCTTCTTGAACTGGCCTTGACCACGCAGCGTCCGAAGCTGTTTCCTGATCCTTGCCCTCAGTGCCTGCTGGAGATTTGGCTTATTTACCCAAAGCTGGGAGATTAAACCATGCTTTCTGGAACACAGGGCAGAGGGGTGCTGGGCCAGAGGGGACCCTGCAGACAGGGAAGGGGAATCTGCAGGGATGGATGGATTTTGTGGTCAAACCTGCAAAGGAGCAGCGAGCACCTGCCCTGACAGAGCTCTCTGTGCAGCAGAGCAGCTGTGAGGAGTCCCAGCCACGCAGGGATGGAGAAGCCATCTCTGAGGAGATGCCAGAGCAGCTCTGAGCTGAGGAACATGTGGGCATTCCTGGCAGAAAGGGATTTTGCCACGGATTCCTCAGCTGCAGGAATGAAAGCCCAGGCAGGGAGAGGCAAAGGAAATGGTGAAACCACAGCGCAGCAAACACAGCTCGGTGTCACTCACACCGGGCACGACCCGAGTGGCTTTGGGAGGGATAATGACAGTCCCCAAACTGCAGCAGAGGCTGCCAGCAAGGGCAGGAGCCGGGGTGGCAGCGAGGATGATGAGGCAGGGAGGAGCAGGGAGAGCAGAGGCAGCAGAGGGAGACTTGGTGACTGCACCTTTTCCTGGGAAAAGCGTAGCTGGGCGGATTCTGCCACGGAATTCCTGCTCTGGATAAACAGAGGTGCTTTCTCTCAGCCCTTCCCATGGGTGTGGGGAGGAGAGGGGCTCCTGCCCGTGGCCAAACAAGGGCCATCCCTGCAGCCCAGGAGCTCCAGCCCTGCTGGAGATGCTCCCCTGCCAGCCCCAGACGATGCCCTTTCCTCCGGCGGGGGAGGAGGGTGGGCTGGGCCCATGTGAGGAAGAATTTCCAGTTTAGAAACAAACAGAGGCAGTTCCTATTATTGTTAGTGGAATGTCAGCATCTCTGGTCCCGAGCACCACTGTCAACAAACAGGCTCACAAATGCTCCTTCAGCATCAGCCAAAATAACATCCATGAAGGCTTCTATAACTCAGCATTCACTACACACACACAACAAGCTCTCCTTTTTCTTTTTAAATCCAGTCTTGTCCACGTAATTTTAACATAAAGGAACTGCTTGTGGGCTGTGTTACCAAATGAGTCATCGTTTTGTGTGACAGTGTAATATGATTTAGAGAATTCTTGGCACACCAGTGTGGATTATGCATTATAATCTCTTAATTTGGACTCTCAGTGCTGTGTGCCAGTGCCTGGAGCGGGAGGGAAGAGCAGGGGGGAATTGCAGTCCGAGCTCTGCTCCTGCTTTGCTGCGTGACCTTCACAAATTCGTTACCCTGCTCCTTCCTGCCCCCCTTCCTTCGTCTGCAGAGCAGGAGCACGCCTGTGTCTCCAGCAGGGTCAGCTAATGCTCACCCAGGAGGTTTTAGGAACGTTACATAAATGCAAATTATTATTTCACTAAGGGAAGGAAAGCAGAAGGACTTTCCAGTGCAACAGGCGGATCTTGGGAAGTGCTGGGTGCAATCTCTGGGTACGGATACCAATCCCAAACTAACTGGGAACAAGGATTTTCAGATGGTGAACGGGAATTCCTAACAGGAAACCTGGAGATTTGCAAACTGGGACTCTTTGGAAAACCAGCATCGTTTCTGACAAATATTGATTAAATAAATAAATAAAACCCTCGGGGAAACTCCTCTCCCCTTCCCCTTCTCCCTGGGGAGTGTCCCAGTGTCCGTGTGGGGACGAGCAGCCTCCGAGGGGGAGGGGGAAGTGCGTGTGAATCAGGGGCCGGGGACACTTGTCCACTTCAGGCTGGGCTAAAATCCCGGAATCGGTTCAGCCAGGGCGGAAAAGTTTGGGATCAGAGCGTGCTCTGGAGATGCAAACAAACAAACCCGGAGTGCAGCATCTGCGAGGGTTCCCCCGACCCCCCCAAGCTTTCCATTCCCTCTGCTTCTGGGAAACACCAGCTGACCCGTATTTAGCCACGGGGCACTGGGCAGGCAGCAGAGCTGGTGCCACCTCCAAACCCATCCCGTCCCTGAGTCCCCAACATCTGCCTCTGCACCATTCCCAAACCCCTGCCCTGGGATGGGCAGCGAGCAGCGTTTCCACAGGCGAGGAGGATGCACTTCATGAGACACAAATACCACATGACGAATTTCGGGAGACTGAGAAATCCTCCCCAGAAGGAAGAAGAAAATTCTGCGGAAGAAATGAAAAAAAAACCCAAGAAAGCTCCAGATTTGCTGGCAGGAGGGTTTCTCCTGAGCTCTGTGAGAAGCAGCCAAGGCGAAGCTGTCAGACCCGGGAGGCACCAGGGGGAGATGACCCGGGGCTGCCTGAAGCCCAGCGTTTTCCCAGGAAAGCAGGAGAGCTCTCCGTGACAGACAAAGCAGGCAGACAGAATTGTCTGACCTCTGGGAGCTCTTCGGGGAGCAGCTGACAAGTGAGAAACACAAACAGAGGAGCTCCTCTGCCCCTGCTTGGAGCTCTCTCACCTGTTACTGATTTCCCCAGGCAGGGCAGTGACTGAAAGGCCACTTTTAAATGCGGCAGTTGATAATATTTTACATCTGAGGAGCTCGTGGGAAAACCAAACCAAACCAAAGGAAGACAAATCCTGCATTTACTGCCTCTGTCACCTTCTGAAAATGGGACCAACTTCTTAAATCTCTACTCAGGAGATATTCTCTTGAAATGAAACAGTAAGAGAGGGCACAGGGCTACTGGATAGGCAGAAAACTATCAAGGAAAAAACCATCTTTCACTTCTTGCTCGACCTTCCTGAACTTTTCATGCACAATAGAGCAGAAGGGAGCTGACCCTTGGTGACTTGTAGTTAATTTATAAGCAAGAAGCTCTGTGCCCAGGGGATGCCTGTGCTCCTGTGCAGCTACCCAGGCACAAAGCCACTGCCTGACGGGCTGTGGGACAGCTTTTCGTGGGCCAGGGGCCGAGCAGAGCCCACCAAAACCCTGCAGCTCTGCTCAGCTGGACCTGCCGTGCCAGGGCCACACAGGGACTGTCCCCAGCGTGTCACCTCAGAGGAAAAATGCACGGGGGTGAGCCAGAGACACAGAGTCCCTGCGAGATTTGCCTGGGACACCCACAGGGTTTATGGGGAGAGCCTGGGCTGTCACAAGATGCTCGGGGTGTCCCTCAGCCTGGGCTGTGGCCTCACATTTGCTCCCACGGGCACTGCAGGGATTCCTGTGTGGTCTCACAGCTTTCCTCCGGGGGTTTTCCTGCCAGGGATTCCCCCTGGCACAGCCTCAGCTGGCAGAGAACAGGTTTTTGGCGGAGGGGTTCGGGTTTGCTCCTGCTGTGGGCCCCTCTGGGCTGCCCTGAGGAGGGGGACAGGCAGAGCATCGTTTCTGCTGGCACCCGGTGCTGCCCAAAGGCCGTTCTGGGGAGCAGGAGGGCTCTCCGAGGGGCACACGGGGCACCTCCCCAGGCCCAGGGGCTTCTGAACCCTCCCCTCCCTGCTCAGCATCTCCCAGGGGAGCCCTGCTCCCAGCACAGGTCCTTGCAGGGCCCTTCTGCCTCTCCCGGCTCTGGGGTTGGTGCCAGCTCCACGCCTCCTCCAGAACCCCCCAGTGGAGCAACATTCACCAAAATCCCAGCAAATCCGCCCAAACAGCAGAGCATCCTGAGCAGAGGGGCAGCAATGGGCATGAGAGTGCAAGGGCTGGGGTGGGCAGTGACAACTCACGGCGGTGGTGCCACCAAACACCCCGGGAGTGCAAATCCCAATCCACAGAAAAAAACTGGGATAAAGGAGAACCCAAATGAGAGGCACTCAGGCTTGCCCTCAACTGGGACCCCAGCAGAGCAGCAGGAGGGTTGTCACCCCTCCCTGGCCGAGGCTCTCACAGCAGTGCCACCATCCTTGTCCACGGATGTCCTTCCTGAGCCGTGGCACCAAACCCTGGCCCCGGCTGTGGGACTGCAGCTTATCCCAGCCCTGGGACCACGAAACCGAGGGACAGAGAACCCAACCTCGGCTCTCCTCTTCGGGGCAGGACGAGCCATGATTTACAGATTTATAGACACACATGCCCATTATTCATCCTTTTAGCTAACAGTTCATGAAGTGTGCCTTAAGCCTTTCTGAATCGAGCAATTCTCTGCTCAGACAATCAATTCCTGACCGAGACTCTGCCGGGAAAGACATCATGTTGCAGGAATGCTGCAGAAGCTGTTGCATATACTGTTTCCTTTGTTGAGAATAGCATCTTTGCCTTGGATATATTTTTTTTCTTCTCCTTAGCCATTTAATTTCATGAAACGGGGCCCAGTTCCAGCAGGCAAGAAGATTTTGCTTCTCCTTTCCTGAAAGGCTGAGAAACCAGATACCAGATTTAAAAAATGTGCTTAGTGGGCGTTTGGTGGGACGAATTCTCTCCCAGAGTTCGGCATTTTTGAGATAGAGCAAGAGCTACATTGCATATGGTGCCTGGTTTTTCTTCTCTAGCAGGTAGCCTAGAGATTTGCTGGCTTTCCGGCTATGAAAAAAAAAAAAAAAAAAAAACAAAGGAACTGCTTTAATTAAAAAAAAAAAAAAATCCTGCAAGAAGCTTCAGGTTAGACCTTCTGACCAAAAGGCTTGGTGCAGGACTTTGTAGAAGTGCTGGTGTGTCATGAAAAGCAAATTATCCCCTGCCAGCCACCGAAAGGGCAGGCCCTGGCTGGTTCTGTGCAGCCCAGCACCAAACTCAGCAGGGATTTCCCCACTCCGGGGCCGTGTGCTCACCAATAACCATGGAAACGACAAAAACCCTCTGAGGAGCCGCGGCTCCATCCCTCAGAAGGGCTGGGAAGGCAGAGGGAGCTCCCTTGGGTGGCAGCAGGATCCACACTGGGTCTCAGGGGATCTCCTGTCACTGCTGTCCTGCAGGGCTGGCAGGGATGGGGCAGGGATGGGGTAGGAACGGGGCNTGGGGCAGGGATGGGGCAGGAACGGGGCAGGAACGGGGCAGGAACGGGGCAGGATCGGGGCGGTTTCAGCCTTTCCCTGCCCTCCGATGCCACTGTGGGAAAAGGGGTGGGGGCTTGGGTGGAGGCATCACAAAGCCCAAGGGTGGTTCCAGTGTAACCAGGGATCCTAAACCACCCTATCAGTGATCCTAAATCACCATAACCAGCGATCCTAAACTACTGTATCAGCGATCCTAAACTGCTGTACTAGCGATCCTAAACCACTGTACCAGGGATCCCAAACCACTGTACCAGGGATCCCAAACCACTGTGCCAGTGATCCTAAACCACTGTACCAGGGATCCCAAACCACTGTCACCAGGGATCCTAAACCACTGTACCAGTGACCTTAAACCACTGTACCAGGGATCCCAAACCACTGTACCAGGGATCCTAAACCACTGCAGAAGGACTGGTGTGAAGCCCTGGGTGACCTCAGGGGCGTTGCAGGAACAGGCAGGTGGGGATCTGAGCGAGGACACCACACAGGGAAGAGGCAGAAGGAGCAAAGAAAAAAGTCCTAATGAATGACACTCCTGTTCCTGTGCACCCTGATCAGCAAAATAAAACAATCACCAAGATGTGCTACATCTGCACAACTGTCTCCAAATTAAACGTACATCCACATTCTATAAATATCAGTAATTCTCCTATAAAGCATCAGTAATTCTTAAAATCTACTGGGATTTCTTTTTTAGCTGCCAATTTTAGATTCTTCCCAGGAGACGCTGGCTTGAACCTTCTATCTTAGCTATTAAATAAAGACAGGATATTTTTATTAAAAAAACCAAAGCACCCCCTTGAGACTCAACAGTTCAGACTGGAGATAACAACCCTTGAGTCACGCAACGGGGTTTTAAAGAGACTCCAATAAATCACCGAATGGCTTGGGTTGGAAGGGACCTTCAAGATCATTTTGTTCCAACGCCGCTGTCACGGGCAGGGAAATGACAAAATCCTGCTACACCTGCTCTGGCCATTTTTTTTCCAAATGCAAGGCTGAGGTCTGAACCTCAGTGTTTTTCCCTCTGTGACTTGGAGGGGGATACAGGATTGGTCTCCCCCTTCGGGAGGCTCTTTGAGAGAGGCAGCTGAAAGGCAGCAGCTCCAGCCCCACGTGGCTTTGGGGGTGTTTACAGAGCCACAGGAATCAGAGCTGTCTCACAGAGGCAGAACACCGAATTCATTACACCCCCAGGCTGGCTTTGGCCTCAAAGACATCTCAGGTGTTACAAAACTTCGGAGGACTTTAAAGCCTTTCCTTTGTGGTGCCAGAGAACCAGAATTTGGGGTGACGCTCAACCTTTCCCTTTTGAAAAGCCCCGTCCCAGGCTCTGGATGCTCACACACGAGGATGCACTGGCACATCACAGTACGAGGCAAGAGGGGAAGCAGCGACCTGACTTTCCTGAAGTCAACACCAGCACGTGCTCTCCTGGCTGGTTTTCCCAGCAGAAGGGCCCAGCAGTGTCTGGAAAAGAGCTTCCCAAAGCATCTCGCCCAGGTTTACGAGGAAAACGAGGCCTCCCCAAGCAGCAGGATATATAAAACCTTTCTGCCAGGTGTTTTTTATAGGTTTCCTCATTGCAGTGCCCAGGCAGCACATGCAGAGGAGCGAGGGGAGCCACAGCAGGGCTGGTGACATCGGCCAGGGAGGGACACGGAGGGAGGGCACCGCTTCCTGCGCTGCCCGGGAGGTGATGCTGGGACAGCTCCGCTGTGTCACACGCCTGGAGGGACCTGGGAAATCGGAACTGGGCTCTGTGGGGCTGTCTGGACCATCCTGGCCGGCTCAGAGATCTCAGAGCTCGTGGCAGGAGCTCTGCAGTTGAAGGAAAACTGCGTTGGTGGAAGGGGCACTCACTCCCTGCATCTTCCAGCTGGTTCTGCTCTTTTCCCCTTGGAGCAAGCAGATCTGTGCCTCCAAGCCCCTTGGTTGTGGCAGTCAAGTTTTCCTCTTCAGGCACCTATTCTAGCCCATCTCCCTGAGGGGATCCTCTGGCCTGGACAGGGTTTGCCCAGAGTAAGAATTGCATGAGGTAAAATGAGAGAAAACCAACAGAAAACCACTCACTGATTTTCCTGTGACCATGAATTCACTCTGTGTGCTTTAAACCCACATCTCTCCTGAAGGAAAGGCCCCATTCTTGCAGCGCACGTTGTCACTGAAGTGTTTTATTTAAAGAAAAGAGGAAGCAGCATCTTTTATAGATCTCTGAGCAGTAAAGAGGGGGAGACGTCTCACGATACTTGTGATGCCTCTTGGTATTAAGGACACTTTGCAAGACATCATCTCCACTGCCTGGCGAGGACTGAGCCTGCTGCCTTCACTCTGCTCTTGGCTTCCACCAGCCCATCCATCACCTGCCTTTTTATCTGGCAATGACGAGGAAATTATGCATGTGAGCAGCCATGTGCACCACGGGGTGTAATTCCTAGCGTCCCACAGCAAACATTTTTCCTGGTGCCAGCAGGTGTTTCCATCCTTCATCTGGACTTTTATGAGCAGTGCTGCCGTGTGTCTCCTTCCAGCTGCTCCCACCACGCTGCTGGCAGCTGCGTGCCAGCTGAAAAAAAACCAAACAAACCCAACTAGGGCAGGTTTTTGGGTCACCTGGAGCGGTTTGGTGGCACTGCCATCACCCTGCAGCCCGGCTGGAGGAGGGAGAAGGCACGAGGGAGGTGACAAGCCCAGCTGCTGCCTCACACTCAAAAAACCCTCCCAGCACAGCACAAAAAACCTCAGCATGGCCAGGAACAGGCCCCTAAGGCGTGGGGAGGGTGGGGGAGCACGGGACGCTCCACATTTTGCTCCAAGCTCTCCCCAGGCAGCAAGAGGACGGTTCCCTTTCTTCCTCCCTGCAAACAAAGGTGCCCACAGCAGGTGCCATCCCCTCCAGGCTTGTCCTGCAGCTCGGCACAGCCCCCAGAGCCCCGGCCCTGCCCCTCGGCAGGGATGCTCTGACACCTTCTCCCCTCACACCTCGGTGCTCAAAAAAACCCAAACGGCACCGGAGCACTCCAGGGAGCTGCTGGCTGCTGGCTGTCACATTCTACACTGGGAAACCAAGGTACAGAGTGGCACGGGGGTGGTACAGAGTGGCACAGAGTGGCACAGGGGTGGCACAGAGTGGCACAGAGTGGCACAGAGTGGCACAGGGGTGGCACAGAGAGGCACAGGGGTGGCACGGGGGTGGCACAGAGTGGCACAGAGTGGCACAGAGTGGCACAGGGGTGGCACAGAGAGGCACAGGGGTGGCACGGGGGTGGCACAGAGTGGCACAGAGTGGCACAGAGAGGCACGGGGGTGGCACAGAGTGGCACAGGGGTGGCGGAGAGTGGCATAGAGTAGCACAGAGTAGCACAGAGTGGCACAGGGGTGGTACAGAGTGGCACAGAGTGGCACAGGGGTAGCACAGAGTAGCACAGAGAGGCACAGAGTGGCACAGAGTGGCACAGGGGTGGTACAGAGTGGCACAGAATGGCACAGGGGTGGCACAGAGTGGCACAGAGTAGCACAGAGTGGCACAGGAGTGGTACAGAGTGGCACAGAATGGCACGGGGGTGGCACAGAAGTGGCACAGAGTGGCACAGAGGTGGCTGCAGCCCACTGGAGGCACTGGGGAAGTCTCCTGCTGCTTCAGAGGGAATGTGTGGGCTGGGGCCTCAGCCTGCTCCAGGCAACCTTCAAGATCACACAGGTGAGCCCCTGGCACAGGCGAGCCCCTGGCACAGACAGTCAGGGTTTGCTGCTGCACAGCCAGGGAATGTCCCCCTTGGGCAGCTGCCAGCCTGTGAGAGGGCTCCAGCTCGGTTCAGAACAGGACTGAGTGGCAGCAGCACCACTTCACCTGGCACCAGTTCTGCTTCGTGGCTGGCGACGTCCCCTCTGCACTCACCATCCTCACCCAGCCTGGGAGAAGACGTTTATTCCTAAAATCAGCAGGATTTATCCCTTTATCAGTGGGGTTTGACCGATGTCTCTCTGTATCTCTGGGCCACACACAGTCCTGCTCAGCCTGGGGCTGCAGCTCTCTGCTGCCCTGGTCCTGGAAAGGTCTCGGGGTTGAACTCTGTCTGGAAAGGGCTCAGGGCTCCCAGCAAACTTCACGTCAGGCTCCAAAACCGCTCCATCTCTGAGCTGTGTCAGTCCCAGAAGCCACTCTCCAAAAACCAGAGGTCAGACCACACAGTGCATTCAGAACACTCCCATCACAGCAGCCTGGCGTGGATGGTGCTTCAGGGTCTGCAGCCTTTTAAAGTCCCCAGAAATTACAGATACGGAGTCCTGACTCCTCTTCTGAAATGAGGAAAGTCCCTGATTTACAAGAAAAGGAATAGGGAATAACAGGACATGGGTTTACTTCCCTTATTCCTTTTGCTGTAAGGGTTCCAGATCTGTCCAAGGAAAGCATCCCTCAGGGCTTATCAGAGCAGCCACCAGGAAGGAGAACAAAGGAAGCACCAATCATTTCCAGTAAATCAGTCAGAATTACAAGCTCTAACCTTCAGAAGAGACCAGATTCCTGCAAAGGGTTTGGCTGCTCTGTCTTTGAGTTTCCTTTTCCCCAGTCCCAGTTTCCTAGCAAAAATTTCCTCAGACAATAGCGATTGGCATCAAAAGGAGAAAAGGGGGAAAAAATGGAAAGAGCCCTCTTTTTACCCAGGCATAAAATGGAAGGACAGGACTTGTCCCTTGGGAGAAACTGGTCCCTCCTGGCAGCGCTGGGGAGCAGGTCAGGCCCTGCAGCCCTTTCGTGGTGTCCCACGGGGCAGAGAGATGCTCTGAGCTCCATCTCCCTCCTTTCCTGTGAGTAGCAGAGTTACGAGGGCCTGGGAAGGGGCTGCTCACACCGCACAGAGCAGGAGTACGAGCTGCTCACACCACACAGGGTACGAGCACGAGCTGCTCACACCACACAGAGCAGGAGTATGAGCTGCTCACACCACACAGGGTACGAGCACGAGCTGCTCACACCACACAGAGCAGGAGTATGAGCTGCTCACACCACACAGGGTACGAGCACGAGCTGCTCACACCCCACAGAGCTGCTGCAGGAAACGACAGCACAGCACACGAGGCCCCCAGAGCCACCAGGAGGGTCTGGGAGGGGAAGCACAGCCCAGGCAGCACCTTCCAGGGGCTCTGAGGAGAGCAAATCCTCCCTCGGACACAGCCAGGCACCGTCACGGGGATGGGATCGTTCCTGCTCTGGGAGCTGGACACAACCTCCCCCTGCTCCTCTCTGGCAATAATTCCCCTGTGTTTTTTCCCAGCTCAGCTGCACCAGCATCCTCAGACGTGACACAGACTCTGCCAGGTCTCCAGAGGCAAAACCAGCTGAATGGGGATATTTTGGAAATGGGGGATTGGCCCAGACTCCACTGACCCTGCTCCCCTTCCAGAACATGCCCAGCAGCACATGCTGCTCATCCAGATGTCTGTGGGAATTCTGTCCAAGCTGGGATGTGCTGGATTAAAAACCAGTGTCACCTAAATCAAGAGGAGGAAATAAACCACCCAAACACACCTGGGACTGCCAGAAAAGACAACAGGCACGGGAAAGGAACCCAGGGATTCCTCGGGAGCTGCAGATGTTAAACACAGCTGGATAACTGCTCGGGTTGCTGCAAATCTAAACTCGAGGGCCTCTTTATCCATGGAGGAGGCTTTTTAAACCCCCACAAGGAACAACGAAATCCTTCCTGTTTTACCCACGTGTTTTTCCCTTACCTAGGAAGAAGAGAGGTACCTCAAACCTTCCTGGTGGGGAGGGAGGCACCACCTGAGAGCCACAGAATTATTTGGAAAAGCCCTCCAAGACCAACCTGTGCCCAATCCCCGCCTTGTCCCCAGCCCAGAGCGCCAGGTGCCACCTCCATGGCTCAGACCATCCACGTGTCTCTATTCTCCCCCTGTCCCAACTCAGACCCCGTTGTTTTATCACTTTTAAACCCACCTGGGCAGTTAATCACAGGAAAGGTTTGTTCTGGGGAGTCACTGGGGAGGACGCAGCAGCAGCAGAGCGCAGCTGAGGCAGGAGCTGGGAAAGGGCAGGTGCTGCTCCCAGGAATGTGCCCCGACCTGAAGAGCAGCGGGGTGTGCAGGGGACTCTCCCCAGACCCCGGCTGGAGGCAGGGTTTGAGCGGCAGGGACAGCGCAGAGACCCCCGGCAGACCCCTGGGGCTGTCGGGGTCGGTGCAGAGCTCCCCGAGCTCGGACAGGGCACAGCAGCTCGGGGGAAGCTGCCCGGGCAGGGCCAGGGGCTGATGTCCTGCCGAGCTCCCTTCCCACCCCATTCGCACCATTCCCACCCCAGGAGCATCTCCTGGGACTTCCCCGTTCCCACAAATCCTCATCCCAACCCTTGTTCAGCAGAGGGAAGATCTGGTTTGCTGAAGTGGAAACAGGTGATAAAAGCGACAAGAAAACCATCAGCAGAACAGCTCAGCCACAAATGCTGAACTGAATTGGTACCGGGACATCAAAGGCTCCTCTTTGCTTCCCCAGAGAGGCCGTGGCCGGGAGTTTCCCTGGGAGGATTTGACTGCACTGATGTTTCTTTATAAAAAATCATTCATTTTCCCCCCTTCAGTGAGCCAGGCCACGGTAATTGAGATACCCTGGGCGCTGGTTAGGCCAGTTGTGTGCTTGAGGAGTGACTCAGAGCACATTATCACCTCGGTGCATCGCGCCACCTCACTGCCGAGCGCCCCCGGGAGAATCCTTCCCTCTGCTCCGGCACGGCCCTTCCAGCATACCTGGAGATGTTTGCAGGACATTTTTTTTCTTTGAAGAGGAAAATGCCATGGTTTTACACCTGTGCTGTGGTCACTGGAGCCGTGGGTGGGTTGGGACAGTGAGGATAAAGCCCCAGTCGGGTCGTGCTCCATCGGTTGTGTGGGAGCAGCTCCTTCTCCTGCAGGAGAGGATTCAAGGACAGCTGAATCTCCCCCGTGTCCTTGCAGGGATGGATTCCAAAGGCCCCTGAGCTTCCCTGAGCTTGCCCTCTGTGCTGGCAGTGCCCGTCAGGGTGGGACTGCTGCAGGGTCACCCCTGTGCTGTGGACATTGCCATTCCCACAGCGACCACCCCTCCAGGGACGGGGGCAGTGACCCCTTCAGCAGCGCCAGGCTTGGCCCAGCAGCTCCAGTTCCCAGTTCCCAGCTCTCTGTTCCCAGTGCCAGAGAGGCTGCAGAGGGCTGCAGGGGTAGGAAAACACAGGGAAGGATCCTGGGATTCCCTGGGGGACTGACCCAGACAGAGCTCCCCTCTCTCTGCTCTGCTGACACCTCCCAGATCCTCACCCCCAAACCCACCTGCAGGAGGAGAAACGTGCAAAGGAGCAGAGCTCCCACCCTTTGCTTTGCAGATTTTCCCAGTCCCAAACCCACACTGCCCATCCTCCCAAAAGCTCCATCACCCCAAAAATCTGCCACAGCCCCACGATCTGCTGCTCAGAGCTCTGGATCCACAACCCCTCGGAGAGTCCCTGGAAGGACGCCAATCCCAAAAACTCCAAAACCAAAACTCCTCCCTGAGCAGCAGGGGCTGCCAAACCTGGCCCACGCTGAACTCCTCACTCCAGAGGATTTTGTGCCCAGGGTCAGTGTGGAATTAAACTGCTTGGAGTGAAATAAAATCTCAGGAATAAGCCAGCTTACAGAGGGAATTTGCTAAAGCACTAAAGCAAAGAGCCCCTTGCTCACTTTGCCTTTTCTCAGTGGTTCTGCTGGAGTCGGTCATGCTCCCTTCACCCAGCCCTGCCCTCTGCTCCAGCCAGCCCTCGCTGACACAGTGCTGCCCAAAAACTCATGGAAATGAGGTGGGTTTTCAGTCCAAACGTTCAGCTCCAAGGAAAAAATCCATTCCACAAAAATAACAAAGCTTTTGTTGGAAAAGTCTGAAATGTTGTGTAAAGAAAAGGCTTTTCCTCAGCATTTCATGTGCTCTGATACCAGCTTCACTGTTGTAAAATCACTTCTGCTTTGAAAACGGTCAACCTGTTGATGTTTCAGGTGACAGAGCAGAGTTGATTACGTTAATGAGAACCATGAAAACACCAACCAGACTTTTCAGCGGGTCCATGCTGGAAATCTGTGCAGCTTTGAGGTTTTGCACCGTGCGCTTGCCCTGCCTTCCCATCAGCTGTGTGAGAGTGAGCAGTCCCTGCTCTCACCACGCTGCTGTGGGATCACCGTTTGAGATGGAGTGAAATAAATAATATTTTTTTTAATTAACTGATTTATTTTTTCTCCAAACAGGACAAATTCCCAATGAATGTGCCCAAGTGGACACAAGTGATGCCCTGAGGTGGCTGCACCACGTTTTCCTTTGCCTCTGAGTGGGCAGCGTGTGGCCAGGCCATGGCCATTCCCTGTCCCCAGGTGGCCAGTGACAAACACTGGAGCAGGACACAGCCTGCAGCCCACCCAGCCCACACTGGATTTGTCTCATTCTTCATCTTTAAAAGGGCTGGTGGGGAGAAAGAATGCCTATTAAGGAAATGCTAATGGGGGGGCGAACCAAAAAGACTCTTAAAATTATAAACAAAATAAAAAAAAATACCACACACAGCTGTCATTTCATACAGACAGAACTCTGGGCTGTGAGAGCCTTTCAAATCCCACCCTTAGAATTCCTGGTACTCCTATCCATATTATTCCCGTGCTGATGTTGTTCCCTGTGATTTATCCTAGCCTGACGTTACTTTTCAAATATTTCCTTTTAAAGATGCTTTTGGCCGTGGGGCTGCAGTAAAACAGAGAGAGCAGACTCTGAGAGCAGCTGGGTAAGTGAGGACAGGCCCCTGGTGTCCCCAGCAGAGAGCAGAACCCTTTGGGAGCACGTGCTGGCTCCTTTGATGTGCCACGAGCAGCACAGATAGGGCCAAGTCCAAGAGAAAGGGCCAGGACAGCTGCCAGGTTTATGATTTCTAGGATGAGGATGGTCTCCAAGAATAGTCCCCTTGTTCTCCTAAAATGAAGTCACAGCAGGAGCGGGGCAAGGGGAGAAAGAGAGCGACAGCCAGAATATCAGTGTGCAACCAAAGGCACCGAGCTGTGCTCCAGCCTCTGCTCTGGCTCCAGGAAAGGGCACAATTCTGACATCTGGTTATTTGCTTTGTGCCTTCAGATTGGAAACTGCCTGGAATTAATGGGCTGAGAGTGGCTGCTGGGAGCCACCAGAGGTCCCTCCTCGGGGGGACAGGGAGAGCTGCAGACCAGGCTGTCCCTCTCTCCCTTTGCTGTCCCCTCACCTTGTCACCCAGAAGGAAAACTGGCATTTAACCCAGGCAGCTGCTAATTAGGAACTACTGTCTCCCATGCCCCTCGTCCCTGATGCCTTTAATTACAAGGTGGGGCCCTCAGCTCCGTTTGCCTCCTCCCAGGATCAGGAGAAGTTGGCGGGAGTTGAAAGAGCTCACCTGGGACAGTTTTCCAAGGGCAGGTCCCACCCCTGTGCCTGACAATTACCCTGGAGCTCTGCTGTCTGCACAGGTGGCACCCCTGCATTCCAGCCTGGCTTAATGTTGCTCCAGTTTGTCCCCTGTGGGACGACGATGCCAGGACAGGGGACACAGGGCAGCATCACCCAGCCTCTGTCCCCTGCCAGCCCTCTGCCCTCACCCCCGTGCCCCTGCTGCTCCTTCCCACCCTTGTGCCCTGCCAAAATGTGCTTATACCCCTTCCTTTTCTTATCTGAATCAATAAAATCACCCTGGGAGTCCTGTGAACCAGAGAAAAAAACTGCTCCAGTTGCAGAAAGAAGCCCCTGCTCCATCTCACAGTCAAGCTTTGGCACAGGACAGGAATAGTGTAGTGCTTCCAGCAAAGAGTTTATGACATAAATCTGTGCTTTAAATCAACCTGCAGGACAGCTCCTGGTGGCTGAGCATGGTTGGACCGGGGACTCAGTCGATGCTGCCAGTGCCAGCCAGACCCTGTGCCCAGAAATCATCACCAGCCCTTGAAATGAATCCCCCTGAGCACAGCACCTGCACTGCAGACCCTGGGCAGTGCAGCAAAGACAGTTTCAACCCAAAGCCTAAAGATAGAAAGGATGCACTTGGAAAAGGGAGCCCTAAACACACCCTGTGGTAGGCAGGATGTGGACACAGCCACAACTGCCAGCCCTGTTCTTAACCCGAGGCATTCACGCAGCTTAGAATTGGTCATGAGTACTAAACTGAAGTCTGGGTGTGCTGTTAGGGTTAAAACAAGGCCAGCAACCACGACAGATCTTGATTTTATCACACTGAGAACTAAACACATGTAATTATTCTGTTCCTAACTCAATACTAAGCTGAGCAGACTGGCCGCTCTCATTCTGAGCAGTAAGTGTGGATGTAACCCCGTCCCACAGACAGACTGACACGGGCAGCACAAGTTGGTGGTTCTAGAGAATCAGGTATTTCCCAGAAAACAGCATTACCCTCACCTGCGTGAGACAGATCTGTTTTCCCTGTGGTTCCTTACAAAAACACCCGTGCTGGCGGCAGAGTTTCAGTCCTGTAGAGAAGAGCCTCTGACTCACCACAAAAAATCCCATGCCACACAAAGTTTTGTCTCATGTTGCTTTTCCTCCTCACAGAAGGAGAATGTTCTATGTGTCACCGCTGACAAACCCCAAAGTACCTTCGCCAAAGATCTAAATCTGAAGATCTCTAGATCTAAAATGAGAACCTTTGATTTCACCCTCTCCCTACGTTACTCAAGGCTTTGCACCGACCAGCAGACAAAACCTCTGGATGCTTGGATCGTGTTTGTCCTTTGGGAGATCGCTCAGAGCAGGGATAGCAGCTCAGGAGGGACACAGCTGGGACACAGCAAGAGGTCCCTCAACTCCAGCCTGAGGTTTACTGGAAGTCATGTGCTCGAGGGTAGGAGCTCCACCAAGGTTCACAGCCCTCCACGTGATGGCCAGGAGTGGTCGTGTGATACTGAAATAGTGAAACTATCTGGGTTTTCAACAGGAAATCTATTTCGGGACCTCGAAGGAGGACTCCTTAACCTCCCCTCTTGGAAAGAATTGTTGATGACCTCACTGCATGGCTATCAGTGTCCTGGGCCAAATACTCCTTCTGCTCCCGGACTTCTGATCAGCTAACAAAGCAGATGCAGGCACTAATTAAAGAAGCAGAGCCTGTGTTTTCTGCTTCTTGCAGCTCTAAATTCAGTAGCTGGTACATGACACCTCGTGAGCTGATGCTTGTCTGTCTGTGATCTAAGATGAAAGAAACATTCACCAAATAATCCGGGGGGATGGGAGGCTGAGCACTCTCTGCCGGGGCTGTTCCGACAGATGGAGAAACAAAATCAATTGCAGGATCCCAGATTCACGGGCAGTAGTTCTCAGGAATGCTCTTAGGAAAATAACCTGATCTCTGCTGGCTGGAAGGATTTCATACCTGAGATGGCATCACCTGGAATTCATAATCCTGGATTTTGCAAGAGGACAGACTCTGGGGCCAAGCTGCACAGGGCCTTTCCAAGCTTTATTTATGGCAGCATATTCAATACTCTACCATATTCCACAGGATGTGAGAGACTAAAATGAAGTTGCCTTGGCTGAACACAGAAAAAAAGCACAATTGGTTTCAGTGCCACTGGCCTGTCACTCACTTGTGCTCTCAAGAAATTTTACAAGGGACGTCATTAAAAATAAAGCAAACTAACCTGTAATTTAGAAAATTCTCTCCCCGGAGTTATTAATTAACCAGTTAAGAATCTGTCAAGCCCTTCTTAGCTATTAACAAACAGTTGTTGAGGTTGGGACATAATTCCGGGCCAAACTGCCCAATTTAATGACACGAGAGCCTGAAATTGATTCTGTCCTTGTGCAAACATGGACGTGCAGCTGCACACAACCACCTGTCCCCCAAACTCCAGGAGGAGCTCGGGGCTTGGGGTCCTGCTCCCTACAAACACTGCAGGGGCTCTTCCCAACACAGAGGGGACGCAGGAATAAACATAAACACCCAATGAGGATGATATTCCCAAACACCCAGTACTGAAAAATGTGTTTGGCTGAGAAAGGCCATGGAATCATGGAATGGTTTTGGTTCAAAGAGACCTTAAAGATCATCCAGTTCCATCCCCTGCCATGGCAGGGACACCTCCCACTGTCCCAGGCTGCTCCAAGCCCTGTCCAGCCTGGCCTTGGGCACTGCCAGGGATCCAGGGGCAGCCACAGCTGCTCTGGGCACCCTGTGCCAGGGCCTGCCCACCCTCACAGGGAAAAATTCCTTCCTAATCCTTAATCTAAACCCACTCCCTTATCTGTTTGGATATAGAAAATATACAACTCATCTAGCAGGAAGCCAACAGAAATGCCAGGCATGGTAGAACAAGTGCTGGGAGAAATAATGACCAGGAAACCAAATCTCTCAGCCTTAAATGGTCACAAAATCTTGTGCTTGGGGAAGAAAAAATAACAAATGGCAACTGAGAGCAGTGACTCTGCCACACCAGGTGTGCAGCCACCTTTTCACAGCACAGCTCTCAAATCAAAGCAGCAAATTTTCCATGATTGCTTCAGGGGCTGGAAAAAAGAGTTGCCTGGAGCAGGCGTTGAGGGTATCGTGTCATGAGCAATTTTGGATAGAATATATTCTACACTAAAAGCACATGAGTTTGCATCCCTGCAGATGCTTTTGAACCTGGTGTCTCCTTTCTTTTCGTGTTCTCCAGACCTCCCTCACATCGGGATATCGGAGTCTTTAGGATGAGCCCACTCGTGGGTACAAATTTGCTCAATTTTCCCCGTGGTTAAATGTGAACGTTAAATTAAAGTCCCATCACCCGTACCCAGAGCTCCCCTGACGTGGTTCCACAGCTGCCAAGGCCCAGACCCACCCAGAGGAGCGGTGCCTGCACAGACAAGGGCAGGAATGGGGAACAGCTCCTCCCCTCCCACAGCCTGCTGTCAATATTTCCAAGGAGATGCCCACCCGTGCCCCGTGGGCAGCATCTGCAGAGATGGAAGGATCTGAGAACCCGACAATGCAACCAGCTGGCCCAGTTTCATCTCAAATACAACAATTCTTTGCGTGAGAGGGAAGAAAAACTCAGTGCAATTCGATTCTCGCCAGACATGTGTCCGTATAAAATAAAAGGACTCAGTTCAATACGAGACTCCTTTGGGCAAGGACGTGGCATTTAAGTCTTGTCTGTGGGCACAAAGCACATGGCTGATGTACCGTGAAAATAAAAATGTTCTCTTAACCATTATCCACAAAAGGCAAAGGAATCAGCAGTGCTGGAATGCTCTGCCTTGACATTTCCTGCCCCCTACCACTCTCATGGGTATCCCTTTGGGCTGGCCCCAAATTAAATCTGAAAAACATTCTCTGCCTCTTCCTTTTCAATGATATCTAAGGATTTGAGAGTTTCTGTCCTGGCTGAGGGGTATAAATGATCTTTGATGTCCTCTCCAAAGCCTGCACTAGGGCATATCCACCCCCTGACTGGGAAAAATCTGCTTGACTTTGTCTTGTCCCTAGAAATTTCCAGCAATGCTGCATTTTGGTCACTGACCATGTCTGTGGTAGAAAGCTGAATTTCCACCCAGATCCAGCTGTATCTGAGAACTAATGACAACAATCTGGAAAGAAACCTTGCTGCAAATGTTACTGGGAGGATCTCAAGCAAACCAGATCTTTCAACACAATAAAAACAAGCCAACTCCCAGCTGCAGGTGGAGATCAGATAAGGAAAAAAAACCAACATTAGAAGTAGAAAAAACCTTTACATCATCATGATTTTTTTAGTGTGGTTATCTTAGGTTTCACCTCCAAGGGGACATAATCAATTCTGTCTTCTCTCAGGATCCTTCAGCTGAAACATGCCCAGCCACACTCCTCTCGGAAAATGGGTTTTCCTCCCCACCATCGGGAACGTGCTCTTCTGAACTAGGAACAATTACTCTTTTCCCCATTGATTTCATCCCTTCCCACTCGAAAAATATCAGCTTGTGTGACTTCCTCCCCTTCCCAGGGGCCACGTGCCAGAACAGCTCTGCCTTCTTCATCTCCTTCTCCAAAATCAGCACCAACACTCCCCATGCACGCTGAGGACAGCCTGGAAACACGACTTCCAAACCAGCAAGGCACGCTCTGCTCTGCTCAGGGAGGAGAGCACGAGTCCCACAGCGTCCCAGGGACTCCCTTTTGGGCTCTGGGATGGTCAGGAGGGAGCTCACCAATTCAGGGTGCTCTCCCTGCCTGTTCTACAGATCCTACAAACTGCTGGAATCACCCAGCTGTATTTTCCTGGACCTTGGAGCATCCGCTGGAACAGGGAGTCGGGGATTGGGATGCAGTTGTTGTGGAGGCACCAGGTGAGCTGAAATCCAGCTGACAAATTTTGATAGTTTGGTAAACACATGCAATGTGTCAACCCAAAACAAACAACAAAGAAGGTGTTTTGGGTAACAAAGAAGTCGTTTTTAGCATCATTTTAACAGCAGCCACATCTCCCATGTGCAGTTTCCTCCAGGCTCTTTATTCCTCAGCCTCAGGTGATTGTTGCTCCCTGGTTGCTCCCTCTCTCACACAAATACTCACACGGGAACACTTCTGCCTCCTTCTCTCTCTCCTTCCTAAATGCCTTCGGAAAACAAATTTCTTCTTCACTTACAATTTGTTTATGAGTACATTTGCTTTGTATTCCTCAACTTTCAACATCCATAGGCATGGCTGGGGCCCCTGGTGGGTTTTGCTCTCAGGTTTGGGTGGTGTCACCCCCTGCCCAGTGTGGGGCCCACCCACCCCTCACCCACCCTCACCAGCACAGCCCCCCTGGGCAGCAAACCGTGCTTGGGGTGCAACTGCTTGAGAAAAGGGAGCAGGAAGAGGGACCCAGTTTCTTCCCCAGATGCTTCCCAAGTGCCAAAGCACCACCTTTGCCACCTGCTCAGTGTCCTCACCCCACCTCAGGGGACACAGCCACCACCCCGCAGCGTGAGTGCCTGATGGCAGAGCTGTTTTAGTCACCACGAGAGATGAGAGATGAGAGAGATGCTGCTCTGGGGCAAGCTCTGACCTCAGCCACATCCGTGCAATGGTGGGGGTGGCAGCACAGTGGGGATGTACAGACCAGAAAATCCTCATTTGTGGAACGTATTTCAGAAGAGAGCTTCACTTTCCTTTTCCCTTTCCAATTTTCACCTCAGCTTCCTCAGGGGAATCTGTGTTCTCTGTAAATGAGCTCTTCATGTCCCTGGGGCTCCACCTTCTCCAGGTGAGGTCACTCATCCTTTTCTCTGCTGCCCCTTACTTTCTTTAACTTAGATTTTTCAGGGCAGCTGTCCATTCTATTTTCTTAACTGAAATGCATTTTATTTGCCAGTGCCTTTCAGCTTTCCAGAGGAAAACAGTAAAGAATCCTGAACTGCGTGGGGTTTGTCCCAATGTGAGCTATCCTGTGGAAATATTCTTCCCCAGAAGAGAACTCATCATTACATTCAGCAAAATTAATTGTCCCATTGATTGCAGGTGCCTACCCAGACCACACATCTGGCTACAAGGAAATATGGATGGACAGGCAAATGTTCCAAGGAATATTGAAAATAACCATCAACTTGTATGGCTCTTCTCCTTCCCTAGAGTTTGTTTGCCTCGTGGCCATGAGTGTTAAAAATGCTTAAAACCTCCCTGTTCCATAAAGTCTCTGGGAGATGAGGATGCCAATTGAAGGAAGATGGAAAGGACGAAGTTTCCACTGCCAAAGCCTCACAGTTCCTGAGGACAGAGCCTAAAACCAGCTGGAGCCCACATCCCATTCCATCGGGATTAACCCCCAGGGCTGCTCTGCTCTCTGGAATTACCTTTTGTTTTGGTAACAGAATGAAAAATGAAAAGCGGGACCGACGTCAGTGAATTTCCACACTTTTCCTGGATGCTGTTGGAGGTCAAGCCATGCATGTGGGATTCAAGAACGCCGTGTCAACCCCAAATGCAGTGAGATTGGAAGGGAAGGTCTAATTCACAGAACTGGCTGGGTCTGGGATCCAAATTCCCACTTGGATATCTGGGAGTCCCGCTGGCAGCAGAGCAGACCCCTCCTTGTCTGATAGCCCTGTGATTAAGCACTGAGGCAAAGAAAGCTCCCAGCTGCTGTGGCAGAGAAGGAAGAATCTGGAAAAGCGAGAAACGTTCGCCCCACACCCTCATCCAGAAGGACTTTGTGCTCATTAAGTCAGAATTTGCTGACAATTTCCAAAAGCAGGGGTGACCTGGGGGCCAGCAGGCAGAGATAGGAATCACCCCGGGGCCGAGTCAGTCTGAGTGTGCTCCTGAGGCAGAGGGTTTTACAAGGCAGTGAGAGCTGTGCTGGATGGCCTCGGGCCGTTCCCAGTCCCTTCACCAAGCCCAGTCCTTGTGAGATGTTGCTGATATCCCGGACTCACCCCGCACAGGATGTCTGGGTGCCCGTGCAGCCCCGGAACTGCTGACCCCACCTTCCAGTTCCAACGTCACTTTAATTACAAGAATTATTCACAAGAATTCCTGCTTCAGTTCACAGGTCTCTACAGTTGTGCACAGCACTTGGAAAGGTTTGCTTGAAGCTCTGCAATTACAGCAGGCACCCTCCAGCATCACCGTCCATCAAGGACCTGGAGCAGTGCTGTTCAGATTTCAGCCCTACAAACACCTGTACAGTCACAGAATCACTGAATAGTTTAGGCTGGAAGAGACCTTAAAGCTCATCTCATCCCACCCCCAGCCATGTAAAGCTGACACAACTTCAGACGCTCTGTGGAGAGTCTAAAAATCCAGACCTTCATCCGGAGAGCAGCTTGCAGACTGTTCTCTGTGTTATTTTTACTTGCTGTCTAATAAGCAAGACCTTCATCCATCAAAAGAATACCCTTTTCTACCCACATTTATCCCTAATCCCCTGCCAGGCCTTCGGAAAGCGTTGCTGTGGCGACTGGAGAAGGGTCAGAAGCTCCAGGGAAAGGACTGAGGTGGTGCTGGCCCCATTCTGACTGCAAGGGCAAAGCTCTGCCTGTGGGGAGGGAGGTTCTGGGCTGAGAGTGGAATTTGGGGACACACCAGAGCCCAGAGTGGGATAAAACCTGCCCAGCCGTGGATCAGTGGTCTGTGCAAACCCCTCATGGCAGGGGTGGGATCCAGATGATCTTTAAGATCCCTTCCAACCCAATGATTCCATGATTCTGTGATTCCAACATCCCATGAAGGCAATGCCAGGATTTACCCTGGTGTCACCGTGCTCTGAGTGACAGCAAAAGCCACGTCTTCTCCTCCACTCCAATGCTTTGAATTACCAGAGTTTTTCTCAGGGGAAGAAGAAACCTGATTAAATTCCCTGTTAGGAAAGGGACCAAAGGAAACCTGGGTCCTGAAACCCTCTCTGTCTTTTGTGGGCAGGTGCATGTCTTTACCCCTGTGATGGTGTTCAGATCTGGGAAAGGAAAGGGGAGAAAAAAAGATCTTTTAAAGACTGATTTCAAATCAAGACCCATGATCTTGTTACCAAGGTATTTAGGATGTTAAAAAAGACAGACTTCTGTGGGTGGAAACGAGCAAAGAGATCAACTGAGCCTCCAGTTCCATGTAGCTGCCTTCAGCAGAATATAGCATGAGAGGGGGGAAAATTCCCCATGAAAGAAATCCAGAAGATGAAAGGAAGCTGGCTGGGAAAGGGAATGATCATCAGAACATCATCTGCTCCTTAACAGCAGGCTGAAGGCTGTACAACTTCTTTTTAGGAATTGCCATAGACTAGGAAGCATCTCGAATGACCTAAAAAGATATATAAGAATATGTGCATATAAAATATATATACACCCAGAGATATATCCAGAGAGGGAGCCTATATATAAGGACAGATCCCTGCAGCCTTGAAGGCTTGGAGCCAACTCACTTCCTGCTGTGCTCAGTCATTGAAGCTCCCCAGCTCTCAGGACTCCAGAATTGCTAAAATTGGGCAGCTCCAGATCTCCATTTTAACTCCATCCCCTTCCCTGAAGCAGCAGAATGCCAGTGGGACCCAGCTGAGGAGCCGCCTCTCCTCTTGGCACACGGGAGCAGCTCATGGGAACCACGGGGCCCATCCTGGACGTTCCCACAGAAAGGATGCAGGAGACAAAATGGGAGCTGTTGCTTGGGTGAAACTCAAAAGTAAAAGCAGAGGCAGCTTCTTTTCTGCTCTGCCTAACAGGAGGGGCCTGTGAGCCCCCTGAAAAGTGCCTCAGGTGGGTTTGGGGTGTCCCCAGCTCAGACCAGTTTCAAGATTGGGGTGGCACAAGCACCAGGCTGCACCTTGAGGCAGCTGCAAAAGGCCAAAAAATTAATAGATCAAAACACACCCAGTCACAGACTTATTTTCAGTGCTGGGCCACTGCAAATCCCAGCTCCTTAAAACACAAACTGTTGTGATTTGAGACAAAATCGTGACATGCACAAGCCCAGTGGAAAACCATATGGAGTTTTTTCATTAATGGCACTGGGTCCAAACAGGGTTACTGATGACATTGAGTTCCTCACCACGAGATTTAGTTTGACAGGAAAAGAGGAAAGAGCCTCAAGCTTTGGCAGGGAAAGGTCACGCTGGACATCAGCAGGAATTTCTGCATGGAAAGGGTGCTCAGGCCTTGGCAGGGGCTGCCCAGGGAGGTTGGGAGTGCCCATCCCTGGAGGTGTCCCAGGAAGGGCTGGAGGTGGCACTCAGAGCTCTGGGCTGGGGACAAGGTGGAGATGGGGCACAGGGTAGACGTGATGGTCTGGGAGGGCTTTTCCAGCTTAAATTACTCTGGGATTCTAGGAAATGTGAATTCTCTCTGAGCAGGTATCACAGAGCTCAGGGGGGATCCTTCCAAGCCAGCAAAGCAACACCTTCACCCCCAGGAGACTCTTCCTCAGCAAAACCAGGCAGGCACCTCCCCACATCCCTCTCTCCTGCACAGCAGAGTCTCTCTGCAAGGGCACAGCCCCTCCACTGCTCCCCAGAGAGCACAAAACCCGGATTTTCAGCTCCCTGGGACATCCTGTCCTCGCCCTCAGGGAGACACTGCAAGACAGAGTGGGCACGAGTGAAGACACACGAAGGAGACAACGTCCTCTTTGGTTTACAACCTGCAAATCCTGCAGTCCCCAGCTCTGACAGGAAGAAGAGTCTATTTTTCCCTCAATTCCCAACCTGACACTACCACTGACATATTTTCCCCCTGTATTTAGAGGCCACATCACCTGGCACTCACTGCTGTGCTGTCATCAGCAGCTCTGTTACGTGGCAGAACAGTGGGAACGTGGAGTTTTCCTCTGTTTGGGTTTTTTTTTTTCCCTTCCTTTTCCCTTCTCCCCAAAACACACAAATTTCTTGCAGCATAATCCTTCCTCCCTCCTGGGCAATGCCATCAGCTGTCATCCTGCATCATGTGCTTCTGCCTTCTCTGGATCACTCACACCCCCCACACCACTTTCCCCAGGTCTGTCACAGTTATTAAAACCTCATAACAAGCTGCTTTGCATTTAATCCCATCTGTCATCAGATCCTGTTTAAACACCAAGAATTACCACTTTAATGTGACTACTTCCTAAGATATGACAGCTTTCTTCCACGGATCTCAAAGAGCTCTGCAGGAGGAGCTGAGCATCCCTGAGCTCCTTTTTTTTTTTTTTCTGGATGGTAATTGAGACAAGAGGAAATAGGGCAGCCCAAGCAAAATGAACAACCCAATGCCAGGAGACACAAGAAACCCCGCTGAGATATCCCAGCCTGGACTTGTGACTGTCCCTTCGAGCTGCCTGCAGTCACAAGAGCACCTCTCTGTGAGAAGAAATCCCCTTTTCCCAGCACGGGAGGGACGTGGAGCTACTGGACTCCACCAAGATGATTACAGGGATGGAAAACTTCTTCTGTGAGGAAAAGCTAAGAGAATTTGGAATGCTCAGCCTGGAGAAGAGAAGCTTAGGGGGGACCTAATTGTGACCTACAAGGGATGGGAACTGAAGGGAACCTACAAGGAAGATGGAGAGGGACTACTTACAAGGGATGGAGGGACAGGACAAGGGGAAATGGCTTCACCCAGACAGAGATTACAGTTAGATTGGATATTAGGAAGAACTTAATTACTGTGAGGAAGGTGAGGTACTGGAACTGGTTACCCAAAGTTGGATATTAGAATGTCCAAGGCCAGGTTGAACAGGACTCTGAGCAATCTGGTCTAGTGGAAGGTGTCCCTGGCCACGGCAAGGGGTTGGAATGGGATCTTTTTAAGGTTCCTTCCACCCCAAGCCTTTCTGATTCTCTTCCTGCCCACAGAGAAGTGGTGTTACCCCACACGAGCATCCCCGTTCTTCCGGAGGGTCTATCCCAAGCCTTCAACACAAACTGCAGGGCCTCAGCCCCTTCAGGCCCCCATCCCTGGGGCAGAGCGTGGGGCAGGCTGCTGAACAAGCCACCAACACGCTGTTTTGTAAGAGAATGGAAAAAGAATAATTGAGGAAGTGCATTTGTTATTATTCATTAAATGTACTGGAGCTGCCTGATGTGCTAAATGTTCTTCCCCTGATGATCTTACCACCTAATTAAAGGAGCCTGATGAAGCGTGAGAGGAGCAGTGTGTGAGTAGATCCAGAGAACCGCTGGAAAATGGAGGCAGGGAGAGCACATGCACGAATTACCCACAGGAAACAGGGAGAGAGCACGAGGCGCTGCTGGAAAGGAAGCCCCGTTCCTGCAGATCAAAACGCTCCTTCCTCCCTTTGAAGCTCTGTGCTGGGCTGACACAGCAGCAGTGTCCCCCTTGCCAAACTCATTACCCGCACTGCAGAGTCCAGGATTGATGCCCTGGTTGCTGGTGAGCACTAAAGCTGGGAGGAATTGTCCCAAAGAAACATTGGCCTGGGGCCACTTTTGGAATTGAATTTGAATCAAGATTTCTGGAAGGGCTTGTTTATGTTTATATGGGATGATGATACCAAACATTGGGATACCACAAGAGAGCTGGTTCTCATGGAGTTTTCCTTCCTACTTTTAGGACACTCTGGTCCAGAGTCCTTTGAAGGAGCTCCAGCTCTGTACCTTTTGGGTTTCCTCCAGAAACCAGCAGGAGGAACAGGGAGAGCTCCAGTTACCGCTCCAGTTCCCAATATTCCATCCTGATGAAAATGTCCAGGTTAAAAGACCAAGTCGGGACCTGGGTATTGTAACTTAGCCAAGGGAAGGAGTTCAGAGACATCCTTGCCTCTTCAGTCCCTAATTAACTTATGTTGCTGTATTAATTACTGCGCATATTCAAAAAGCAAGGCACAGAAGTGTCAGATACTCCTGCAATGAAATCCTTGGCATCCGCACCACTGGCCATAAATCTTGTGAATAAATTCCTTGTGATTTAGCTCCTACTTTGAGCCAGACTGGAATTCCCAAAGGACAGTGTCTGTCAGGACCTTGACATCAGAAATTGCACATGGTTATGAAAATGGAAACAACTTCGAGAAAAGCCAACGTTGTTTGTTGGGCTTTTTTTATTCAGATTTCTCAAGAAATTCAGTTTAAAGCAGATTCGTGTGTCTGGGCTGATTCTTCTTTATCCAAACCTGCTTGACCTAAGCACGGATCTTATTTTTAATCACTTCAGAAGAAGGAAGCTCAGGTCCAACAGTCACATTAAAAACCACAAAACACATTAGATCTCTGGATTCTGGCTCATCAGCCACATCCCAAACAAGAGGCCATCCAGCCCCAACGATGTTTGGACAAGCCGGATCACAGCTTGATATTTAACCAAACTATTTGATGGTTCAACAGCAAAACTCCTCTGATTGCAAGCAGTGCTGGGCTGCCAAGCTTTAAACAAAAGATGCTGTGTAGGACCTGACGCAGGGATGGGACGGGACACAACCTGTCCCCTGTGGCACGTGGGATCTCCCCTGAGGAGGGAAAGGTCCTCTCCCCTCCAGAAAGGTGGGGAAGGAGGTGGCAGCGAGCCCGGAGCAGGGTTTGGGGGAGAGGCTGCAGGGCAGGTTCCACCAGCTCGGGATGCTGAAAGACAGACTGAGAGAAGACCAGCTGGCAAAGGCGTGTAGGTGGGGAGAGTCATGTTGGCCGTGTTTGCCAAAGGGGCAGGGAATAACACATGTTCCTGTGCCTCCGTGGAAGGGGAAGTTCCCAGAAGCTTGCCTCATCTGTCTTTCTATTCTTAACCCTTCTCTGGCACCCTCTCAAGTCTGGGTGCTGGCAGAGGAGCTGAAAAATAAGGCAGAAAAAGCAGCCCTTGCTAGCCTGGCAGAGAGCAGGCCCTTTTCGCCTCTCCAGCATCAGAAAGGCAGTGCTTGAAATGCTTTTCCCAGTGTGAACCAGCCCCAAAAGCCTGGTTTATGGAGAAATGGGTTGTGGATGTCAATAGAGAATAACTTCTTCTGAGCAGAGGTAGGACTGAAAGGTCTCCAGACCCTCTGCTGCTGTGGGTCACCTCCAGGACCTGACTTGCATCAACGCCAGAGGGATGCAAACCCTCAGGTGTGAGGTCAAAAAAAGCCTAAAATCCCTTTAAAATTCCCAGGGCAAGAAAGAGGCCTTCAAAGCAACAAACTTGAAAAGGATTTTAAAAGAAGATTTTTTTTTTTTTCTTCTAGGAAACAAAAATTCTTCTCTGTCTGCTTTCCTGTGCATCATCTGCAGGTCGCTGCTGTAAGACACTGCCATGACAGTGAATTTAACCACAAGGGCTCAGCTCCACCTCATGTTTGGGACAAGCTGTAAATCTGGAGCAGAGACAGGAGGTCATTGCTCTTTCCCAAATTCCCAACCACAGCTCTCAATGAAACTGAGAAAAAGCCATGGCAGCACTGAGGGGAAACTTCTCTCTGCCTTGGAGGATAATTTCTGTAGGAGCCAGACTGTCCTTCGGGGGCTGTGGTCATTCAGTCACTGGGTTAATCCCAGCTTCTTTTCCAAACTGAGTGGAAGTTTCCAGCATTTGTCATTCCAGCCTGGAAAAACATAAACTGATCCCCTGATTGGTTTCTTCTGAAAAGCTTGGAAAACTTCAGCTTCCTGCACAGGAGCTCCCAAAGCTGGGAGGGACAGGAAGGTGGGGATGGCAGATTGGGGCACTGTTACAAAGTTAATGAATACAAAAGCACTTTTCATCTCCAGGCCTGAGGGAAGCTCACAACAGATCCCTTTCCTCCACTGCAGAGGGAAAGCAGGGAAAACCTGGCAGAGGGTTGAGGAGGTGGAAGAGCAGGAGGGGGACCTGCTCCTCACCAGAGCTAAGGAAGGAGCAGGAGATGGGATGGACTCAAAAATCTGTGTCAGACGGAGCTGGAAGGAATAGAAGTGGATAGATAGAAGTAGATAAAATAATAACCTCCCACCCATCCTCTGGCACAACAAAAAACAGCTGTGGCAACCCAGCAAGGCTGTGCTGGTCCTGTCTGGGGTGAGCAGGGCTGAAGGGAAGGGAAAAACAATGTTCTGAGGAGGGTACAATTCTCTCCAGGTTCACACGTAGCAACCCTGCAAGTTTCTATAGCAACACCGGAATTATTTTTAGCATTAGTCACATTTTAACAGTAGCAACCCAACATGGAGCTGGGGTGGAGGGCTGCCTTTCACCCTCTCCAGGGCTTTTTCCTTTCCTCCTGAGGCTGCAGAAGCCCACCCTGACAACTGCTCGAGTGCTTATACACAAACCAGCCTTGCCTACGAATAAACGTGGAAGGTATTGGGCAGAAAAGCTCTTTTTTTCCTCCTCTGTTGATGTCCCTCCAGTCCAGAGGGACAAAGGCTGCAGTCCCCAGTGGCAGTGGGGTCACCCAGCCCACAGGGGACATTTCCATGGTGTTCTTGGAGCTCCTTCCAGCCTTGGTGGGTTCTATCGACACCCAGCAGAGCAGGGAGGACCCACGCGTGTCATTTTGCTCGTATTTAGCAGCAGAGGGGTCAGGGACGGCTGTCACAGGTGGGCTGTGCTCGGGGGACATGGACCGCAAGAATTTGTGGCAGGAGGAGCTGAAGGCAGCCCTGAGGCACAGGAGGGTGAAAGAAAAGGTGCAGATCATCTCCCAAACACTGAAACCACACGGAGAAAACACCCACAGCCCCGCAGAGCTGCCGGGGAGAGGGGGGACAGCGGGATCCAGCTCAGAGCTGAGATCTTTGACACTGCACATCATCCCCAGGAGCCCAAGCAGACACAGCTTTCCAGCTCTGTAATGGGCAAACCTCTTCCACGATCCCGGTCCCCATGGCTGTCACCAGGTGACCCAACGCCTCGGAATTCCTTGTTTTACAAACCCCAGCGCAGCACAGCGCGACCGAGCAGAGCAGATCCACGACAGACCCGGCCAAGCAAAAGCAGGAATACAAATTATAGCATCTCCTAAGTGTCTGTTCTCCACCCACACACCCCCAGACAGTTCCTACTGCCGCTCAGAACAACCCAAATCCTTAGCCATAAAAATGTGTGCTGTGGTAATTAACGATCTCCCTGGCCTGCAGTTCCTTTTATCCAAGGAAAAGCCATTGGTGCTCCACAATTCCCGTGGCCACTGAACTTCAAGCACCTTTTTGTGGGGTTTAGCTCCCACAGAATAAACCAGGTTTTAAACGCCCATCAAGTGAGCCAGATTCTGACCACGTCCATGGAAAGCAATCCCTGCCCATTCTCATCTCAAGGAGATTCATTTCTGCTCACTCCAAATGAAGTTCACTCAGGAGTCCTGCTTGGAAGAGCAGGGAAACTCCTGGAAGTGGCCACAGCAGCCAGCTGGGGCAGGAAACAAGTTCTCCACCTCTATTTTCCCCACTGAATACATCACCATCAACACCATCAACATTCAATGGCACTTTGCTAGATGGGGACCACCTCTCATGGTTCCCAACCTCTCATGGAACCACCAGATTGTCCCTGGCACCTTCTCCAGAGGAGCACCATGCCCAGAGGGACTGGGAAGATTGGTCCTTTTTTACCCACTGATTCATACAACCTGGGGATCCCCCAAATATCTTGGAACTGGCAGCAAGCACAAACGCCCCTGGGGAAAGGCCAGGTTGGTGTGCAAGCTGGTTGCCCAAAACAGCATCCCAAAAAGCCCCAGAAGCTCCTTGGAGTCAAGGCTGCTGCCTCGGGAAATCACAGATGCTGCTTTACCACTTCAGCAAGAACTCAGTGTCCCCAGAAAAGGGGGGTTGGTTAAAACAATTTGCTCTTCAGCCTTCGTCCATCTGCCAAACCACCCTGATCTTTCCCCAGGAACGCTTCGGCACCCGCCAAGTCAACGGGAGCAGGGAAGAGGGAAAAGCTGGGATAATTGGGCTGTCACTGCCCTGAGGGAGCTGCAGTCTGGGAGAGACAGAAGAAAGGGCTGGTGGCCGCCTGCCAGGAGGTGTCCCAGCCCCAGGTGAGCTGGTGCTGGACTGGGAATGCAGGCAGGAGGAGTGGTGGGGGCTGCTCCGTGCTGGGAGCCTTGTCCAGGAGCACTCCAGGCTGTGACAGTGACAAACAGAGAGCTGGGGTGGCCCAGCCGAGCCGAGGAGCTGCTGTGGGCACCGGGTGAACTCCTCAGCACCTGTCACCTCTGGATTTGGGATCCCTGCCCCAGGCTCCCTAAGGAGAGGATCCCACCTGCTTTTCTGGTGGAATTTCGACAGCTACGGAACAGTGAGTGATGTAAATTCCCATGGTAAAGAAAGCCTCAGCAGGACACGGAGAATTGAAGGTTGCTCCTGCTCGGGAAGGTGGGGATCACTCCTGCTGGGTGTCACTCCTCGTGGTGGCTCTGCTGCTGATCTCAGACCAGGCCCCATCTGTGTTTGCACTGAAAGCTCTGCTTGGAAACCACTGGGTAAAGGCCAGGTCTCCAGGTGTTCTGGCAGAATCCCAGAGTCATTTAGGTTGGAACAGCCCTTCCAGACATCGAGTCCAACCTGTGATCCCCACCTTGTCCCCAGCCCAGAGCTCTGAGTGCACCTCCAGCCCTTCCTGGGACACCTCCAGGGATGGGCACTCCAAACCTCCCTGGGCAGCCCCTGCCAAGGCCTGAGCACCCTTTCCATGGGGAAATGCCTGCTGCTGCCCACCCTGAGCCTCCCCTGGCCCAGCCTGAGGCCGTTCCCTCTGCTCCTGTCCCTGTTCCCTGGGAGCAGAGCCCGACCCCAGCCTTGCCACAGCCTCCTTCCCTTGATTTCTCCAGGTTGCCAGGGCTGTGCAGAAGAAGAAATCAGCATTTTCTCCAGCCAGTACCTCACAGAAAGCCAAATTCAGCACAAGCTTCCTCCAGCCTCCTGTCCTGGGAGAAGAAAGGGCAAAAAAAGGCAAGTAACAAGCTGCACTTTTGGAGAGCTCTGCTCTGCCCCTGCAGTCCCACAGGGACGCTGTGCTGGGCTGAAGGAGCTCCGTGGTGCCTTGCCTGCCCTCACTTACAGTTTTGCTTCACTCTTCCCCAAGGAAACATAGCGTTTTTCTAATTAAGCATTAAAGTGATTCAATTATGAGGAATGCTCTCTTGTGGAGCTAAAATCCGTCGCAGACAAGAGTACAGCAAGGCCTTGGACAATCCTGGAGAGGTTTCACTGACCGGGGGGTCAAGAACCAAAGGGGATTTTTCTTCCCCTCACGAGAAGCGCTGAGTTGTGCTCTCTAGGAGGGCAAAAAGCAGCAGAAGAACAAGAAGAGATTGTGTTTTAGGAGTGCCAGGCTCAGCCAGGCTCCTGCTGCAGAAGAGGGGCCAAGCAGAAGCACACACACACGGGGACTTCAGGCTGCTGGGGCTGAGAGTGGAGGCGCTGCCCCAGTTCCTCCCAGTCTGGCGTGGACAGGAGGAGGTTGGGTTTGGGCACCCTCACAGGGCTGCTTTTGCCAACAGAGCCCTCACAACAAATCCCAAAGGCCGTGATGAGCCTGGCTAATGGCACACCCAAGCACTGTGACAGAGCTGTCCAGCCAGCACAGCCCCGTGTCAGCTCGGCCAGGCAGCCGAAGAGAAGAACATTCCACAGCCCAGGAAAGGCACATCGTTGTCGTTATCCTGACGACAAACAGCCCCCTGCCCACAGCGCTGCTGTCTCTGGCATGGACCAGCTCTGAGGTGCCCAGCCCAGCCCCAGGAGGGGCTGCCCATCCTGCCAAGACCTGGCTGCAATGGATTGTGCAGAGAGAGCAGTTATAAAAATAAAATAAATAATAAAAAAATCATTACAGACACTGTCTAGACAAACGCAGCCACCTTGCAGGCCTCCCTTCGCTCCCACCCCGTCCATTTGCCTTCACTGGCCTGCCCAGCTCCCTTCCTGCTCTGCTGCTCTGGGCTATGATGTCTCCATTTGTTTCGTGTCCGGGGAGCCCCTTCCCAGCACGCCCCACACTCGCAGGGTGCAGCAGAGCAGTCACCCCCTGCACTCCTGCAGCTCCTGGGCCTGCAGAGGGCACTGGGAAGGGTGGAGCTGGGGCAGGTTCGTAGCCCAGTCCAGAATCTGGCCAAGAAGCTGAATAATTGGATTGAGGGACCGAGGGAAGGGTGTGAGGTTCAACACAGAAGAGTGCTGGGTCCTGCCCTGGGGTCACAACAATTCTCTGCAGCTCCAGGCTGGGCAGAGGCTGGAAAGCTCCTGGGGAAAAGGACCTGGGGGTGTTGGTCAAAAGGGGCTGAACACGAGCCCAGGTGTGCCCAGGTGGGCAAGAAGGCCAATGGCACCTGGCCTGTCTCAGCAATAGTGTGGCAGCAGGAGCCGGGCAGTGACTGCTGTGCTGGGCACTGGTGAGGTCACACCTCGGGGGCTGTGTCCAGTTCTGGAACCTCAGTGCAAGATGGACATTGAGGGGCTGGAGCGTGTCCAGGGCAGGGAATGGAGCTGGGAAAGGGGCTCAGCCTGGAGAAAAGGGGGATCAGGGGGGCCCTTGTGGCTCTGCACAACTCCCTGACAGGAGGGGGCAGCCGGGGGGGTCGGGCTCTGCTCCCAGGGAACAGGGACAGGAGCAGAGGGAACGGCCTCAGGCTGGGCCAGGGCAGGCTCAGGGTGGGCAGCAGCAGGAATTTCCCCATGGAAAGGGTGCTCAGGCCTTGGCAGGGGCAGCAGAATTCCAAATTGTATTTAACTGATGAGGGCAGTGAAACACTGGACAGAGAGGTGGCAGCTGCCCCATCCCGGAAAACGTTCAAGGCCTGGTTGGACGGGGCTTTGAACAACCTGACTGAGTTGAAAAAGTCCCTGCTCTTTGTAGGGGGTGGCACCAGATGAACTCCCAACCCAAACTATTCTGTGATCCTTGGAGCTGCTTGGCCTTCTCAGCTGACAGGCTGGATACAGAACCTCAGCCAGAATCCAGCTCCACAATGGATGTCCTTCCCAAACTCCCCCTCCACGGTTTCAATTCACTTCACTTCCACTTCAATGAAAATACATAATTTTTTTTTTTTACTTTTCCCCACTATTTTGGGGAATGAGTTTCTGTCCCGAGTGGAGGGTGATGCCATGTCCCTGTTCCCACAGCTCAGGGCAGCAGCTCCCACGGGAGCAGAGCCCAGAGGGCTGTGAGACAAGTGCACAGCAGCAGGCGACCTTCCCTGACCCAGATAATTTGTGCCCTACTTTACTTAATCCCTGGAAATCCTGGACCATAACCTCGGGACCTGCCTTCAGCACACTGTGCTAAAATTAAACCCAACTTTTTCCAATGAGGTTTACAGACCTCAGGCGTGTATTTTTCTCCTCAGAAGCGTGGCAATTTAACAGTTTCCAGCCCGGAAAGGTGAAATGTGGATAGACCTGGACAAGGGTACAAAAACCATCCCTGTGGGAACAGGGTCTGTGGCACAGCAGGTGAACAGCAAGAGTTGAAGGCCACCTGCAAATTCGAGATGATGGTGATCCCACCTCCAAAAAACATCTTCTGTTCCCCAAATGAAAGCGTGAGGGAATTCTAAGGACTGTTTTTCTGCAGTATAATTACCAGCTAAAAAGGCTCCAAGGCTGGAAAGAGCTCCAAGAACACCACGGAAATGTCCCCTGTGGGCTGGGTGGCCCCACTGCCACTGGGGACTGCAGCCTTTGTCCCTCTGGACTGGAGGGACATCAACAAAGGAGGAAGAAAAGAGCTTTTCTGCCCAATACCTTCCACGTTTATTCGTAGGCGTGGCTGGTTTGAGGGCAGGAAAAACTCTGAGATTGTCGCTTGGGAATTAGCAGAAATCACTGCTGATACATCCTCTCACCTAATTCTTTGTGTCCATCGCATATCTTGGCTCTCTGCTCCAAATTCGTGTCCCCTAGGCAGGACAGAGACTGTTTTTCCATCCAGCTGGAGAAAATCTGGTGGCCAAGAAGTTCCTTTTCTCTTACCCCCACCAGGAGCAGATGCCCCAGAGTGAGGCAGGAGGATGCACCCTCAAAGGGATGGGCTGCACCACATGAATGGTTCAACACAATCTGGCCCAGGTTCAGCTGACCTAAATTCTGCCTCATTTACAAGCCTGTGGTCTGTGGGAAGACCCACAGCTTCCAGCAGCATCTGCCAACAGCAAACATCAGACAGAGACAAAGGTGGAAATCAGGGCATCTGGATCTGGGCCAGTGCTCTTCAGCCATGAGATCCCACCCTTGGTTGTGGTCCTGTCTCGGATGGGAGGCCCAGGAGTCCAATCATTCCCCATCCTGAGGATCCAGGATGGTTTTTGCTTCTAATATTGGACTGACAGCAAGAATTGGAGAGGTGAAAGCAGCGTTTGGAGGGAGAGACAAGGAAAGGGAACCCAGCAGCAGCGGGAAAATAACACCAAAAACGTGATGTGGGAGAAAATCCAGACTGAAACTTCATTCAGTCACACTTTGCTCATCAGCAGCCTCCTGCCACGGTGCTCAGTGCAGGCTGTCCCTGCTGCAGCTGTGCATGTGCAGATGTGCAGCTGAGGTGGGTCCCAGAGGGGTGACCCAGCACCACACACGTGTCACCAACGCTGCCAGGCACAGCCTCGTGGCCGTGCCCCTCTCTCCCTGTGTGTCGCTGTGTGATGGAGCCCTGGACGCCTCAGCCAAAAGCCGGGAGCCACAATTCACAGCAAACTGCTTCCCCATTCATTATTCACCCGTTCCAAGCACTGCACGCTCCTTTTTCCTGCCACTTCGCCACATTTCAATCATTTGCAGCAAAGCAAATCAATCATTTACATGACTTACTATTTGCTTCATCCTACACGCAGCTAAAAAAGACAAGGGCTCTCCTTGAATGAGGACAGCGCGCTACTCCAGCGAGGCTGACAAGAACAGGATCTCTCTGGCTCATCTCCTGCCACTCACTGACAGCAATTGAGAAAGGTCTGTTTGACAGTAATTTCCTCTTTACATTCTTATCCTGCTTAGACTGTAAAACTACCAGTGCAGAAACAAAACCACTCAGGAAAAGACAATCAGCCATGGGAGTCAGGTGCCTCTCCATTTACCAGTGGGATTTTTGAATCATTTCTGAGTAAAAGCAGGGGAGGCCAGGGGCTCCGGGGCACACTGCCAGAATAGGTCGTTCCTCCTGGGCATCCTCCTCCTCCTCCCAGGGATGTTGCCACCTCTAAGTGCAGCGCGTGGCCAGGGTGTCCCTTCGGTTTGGGAGGCACAGGCAGCACCAGGAAGCTGCTGGGGTGGTTTGCAGCACTTGTTTTGGGGTGTTTTTCACTTTTTGGGCTCACTGCTCAGGGCACTCTCAGCCCTAGGTGCAGTTACATATTCCACAGATGCATCTCCCTGCCACAGAGCCTTTCTGAAGATTTATTATTCCTGAGATGTCCCCTCTTGCAATCTTTTACCCAGGCTCTGAGCCACTCTGCTGCTGAGCTGCCAGAGGATTTACTTTTATACGTGTCTTCTCCTTGGAACAGTCCCAAAATCCGTGTCAGTCATGATCACACTCAAATTCCACATCATGCAGCTTTCCTCACCTGCCTGGAAATGTTATTATTTTAGCCTGCTGCCATAAAGAGACAGATTGGAATCAATTTTAGATCAAGCTATTTAAAATACCCCGTTCTCCTTTGGAAAGCTGACTCAGTGCAGGCCACACACACCCCCTGGAGATGCCTGAACTGCTGGAGCCCATCACAGGCACAAATCCCCCTCCTCTACAGGTTGCACCTCCAGAAGTGAAAGACTGTGGGGAAAAACACAGCCCTTGAGCTGAGATGTTTCAATGAGGAGAAGAATTCCAACAGGGGCTGGAGATGGCTGAAATGACCAGAAAACATAAAATCAAGGATTTGACAGGAGGAGAAGGAGCCTTGCAGAAGGGTCAGCTCTCAGAGAAGTGCTGCCCAAGGGCTGCAGGCACTGTCTGAATGCAGATAGGATGGAGCAGGAGCAGGACTGGAGAAGCCAGGTGAGACTGAGGTGAGCAGGAAATCCCTTCTGAGAGTGCAAGAAATCATTTTCATTACAGCTCTGGCTGTGCCTGCCTAGCCCAGCCCAGCACACATTAAATTCCTTACACAAATTGATGAACCCTTGCTCCCCACTGGAGGGAGAGAGCCCCTCAGCAACACCAGCACCTCTGCTGCATATTTATGATACCCTTGGGCATGAAACTCCTCAGCCCACGCCCCCCAGAAGCAGCTCTATCAGACATCTCTCTATCTATAGCTGCAGAGGTCGGCAGATTAATCCTGGCCCTTTTCAAAAATCCGCCCACTCTGTTTTCCACTCAGAGACTTCTGTGTGCCTGCACATCCTCTGTGTGTGCCTGCACATCTCCTGTGTGTGCCTGCACATCTCCTGTGTGGCTGTGAGTTCACCTCCCTGAACACGAGCTGGGAAAGCAGGAGATGTTTCAGGTCTGATGACACCACTGACACCCTGTCACCTGAGCAGGACATCAGCACCAGGGACAGGCCGGGGACCTTCCCTTGGGCTGTCATTTCTGATCTCAGCATTGCCAGAAGATGTCTTGGAGGGCCAGANGTGTGTGCCTGCACATCCCCTGTATGTCCCTGCACATCTCCTGTGTGTGCCTGCACATCTCCTGTGTGGCTGTGAGTTCACCTCCCTGAACACGAGCTGGGAAAGCAGGAGATGTTTCAGGTCTGATGACACCACTGACACCCTGTCACCTGAGCAGGACATCAGCACCAGGGACAGGCCGGGGACCTTCCCTTGGGCTGTCATTTCTGATCTCAGCATTGCCAGAAGATGTCTTGGAGGGCCAGAAAGAACAACAGGGATGAGATAAACAACAGGAGACTCGGCAGTGAGGAGGAGAAAGCGCCTTCAATACACAAACACACGGAGAAGGAAGATGAAGGAGAGCAGAGAATACTTTCCTCACTTGTTTAACTTCAAGACAGTCGGGCTGAAGAGATTTCATATTCCATCTTTTCTCTGCCCTTTTCAATAAAAATATTCTGGGTTGCTCTCCGGTCAGAGCACAGAGAATCAGGAGTACAACGATACCAGTTTGTCTTCTCTACCCAGGTCAATAGAGGGAAGAAAAGCTTTTAAGAACCTGCCCATTTCCAGACTTCCTTTGTGTGCTGAGAAGAAGGGCACAGGGGTCAGCACGTCTATTCTTTCCCCAGCCACCTTCAACTTGAGGCAGGCAGCAGGCTGTGGGGCTCAGGAGGAGAAATGACTGATTTATGGGACTGTGGCCTTGCTCCCAGGCCGAACACAACCAGAGGCTCAGCACTGGGATGTCTCACGAGGCATTAGCCTGGCTCCCTTTGCTGCCGGCCTTCTGTTTGTGCAGGCAGGAGCCACTTCCTCCGTGCTGTGCTGTGCTTGGCAGCATCCTGGGAATGCTAAGGCAGGCAGATTGCCTCTCAGGCATGGGAAGATCTCTGCTGAGACCAGAAATAGACTCTGTGCCTTCATCCCCGGATTACACCGAGCTTATCAGCACATAAAAACCAGGAGAGAAACGCAGCTCATCACCCAGGGCCCGAGGGGCTCCTCCGAGGGCCTGCCCGTGAAGCCTGGACCCTCTGGCTGCCCCCGGTGCCACCCAACCACAAACTGCAGGGCCCACTGCAAGGGCTGGTGTCTCCAAGGCCAGGACAGGCACCAGTCCATCCCCTGGCGTGTGACAGATGTGCTGGTGAGACACAAAGGGGTAACTCTGCTCCCTGAGACATTTCATGTGCTCGATGCTCCCATTTTCCTTGGGAGCACGGGAAGGCTGGAGAGCCTGAATGTCTAAAAGCATTCACGTACAGAAACATGCAGTGTTTCTAGAGGTAGTTACTACCCTCAGATCCAGGCATGAGGACAAGGCTATTTTTGCCTCTGAGTAACAAATGATTGTCCACGTTCTCCTCCCTGCTCATCCTGATTTTCTGCGTCCATGTTTTATCACCCATCTCTGCTCAGGCCCAGTGGGATCCCAACACAAGCCAAGCATTTACCAGTGCATTACTCCTCTGCTGCAACAAGAGCTTGAACCTTAAGAGATTATTAATTCCCTTTTTGTGTCAAGAGGGACCCGGTGGTGCTCCCAAGGAGGAGATGGCAGATGAACAGGAGAGATTCAAGATAAAGTTCAGAGGTTGGATGCTGCAGAAGCAGAGACAAGACAAGGAGTCACCAGAGGCAGCAAATTCCCTTCCTCAAAGAGTTTTTCACCTCTCAGCCTCTTTCCCTGGTCTCATCCCCCAGCTCCTTGCACCCCAGGCCACGGTTCTCCACCCCTTCCCTGGCACTGCATGCTGTTTTTCCAACTTCTCCCAGCACATGAGGGAAAGCAGAGAAGCCAAGTCTAAACAAATCCAGGGCACTTCAGTCTGAACTTGGGATCGCTGACACTTTGCCCTTCGTCCTCGCAGCCTCCACCCTTTCAGCTGCAAACCCTTCGGGGCAGCCACCTCTTTTATATTCTGCCCTTTTCAGGTTCTTTGGGGAGTGATTGAAGCCTGAAGTGGGCAGAAATACAGATTTTATGGAGTTCACAGAAGAATCTCCATCTCTCGCGTTCCACGGGGGACCGAAGGGTTCAGAATGGAGCCCCAGGAGCCAGAGCTGGGGCTGAGCACGCGGCTGACTCGGGGCACGGCAGCTCACTCGCACCATCTGGAGCAAATCAAAGCACTTTGGAGCTGGGAAGTGCCAACTGGAACAAGCTCAGCCCCAAAAGCCACGAGCGCAGCTCTGTCAGTGCAGACCAGGCCGTCGGGGGGACTCCCTGGGCTTGGGCTGGATCCTCCTGGAACGTGGAGCTGCTGCAGCCGAGCCCAGAGGGGCCGTCCAGGAGCTCCTCTCCAAACCCCGGCAGAGGTGGCTGGAAGGTTCCAGCAAACTCTGCCATTTCCCCTCCTGTCAAGGAACCACTCCTGTCTTTGCTGGGCGGGTGTTGGGAGGCACCAGGGAAGTGCCAGGGCCCAGGGTCTCACGGGGGGCTCCCAGCTGCTCTCGGGGCTTGATGCCAGGTGGGCACGGGCTCAAGAAACCCTCACAAGTCCTCACACACCCGTAAACTGTGCCAGTGCCTCCCGTGGGGTGAGGGGTGAAGGGGAGCTGGGGACACGTGGCACGGACTGCAGCTCCCTGAAGGCCTTTGGAAGGTGCTTGATGCCCTGGGTTGTCTGTGGAAGGTCAGATTTGTGACACAGTGAATTGGAGTGGCTGCAGAGAGTTCATAAATTTATTGCTTCCGTCAGCACAGCCCCATCTGATAGGGAGAGTTCTGCTCTTTCCTAACCAGCATCGGTCCCAGCTCACACTCACCCAGACCCAAACCTCAGCATCTCCCTGCCCCAGCCCCCCCTGCCCTGTGGACTCTGTCCCACCTGAGCCTGCAGAGTTTTGCACTGTAAATCACACCTTTATCTTGCAGAGCTTTGCACTGTAAATCACACCTTTATCTTGTCCTTCCAGTAAAACCCAACAGGGCAGTGCTGTCACACGGGGACAGCCCCTCCCCACAGCCTCCCCCTTCCCCCTTGGACAAACCAGCCCTGATCCCACTGATGTGACCACACGCCCCTCGGTGCTGTCCCCAGCCTGTCACAGTGACAGCCATCCCTCTGTCCCATGTCCCAGCCAGATTCCCCCCGACAGGGACCATCAGCTCCCCATCCTCTCCCCGGGGAGCAGCAGCTCTCTTCTCTCTCAGCTCTGAGCTGCAGCATCCTCTGCTTTTCCCCTGTTCCTTTTTCCTGGCACTTGGACAAAACACCTCAGTGTTGACTCGTAACATTGTTCGGTTTGTTCCCTCCCCGGAGAGCTGCCAGTCATGTCACACTGACCCACATTGCAGGGTTATTTCTGTCTGGCTGAGCATCCTTCTCCAGGAAAAAATGCTCTTTTTCCCTTGTGATCTCAAAACTGATGGGAGCCCAGGTTCTTCCTGGGTGATATCAACTTTATGAGTTACTTACACAACCCCTCCAGCATGTCAGATGGGAAAAAAAAAAACCCACAGGAGAGAAAAAAATGAATATTTAAGTGACAAAAAACATTCCCAGCCCACAGTACAGCCAGTCTTCCCTGTTCTGGCTCTTCCCACCGTGCTACAGAGGGTGACCAAGCACCAGCAAGTGCAACATGGACCTGTTCCAGAGCTCAACATGACAAATTATGCCCTTAACGAGGGGACCAGAAGACAATGGTGAACTTGTGACATGCCAGATCCTAAGCAGCTCTGACAGGACAATAGAAAAATCCAGAAATAGAAAAGCAGGATTGCTGGGCTGCTTCCAATGGGTGAAAAAAGTGACGGAAAATTTTGAGCCAAAAGAGAGGGGAAGTCTGAAATAAGGAGAAGCTTTGAGGGGAGCTGATAGAAGAAGACAGCCCTGATGCAGCTCCAGCCTCAGCCAGGGCTGGGAAAGCCAAAGCTTGTGTGGAACATCTGCCTGAAATCCTTCCTGGTGAGCAGGATGGGAATCCCATTTCAGATACATGGTGTTATCTAAAGGTTGATTTTTGTATTGTTTTTGTAACACACAGAAACAGGCAAACCACTGCAAAACCTCATCCTAAAGAAAGATTATATCCCTCCTCGTTCCCCTGCAAACAGGCTCGTGGTTTTCCCAGAGAAGCTGTGCTCAGTGCCACTTTTTACATCACTTTGCCTGCAAAGCCAAGATGATCAAGAAGAATTTGAATCTAGATCTAGAGAGGGAAAAAAAATTCATAAACTTCTATAAAAATCCAAACCAAAATAGATCCCACATAGGGGATATTTTTAAGATTGAACTTGCAATATTCAGGCAGAGCTAACAGCCATGCCTGGTTAACAAAGGAAAGTTCCCAGGTGGAACAGAGCACCCAACATCACCAAAAACCCACCAAACTCCCAGGTCTTAAGTTTATCCTGCACATCAGGTTCAATTTGTCCTACGCATTAGGCTCCATTTGACATCCAGGAAAACCTCCGGCATCCAAATCCAAGTGCATGAAAGAATTTATCCCTGCCATGGCAACGAAGGGAAAGCTGTGAAACACCTCCAGTCTGAGGCACACCCACTGGATGGAACCAGGCACCGGGCCTGGGGCGGATTCAGCCGTTCTGGGGAGGAGAATTAATGTCACAGCGAGGGGCTCTGAATCGGGAGAGTTAAACACACACCGTGGCACATCTTGTGTTCACCCCCACCCGAAATCAGGAGCCAACAGCCCTCGATCTACGGCCTGCTATTCAATTTGCTCAGTTAATTTTGGGGATTTAAAAGGCTGTGGAATACCTTGGGGAGAGAAAACGACATGGGCAGATGTGATCTCATCAGGTCCTCTGCAGCTGAAGCCTCGGCACAGCCAGCTCAGCTCTTCCCACTGGGCAGTGAGCTCAGAGAGGGTTAACCAGGAAAACACCCTGCTGGACATAACCCCACAACCAAACCCAAAAATGTGAGCTTTTCTCTCACACCCTCCTCCTAAGGGGGTTGTGAAATCCCTGCTGCAGAGACAGGACTCTGAACTGACACCTGCAGTGCTGCACCTCGGGGCATCGCTGAGAGGAGATACCACAGCTCTGCTCCAGCAGGTTTGGCACAGAGGTTTCCATGGAATTCTCTTCCTTTCTCCAACATCCTGGGCACCACCAGCATCCCCCAGCCAGGGAAAAACCCAGGACTTCAGAGACCAGCAGCTGCAGCAGGGAGCTGCACGCTTCACCTGGGCCTGCACTGGTTCTCTGTGGTCCTCCCCACTCTCCAGCCCCAGGGAATGGATGAAGCTGTGCCAGGGGGATTTTAGGTGGGATCTCAGGGAAAGGTTCTCCCCCAGAGGGTGCTGGCACTGCCCAGGCTCCCCAGGGAACGGGCACGGCCCCGAGGCTGCTCCAGGAACATTTAGGCAGCGCTGCCAGGGATGGACAGGGTGGGATTTGGGGTGTCTGTGCAAGGACAGGGCTGGACTGGATCATCCTGTGGGTCCCTTCAACTCAGAATTCCCTGTGATTCCTGCCCAGCAATAAACCAGCCCAGCTCCTGAGGGTCCACACAAGCTCTGTTCCTCAAGGGCCACCCCATCTCCTCAGGAAATGCTGGGCATATTTCCCAACTAAGTAAACTTGAACCCTTAGCACGAGGGAAAGAAAGAGGCAGCTCCCACCGGACTTGGGGTGAATTCTTGGCACTGGTTGTGTTTCTCATCGCCAGCGCAGCCACAGCTTATGTTTCCTTTAGTGAGTTATCTTTACAGCCAGGAAGTGGCTCTTTCCATCTGGACAGTGTCATTCTCCTGGCTGGTTCTGCCTAAATGTTAACAAAACCCTGCTGCTGCCTTTATTTCCCCTCCTCAGGGATGCCTGGAATTTTTATTTTTCTTCATAACCACTGAAGAATCCATATTTCACAGAGCCCCGTGATCTTATAAAAGGACTAGCAGTGAAAGAAAATCACACTGGGCCTCAAGGTTATCTGTTTAGCCTAAAAAAAATGCAGGCGTAATGCAAAACACAAAGACAGAGGTTGCACAAGAAATTTGCAGGGCCTTAGGGGATGAAAGTCTCATTTAGCAAATAGATTTCACAGAGAAATCCCATGAGAGAAAACAGACATAACGAGATCTAAACATATTTGCACGATGTGAAGGTCCTGTTACGAATGGGTATTTAGAGTTTGCTGAAAGTGAGATGGAGAGAGGCTCATGGGCAAAATGAAAAGCCATGGCTGAGCTGGCTTGGGAGAGAAAAAACCACAAGGACAGGATGAGAGGAAATTTCCCCAAGCTGTGCCAGGGGAGGCTCAGGGTGGGCAGCAGCAGGAATTTCCCCATGGAAAGGGTGCTCAGGCCTTGGCAGGGGCTGCCCAGGGAGGTTTGGAGTGCCCATCCCTGGAGGTGTCCCAGGAAGGGCTGGAGGGGGCACTCAGAGCTCTGGGCTGGGGACAAGGTGGGGATGGGGCACAGGTGGGGCTTGGTGGGCTGGGAGGGCTTTTCCCACCCCAGTGATCCCGGGATTCTGAGGGGAGCCCTGCAGGACGGCGCTGCTGGAAGCACAGAGGCTCCTCTGGCTTCGGGGGAGCAGCAGCTGTGCCTGGAAGCTGCAGGGACCCCCAAACCAGGGCTGTGCCAGCTGCCTGCACTGCCACCACAGCCACCCTGCAGGGACCCCAGCCGCTGGCTCAGGGGTCACACAACGACACCAGGGCCAAACTTCTGAGAAAAGCCGAGAAAAGCTGCTCTGTTTCGGGTCCCACCGGGTGCTGGCCTTGGGCAGAGGCGCCTGCCAGGAGCCCTCGTGCCCCCTCGCTGGCCGTCCTTCGCCCAAAGGGCTCTCATCATCCTCCTCCCAGCCCTGCTGCCTCCCTCCTCCGGTGTCCTCAGCACCCAGAGGGACCCCCCACTCCCCACCCCTCCCACAGCCGGGGAAACAGGGACTCTGCAAAGGGAGGCGGATTTGGGGGAAGCATCCTCGGGTTACGAGGCACTGGAAAATCACCTTTTCCTCAGCCTTTCCTGCTCTGTCCGTGCGTCTTACACAGAGCTGTGCAAATCAGGGGTGCTCTGCTCTGGCTCCTGCAGCAGGGCCAGGATCAGAACCAATTTTCAAGCAGTGAATGCCCCACAAGTATTTTATTTTCTCCTCATCACTGAACTGGGAAAAAAAAAGAGTCAGAGAATCACAGAATGGGTTGGGAGAACCTTAAAGCTCATCCCATTCCAGGGGGATGGGACACCTCCCACTGTCCCAGGCTGCTCCCAGCCCCATCCAGCCTGGCCTTGGGCACTGCCAGGGATCCAGGGGCACCCACAGCTGCTCTGGGCACCCTGTGCCAGGGCCTCACCTCCCTCACAATAAAGATTATTTTCCTAAGATCTACTCCAAACCCACTCTCTCTCAGTTTGAACTGATAATTAGGCTCAAACGCAAAGTTTTGCTCGTCCCTGAGCAGAACACTCGGGGAACTTTGGCAAAGGATTTGACTCCAAAGGATCAGACTCCTCCACAGCAGCTGAAGCTTCTCTTTCATCTCCCAAGCCAGGGGTGAAAGAGCTCACCCCAGGGATGGTCCCACACAAACACACACCTGGGGAACCCTCTGCAGGATCCCCTTCCAGGGGAAATTGCCCTTCCCTTCAGCTCCTCAAACCTCTGGATGGGAGCTGAACTTCCCCCAGCCCAACCCCTGGTTTTAGTTCAGCTGTCCCAGCCCCAAAACATCTGAGAAATGTCAAGAAATGCCCACTGTAGATTGAATTTGTGAAGTTTAGTTTAGCCATACTCCAACTACGTATTTTTCCCGTGGAAAAATGACTCATCAGGGGCAAAATATCTATTTTTAAGTCAAGTTCAGCCTCTTCACAAAAAATACTCGGTTCAAGGCAGGACCTGAGAGGGCAGGTGGTTGCTATGCAACTCCTGAGAGAGGACAGCAAGTGAGAAAGGTGTTTTCATGGAATTAAGATCTTTATGAAGTTGAACCAGTCCCATAAAGTACTATTTTCCCTGTTTCTACTTAATAATTATAAAAATCTGGCAAATAAACCCAAATAACAAAGGGATGATGTTTTTTTGGAGCAGACGAGCCAGGATGTTTAATTAGGAAAATTCTGTCTTTATGGAGAAAATATCTATATTTTCACAAGATAAGAACTGTGCTTTTCTAAAGGAAAAAAAAATTCTAAAAGGCCAAGAGGAGTTTCCTGCCAAGTTGGAGCACTCTGCAATCCCACTCCGAGCACAGGGCAGCCCTCACTGCTCACTCCCCATCAGCCAGAGACTCCCAGGCAGCTGCTGCTGAGAATCAGGGGTAACTCAGCAGGATTTGCGAGAGATAAGAGGAATTCGTGTGTTTGAAGAAAAAAAAAATTTGAAGAAAAAGAACCTGAAAAAAAAGAAAAAAAAAAGAAAAAA
>VZRO01000196.1:129550-172072 GCA_013397915.1 Daphoenositta chrysoptera | reverse complement strand
AAAGAAAAATAAAAGAAAGAAAAAAAAAAAAAAGAGGAAAAAAGCAAAGAAGAAAAGCCTGGCCATGAGATGAAGCTACACTCTCCCAACAGCTGAGAGCCACTCACTGGCCCGTGAATCTCCCCGGGTTCACCCCAGCTCTGCAGACACTGCTCTGAATTCAGGCTGCCCCGCGGGCCCAGGTGTTTCCATGCACGTCGCTGCCATTTCAGGGTCAAAACCACATTTACTCATCCCTGGGCATTGCTGGGGCATCTCTAAGCCGAGCCCAAGCTCTTTAATCACTTCTCTTCCTCCCTGCCATGAATCAAGAGCTATCTCTCCTGTCCTTCCAGCAGTCAGGCACCACTGGAGACGTGACACTTACTGGCAGGAATTCAGGCTGATTTAGGGACTGCCTGACCCATATTTTTCACATCCTGAAGCAACATCACCCCCCCTCAGGAAATAATATCAGAAAAAAGAGAAAATAATCCCAGCTACAGTTTTTTAGCTCTTCAAACAGCATCCCCACATTGCTCCTAGTGACAGCCTGAATAAATCACTCTGATGGGCAGTGAGAAATGGGATGAAAAACGGCTCAAAATAGGCCAAAAAATAGAAAATTTTGGTATTATCACTTCGTAAGATAAGCGATGGCTCTGCAGGCGGTGGGACGGTGCTTCAGGCTGGGGCTGTGGAGATATTTAACCCCCAGCTCCAGCCGGGAAGGACTTTGCTGGTTCTGATCGCCCCCAGGACAGCCCGAGCTCTTTAACCCCTTCGCTTCCCGGCAGTGCGCGGTGATGGAGCAGCTCAGGAGCCCCGCCCCAGCCAGGAGCTGCTGTTTCCAGCCCTGAACAACGCCAGCCCTTTGCCAGCTTCCTCCTGCAGCACCAAGGGAGGCAAGAAGGAAAAGGCTGGAAGGAGCCGGGCTGGCAGACAGAGCCCTCTGGGCACAGCTGTGCCCTTATCAGGGGCTGTGCCCTTATCAGGGGCTGTGCCACAGCTCCAGTGCCCGGAGATGCCAAAAACAGCGGCTGGGTTTGTTTTAAATCAGACATCCTGGAGATGCTCAGCAGCAGCAGCAAGCCTCCAGCCCAAGAGACAACTTGAAGGCTCAGATTCCGAGGGAATTTGGGCAGTTCCCTGCCCGGTCCACCGGGGATTGCTGGGTTTTGGTCCCCGAACAAGGAGGCCTCCTGTGGTTGGGATGATGGTGGCTGCAACCTTTGTGCCAGACGCTGGAGACACAGCCTCTGCTCCAGAGCCTGCCACAAACGAGTATTGGAACTAAAATGCATTTCTCCAAGACAGGGAGGAGGTGGGATAGTGGATAGGACAAAAAATGAGTTAGGAACGGGGACAGAGACGTGGCTCCTTTCTTTTGCCCGGTGCTTGCCCTGAAGTTCCCAGCAGAACAAGCCACCGATTCCCAGCTCAGGACAAAGGCTGTGGCTCTCCCCTGCTGCCCCTGGAAGTGTTAACAGCGCCGGGGAGAGCAGCAGAGTGCTCCGTGCAGAAAGCAGCAGCAGCCAACCCACAAATCCCAGCATCAGCATCCACACTTGGCAGCAGCGGAGGAAACCACCACATGCAATTATGGCAGGTAATCTTATTTTCAAGTTGGAAATAATTTGTCCTGGGATGGGAGATGGGCACCACAACGACTAAGCCAGCAAACCACAAACAGCAAGGGATGGCTGCAGGCAGGGAAGGGAGGGTATAATAATCTTATTTCTGTTCGGCAAACCACACCGCTCACTAATATTCCCACATATTTCAGGATGTCAGTGCAAGGGAGCTGCACTTTTTTTTTCCCCTGTCAGAGGAGGAAAGCAAGACAACTCAATCCAGCCTGGAATACAGCTCCGATAGCTGCTCCCAGATGGGTTCCCAAACCTCCCAACAGGACGCTGTTGTGCATTATCAGCAAGGCACGACTTTCCACGTACATTAATGAGAAACACTGCTGTGCTACCAATTTGTCTGCCTTGGTCTTGGCAGAATTTCTAGGCTGGAAATCCCACAGTTCACATAACTGGTCTGTTCACCCCGCTGCTTAATCTGTCTTCACTTGAGGAGATGAACTCCACGTATAAACATGCAGTGCTGGATGTAAACAGCCCCCAGGCCCGGGGATGACAAGAATTAAGCATTGCTCTGTGTAAATGTGTCCGTGCCTGTGTGGGGGGCTGGGAAGGAGCCTCTTGTTTGCCTGGTTATTATAATATTCTAAATTGTAAAAGTTCTCCAAAGCTCAGGCTGGGCTGCAGCCTCAGAGAGGAGCCCTGAGCAGAGCCTGGGTAGATCCCAGGATGCTCCACTCGTTGTTGTGGTTGGCAGGTTAATAGAGATTTCACTCTCTGAACCAAAATTAGGGGGAAAACACCTAAAACCAAGTGATTCTGGAGCAGAAGATTAAAAGAGGTGCACGGGCCTCAGGAGACTGTGCTGGCTGGTGGGGTAAGGGGTGAGCATCCTGTGAGAGGGAGACACATCCTGGTCCTGTGTCCCAAACCTCTTTGGTGCTCAGCAGCCCCCAGAAAACACATCCCCCCAAGCATTTCCCCTCTCGTGGGGCCCAGGCCGTTCCTTATAATGAAATTACAGCAGGGAACATCATGTCTTCCTGCTGATTCTTCACGGAATTTGTGAACTTAATGAAAAAATAAATCTCTGATTCCTCACGATTTTTCTCGTGGTTTTTTCGGTTGGTGGTTTAATCCTTTTCTCGGTGTTAACACTGACTTCTGTCAAAAAATGTCAGAAATTAACAACGGAGGGGGAAACAAAACGTAACAACACGTAACAAAACAAGGACAGAGAGCCTGCTCAAACCTTCAGTGGGGAGGGGATTCCCAGAGGCACCACTGGGCAGAGTCCCCGGGACTGGCAGAAGGGCAGGGGGCTGCCGGAGGGACGCTGCGGTGCCAGCAGCAGCTCTGGGCTGTGCAGGAGGAGGGACAGGGCACACCGTGCGCCTGTGGCAGGCACAGACACCCTGAGCAGCTCTGCTGGGAAAGGTTCGAGCCCGGGAAATAAGAAATGATGCAGGAAAATGTGTGGCTCGAGACCCTGTAGCCAAAGCTCTGCACAGCTCCTGCCACGTCCCCTCCAGTTCACTTTAACTCGGGGCAGAGGTGCCCTTTGAGGCTCACCCACATCTCACTTTTTTTCCTGAATAAACAGGACAGAGGGAAATGAAAGGAAGAAAGGAAGGGAAAACTACAAAAGCGACTATTTTAAAAAAAACCCTCATGTTTTGAAGGAGGGGTTACCACAGGCAGCATCCACTCCACCAGCACAACTCCTGTGAGAAAAGGAGTGGGTAGAAAACGCTGATCTCCAGCTTATTATTCTGGGGAGGAGAGAAGAAAACACACCAAAAAAAAAAAAGAGGAAAAAATTAAAAAATATTCCTGGGTGGGCAAGCCAAGGTTTTAATCCACAGCCTACCCCATGTCAGTGCGTTTCGCTGGTCTCGGTGTGTGCTGGCTGTGACCAGATAAGAAATCCCCCCAGGAAATGAGTGGAGCTGGAGCTGTTGTGTTTCTCCTGCAGCCCAGCCCAGCCCGGCGCGTTCTGTGCCGCTGCTGCTCCTTCCCGAGCCTCTCCAAAAAACAGCCCTCGACAACACAGGGGATAAGGAGAAGCCGGGGAGACGACAGAACGAATAAATCAGACAGACGTGGCCTCCTGGATTCATCTCCCTCGTTCTTCCTGCGAGCAGCGGGAGCTGTGCCGTCACCTCAGCCCGGCCCCGCTACAAGGAGGAGGATGCTCGGAGCAGGTGCCTGCAGGCTCCGGGCGTGCTGTGGGAGGAAGGCAGCGGGAACAGTGCCTCGAACCTCTCTCCAAAAGCCAGGCAGCTGCCCTGCCTCTCAGAGCGTCCCTGCAGCCTCGGCAGAGCCGCTTCTGCAAGCACATGGCCGAAAATGCCAGCGCTGGTTGCGTGTCTGAACCCTCCAGGCGGAAGGAGCTGTTCCCCTCTGCCCTCTCCCCCGTGGAAACCACTGCTGGCTACAGAAAAGCTGCGAGAAGTGGTGCTGGGAAATGTCCCCGTGGGGTGCTGCTCCCAAAACAAGGCCTCTCAAAGAGGTTGGATGTGTCTCAGCTGTGCTGGAAGCAAGCAAGGGGAAGGATGTTTTTGGAGGAGGTCGCTCGCAGTCAGAATTCCCACAAATTCCAGTTGTGCATATCAAAATGATAAATATCATAGAATCGCAGGATCACCGAGGTTGGAAAAGCCCTCTGAGACCATCGAGTCCCACCTGTGCCCCATCCCCACCTTGTCCCCAGCCCAGAGCTCCGAGTGCCACCTCCAGCCCTTCCTGGGACACCTCCAGGGATGGGCACTCCAAACCTCCCTGGGCAGCCCCTGCCAAGGCCTGAGCACCCTTTCCATGGGGAAATTCCTGCTGCTGCCCACCCTGAGCCTGCCCTGGCCCAGCCTGAGGCCGTTCCCTCTGCTCCTGTCCCTGTTCCCTGGGAGCAGAGCCCGACCCCCCCGGCTGCCCCCTCCTGTCAGGGACTTGTGCAGAGCCACAAGGGCCCCCCTGATCCCCCTTTTCTCCAGGCTGAGCCCCTTTCCCAGCTCCCTCAGCCGCTCCTGGGGCTCCAGACCCTTCCCAGCTCCGTTCCCTTTTCTGGACACGCTCCAGCCCCTCCATGAGAGACCCACGAGGGGATGGACACAAGGATTTGTTCACGATCTGAAGGACACTTCTGGTGATTCAGGAGCTGATGGAAGCTCTCAGCTAAGGAATGCAGCATTTTTCCCTAGAATTTGAGCATTCTTAACAGAATTTACTGCCCCAAATTTAAAAAGCATTTCTTTTATGCTCTTCTGCAGATAGGAGCCTATAAAAGAGCTCCAGAAAGGACATGGATTTTCTTGATCTGTGAACAGTCAGGGAATAAAGTTTGACTGCTTCACAAATCACATTTTAGTGGCCTGAAAAGCAGAGAATTTCGGAAACCACACGTCCACCTCCTTTCACACAGCATATGGCAAGGCACTGGACCACTGCTTGTTTGTCTCTTGTACAATTACTGTGTCTCAACACAAAATTCAGTATAAACCATGAAGATTCAGAGCCCTACACCAATAAACCACTGCCCTGCCACATTCTCTCCAGGTTTCTTACCATGTCCATCACCTGAAAGCCAATAAGGCTCTGCTGCAGCAGAGGGAGGGAACTGAGAATTGCTGGTATCCATCACAATCAATTCATTACCAAGAGACTCCAAAAGCCTTCACAAAACACAAATGCAGTGAAGGGACAAGGAGATGACAGAGCAAAGAAAAAGGCCATGAGTGGCCTCTTCTGTTCATCTGCTCTGGCCAGGACACACCACAGCCTAATAAAACACGGTTGCTCTTGCTCCTAATAAAACATGAATTAACTAGCACATTGCAGAGACAAGCTGGGCTCGGCTTGTTTAAACTGTTCTTACAAAGCCAAGGCCTAAACATCAGCAGTTTTCTTGCCAGAGCCCAGAGCTGGAGAGGTTAAAGAGCAGGTAGCTGGGCCCAGAGGCCACAGCCTGACAAATCCCACCTCATTTCCTAGGAAGCACACTCGGCTAAGGAGCTGCCTTTAGACCAGGGAGCGTCTGCTGGAGCCAGACCTTTCCACGACAGCAGCCAGAGCCCCAGCAGGAGAGGCAGCCCAGGCTTCCTGCAGAAACCAAAAACCAAATTCTCCAACCTCACCAGCCCAGCCAGAGGAGGAAAGCAGAGTTTTTGCCCGGGGAGTGATTGTACTTCCAAAGGAAGATCTAGAAATAAAGCAGCCCAAACCAACAGTCACGTTGGTGGTCGGTGTAAGCCGAGCTCAGTCACCCGAGGTGCATCAGCCTGCCAGGAGCACTGGATTCAGACCCAGTGCTCAGCTCTGGGTGCAGCCTGTCCCATCTGGACTGAGCAGTGACTTGTGCAGTGTGTCTGGCTGCTTCCAGCACGCAGATCCCAGAGCTCTGGCAGGGCTGTTTTACCCCACTTGCTACCAAAGGAGAAGGCATCAGCTGCTTCAGCAGCACACGGGCCCACTGCAAGTGGAGGAAGCTGTAAAAGTGGCACAAACTACACAGCTTTCTCTCTCCAGACTCAAAAAAAAGTCACTAAAATTTATCCAGAACACCAAGGCCTTACCACTACCCTAAGAAAAGATGCCAGGGGTTTGAAGTGCTGTTCTGTACTTGTTATCTGACTGTTCTGTACCTTCTGTCAGGGACTGCACATAATCCCAAAAGAACAGATAACCACTGTGCCAAACAGCTGGATGTGCTAATTGAGGAGTTTGGGGCAGGTTTGGCTGTCCTACCTTGCAGGGTGCTGTACTTCCCCCTCCGTGCTTCGTCCCTCAGGGACATCGTGCCGTGCATGCCCAGATCCTTCCTCAGCTGCTACAGAGAAGCCAAGAAATCCCCCAGCACACCCAAATCCACTCTCCAAGGAGAAACTCGGACTCAGGGAGCAGGTCCTGGCTCTGGTTTCAGCTCTGGGACGCTGAAGCACCTTCCCAGGGGCCGAGCAGGGAGTGCTCCTGCCTTCCCATCTCCGTGCCAGCCAGGGGAACCCAACCCCGGGAGCAGGAACGGGATCAAATCCCTGGCAGAGCTGCAGGCCCTGGCTGCCAGATGGGCACAGAGGGATCCATTTCAGCTCTGCCAGGTGGCTGAGTGGGCAGAACCCGAGCCAGGACGCTGGTGAGCAGATCTCTGTGCAGGGGCATCATCAATTATGCACACAGGTACAGAGGGAGTGTAGCTTGACCCACCCGTGGGGTTATTAATTCTCCATCTCATTAACTCCAGTTGAAGGTCTGCTGATGGCTAATTCACATCCCTTGAGGCCCCTCCTCTGAGCAACTTCTCATCTGTTTATCTGAAAACATTTGGTGAGCACAGGGAGATTTAGAGAAGCAGAACTTCCATTTTACAAGTGGGGAAATGGAGGCACTTTTTTCCTACGAGCAACTTCCACTGATTCCCAAAATCCCACAGAGCTGGGACCCAAGGAATTACCATCAGCCCCCTTGACCCTGCTCAGGGGATGACACGGGCTTGGCACACATCAGAAGGAGCAGAGGAGCCACTTGTGAACACGGAGCAGCTCTGGGATGAACCTGCTTTAAACCATCCCCACAGCAGGGAATTCATCCCCACACTCTGCCAGCTTAGAATCAGTGGGGAACAGGAGATGCAGATGTTTTTCAGAGTTAGAGAAGGTGTGACACAGCAGCCTTGGGAGTGAAGGTGTTCTCATTGCAGTGTTTTTCCTCCTGAGGCTGTAAGGACCCCAAAATTTCATACTGGACCCCAAAATTTCATACTGGACCCCAAAATTTCATACTGGCAGCATCCACCCTTTTGTTGAGGGTATTGGCCAGGAGGCCAGCGAGGAGATTTTGGGACCAGGGAGTGCAGAGACACCTCACAGACACCCCAAGGAGTTTGGGTTGAAGTCACTCCAGTCTCATTGGAGCTGTCTGGGAATAAGAAGCTTTAATTCAATTTCCCAGTACAAACCCAGATCCACCACAAGGAGAGGTTTGCAATACCCACCAGAGGATTTCAGCTGCAAGGAGAATTCCCTGCAGCTTTTCCATCAGGCCATTAAGAAACTTATTGCTAACACTGAACAAATAGATGCTGTTTCTGCAATGACTGTGCTATGAGCAACATTATTTTTCCTTTTTAAACACAAACCAACTTTCCAGCTGTACTTAGAGACATTCCTCAAGAACCAGACTTCAGACGGCCTCGGGAGGATTGGATCCAATCCCAGATCCAACCCCAATTCCCTGTGACCTGAGACAGTTCACCTCACTGCTGCTCACAGCAAGGCCTGCACAGGTCTCAGTGGTGCTGTGAAGGTGAATTCTCCAAGGATTGATTGTTTGGAAAGACATCTACACCTCAATTGTTAAGCACAAGGTGGTTCCAACAACCAGCTTTTAAGAACAGTTTTAGATGTCAGTGAAAAAAACTCAGAGAAAATGTTGGGGGGGTGTTAAGGAAGATCTTAATTAAGACACTTAAAAGCATAACTCTTTTTTTTTCTCTAATTAACACAGACATATGTGCTAGGCAGAGGAGCAGCAAGGCAAAGGAACTAAAAAGGGAAAGCAACAAGCACATGTAAAAAAATCCCAAAGAAAATTTAAAAAACCACCTTATTGCAGGTGGCTGCAATATTTCAGAAACATTGGGAGTGTCTGCCTCGTATCCTTGTCTGGGAGCAATGGTCCTGCTGCTGCTGCTTTGCTCAGAGACTTTATTGATTTCAGCAGCTCAGCGAAGTCCTGGAGAGTGGCAGCTCTTTGCACTTCGATAAATGACCACCCTGCAGAAATCAGCTCCAAGCAGGCAAAAGGCTGCGTGTCCCCCAAAAACGAGTGTCATAATTAATAACTGGACTGTTTGGGCTGCAATCTCAGAGGTTTTGCTCCTCAAAGGAGCTCTTCAGGCTGGAAGAAGTGGCTCTGCTGTCTGAATGCGAGGGGCACTCCAGCCCCCCCATAAAACCTCTGCCAGAAGCCCCAACAACCACTCCCAGTGTTCTCCAGCGCTTATTCCCATAACAAGAACCACAGAGATGTCACAGCTGAAGTCTGGCAAGTCCACCAAACCAAGGCAAAAAGGAAATCTGTGTTTTTCTGCTCTAACCCCACCATTTCCCACCACTGCAGAGCCTCCTTCCCCCTCCCTCCATCTGCCCAACAAAGCACCAGCTTTTCACCCTCTCAGTTCTCTGACTCCCCTTTGAGCTGATTTCCTCCGTGGGGCTGAGGCAGAAATCCAGGCCAGAATTTTGCAGCAATCTGTAATGAATTGCAGCCACTCTGGCAGAGGCTGCAGTTTGGGCTGTTCAGACAGACAGACAGACAGACAGACTCTGCAAATCAGGGTTCCACAGCACTGCTCCTGCTCAGCAAGCTGTCAGTGCTGCCTGTTCCTTAGCACGTTGAAGCTGGGAGCAGAACACGGCTTTTAAATTAAATTAAATCTCCGGAGCTGACTGCACACCGTGTCGTGCTTTATCTGGGAGGGCTTTTCACTTAGCGAGTGTAAACCACTCCTGCTGGAGCAGAGTGAAACCCTTTGGAGCTGACTCAGAGGCAGGTCCCTCTCCAGAATGCCAACCACCCACGGGTAAAGAACTGATCTCTGCACGTTCAGCACACGCAGGTAGAGCAGGGAGCGTGGCTGACTCTGATTTTCCTGCTACTACACAGCACAAAAGTCAATAAAAATTACACCAACTCCCCCCCCGCCAAAAAAACCCAAACAAAATAATTTGTTTAGGTACTTTAACCCCATTTATTTGCAAGATTTAGGATCCTAAGATACTTTGGAGGGAAATATTCTGGCGCATTTTAACACTTGACCACCAGGTAATGAAATAAGTAAAAGCCATGTCATAAACAGACTTCTGAGAGTTCCAAAGTGGGTGAATGATCCAAGGGAAGACACTCCTTTGAAAAAATCTCATCTGGCCTCAAAGTCTTGGATTAAAACCTCATCCAAATCATATCACTCTCAAGACAGAAGGATACTTTTATCTGTAGCCAACCTCCATATCAATAGAGACACTGCTCAGGGAGTTATGCCAAGGCTAGTTAGTAGTTTATTTATGTTTTTCATCTCACACAACTTCCAAGTGCTCCACAAAAGCCTTTAGGAGCTACCAGCATTAGCATTCTGGGGAAGAAATCCAGTTGCAAGGGACACGTGTTGCCCAAATTCACGTCCTAAGGAACGAGCAGATCTAGATAGCAAACTCAAAAAAATGGCCAAGTAAAATAAAAGTATTCATTTCTCTTATGTGTGCTAGACAACCTTACCACGAAACCCTTGAGATTAATTAGCTATAGTTGCTAATAATTTATAACCACTCGGAGAAACTTATGAGACCTCACATGCCTAACTCTTGCAAGCAAAAAAAAAGAGAAAATGCCCAACTCCTGTAGCTTTAGGAGAGTTAATTTTGAGAAGCACAACTGCCCAAAGCTGCTGCTGGCTGATGACCCAGCTGGACAAAACACGCTGTCACAGAGATCCACTGCAAGAATCACATTTATTCAACAGTTATTTATAGAATTATAGAATGGAATGGGTTGGAAAATATCTTAAAGATCATTTCGTTTCAACCCCCTGCCGTGGGCAGAGACACCTTCCACTCCCCAGAGGTTTTGGGGAGTCACCATGAAGAGCTGCAGGAAACACAGCAGAAAATGGAGTTACTAAGAGAAGACAAACTGAAATTAGGCAGCTGAAGAGTCACACTTGCTGCTGTGAAAAGTAAAAAACCAGAAACACACAGGAAAACCAAGAAGAGACTGAGCAAGGACGGGTTTTTTCCCCATTTTTCATAAATTAAATAAAATGAAAATAATGATCTGTTATGTCTGTGTCTGTCATGAGATGTGTCTGGACTTCCCTGCATCTCTAAGTGAGCCTCATCTCCTAGATCTTAAACTCCTTATTGCTGGATTATTCTGGGATAGCCACTGGCCAACCCCACCCTTATCTGATGACGCTGACAAGGAGATAAAGCTGAGGCCACCACCAGTGTCCCTGGAGAGGTGCAGGTGATGGTTTCTGCCACTCCACCCCCATGGTTTGTCCTGGAGGGGTCACTCCCAAAAACCCCTGGTATCCATGGATCAGCAACTCAAACCAAATCACGGATCTGATGATGGATCAGGTCTCGTGAGAGGCTGTCCTGCAGGTAGGAAAAACAGCTGGGTGCTCCAGCTCCTCTTTGAATTGATGACAAAACCCTGCCAGCCCTGATGGGAGCTGGTTCTGAATGAAAGGGCACGGGGCACCCCAGCCCTGAGAGGGGCAGCCCTCCTGCTCCCGTTACCCTTCCCGGTCTGGGATAAACGGGAACGTGCTGCACTGTCCTGCCTCAGGGATAAACACCTCTGGAAAAACTCCTGCTGCACCAGAGTCTCTTTTGTTTGAATCCCAGAACCACCGGGTTGGAAGAGACCTTCAGGGTCACCGAGTCCAACCCATGCCCCAACACCACCTCAGCTAAACCACGGCACCGAGTGCCACATCCAATCTTTTATTGAACACATCCCGGGATGGGGACTCCACCACCTCCCCGGGCAGACCATTCCAGAGCTTTATCACTCTCTCAGTAAAAAACTTCATCCTGATATCCAACCTAAGTTTCCCTTGGCACAGCTCGAGGCTGTGGCCTCTCGTTCTGTCAGTCATTGCCTGGAAGAAGAGCCCAAGCCCCCCCTGGCTGCAGCCTCCTCTCAGGGAGGTGCAGAGAGTGACGAGGTCACCCCTGAGTCTCCTTTTCTCCAGGATAAACAGCCCCAGCTCCCTCAGCTGCTCCTCACAGGATTTGTGTTCCAAGCCCTTCACCAGCCCTGTTCCCCTGAAGATCTGAGGGTGCCCAGAAGATCTTGGGTGTTCAGACCTCACAAAGAACTACAGAGCTGAGCAATTCTTAGGGGAAAGAAGAGGGAGGGAGAGGCATTATCCCACATTTCACAGGCTGGGAGAGCAATGGCACAAGAATTGAAGGGCATCACCTCCAGGCCGAGCTGTGCCTTTCCCCAAACACTCAAAGCTGGAAGTTTGTGCCTTTGTCAATGGATCAAAACTTGATGCAAGCCTTGTTGCAACAGAGCATCATCAGGAAATAACCCAGCTTCTCCTCTTCCACTGCCTCAGAAAGAGCTGAGCATTCGGAATATCATTCCTTACACACTGATGGTAAGTGGCTGGAGCAGGGTTTATTAACAGATGAGATCTTTCTAAACCACCCCCACCCCTCCTCATCCCTGCAAAAAAAACCCCAAAAGGAGACGGGGGAGAAAGGAGAGGAAGGCAAAAGGAATGGAGGTGGAGGAGGGTGGAAAGGAAAAATCCATTTCACAGAGCTCACATCAGAGCACGAAGCCTGCCGAGCTGCAAAGAGGACAAAAAGCAGATATGAAAAGTCATCAAAGCCTGCTCATGAGAGCGACCGTCTCTCCCTGGGTCTCGTCCTCAGTCTGCCTCTGCCTTTCCCTGGGGAACGCAGGAACTCATCCCAGCCTGCAGAGCAATTGCAAGGGGCCTTTGGGGTTATTTTTAAGATAGAGTCATTGTGGCCCTTGTGACTCACTGGCGTGTAATGATGGAAGTTTGTTGTTTGATCTGCACAGACACAGGCGGCCAAACAATTTTTTTTTTAAAAAAGGGATCCTGAGGGGGGAGAAGAACTATTTCACAGAAAATGACAAGAGGAAAAGAAGATGGTTCATTGGATCAGGGTCTCACCTGACACACAAGCACAGTGCCAGTTTCACCTGTTATTTTAACCTCCCATTTTTAGCAGCTCCTCACTCTGGGTGTCCTTGCCTTGCCAGGGCCCATTACAGGGCTGGCCCAAGGTACTGACTGGACAGCAGGGGAGCAGAGGACACACAGGGACTGGGATAAATTGGGACAGCCTAAGTAGAAAATAAATCAAATTGAGACCTATCTCTGAAACACTTCCTGCCCCTCCAGCTCCCTGTCCCCAAGGGCCTTTCGCGAACCACGTTTGTCCTCATTCTCCTTCACAGCTCTTTTCCCTGGATGGTCTTGGGCTGGTTTCCTGGACAGAAATGGCAGTGGCAGACAGCTGGCAGGAAGCACAGCCAGAGCCAGCCCCCAGGATGCTGCTGGGTGTGCAAATGCCAGGGCAGGATCAAAGTATTGCTTGTTTGATAACCTCCAAGTCAAATCCCTGAATTAGAAGCGGCCGTGGCCCCAAATGCACTTCAGCCACAGCATGACTTGAAGGTTGACTTTCTAACACAGGCATGAAGGAGCCACTTCAGAGTCTTAAAGACCACAGCAGAAGCTGCCAGAGCTGAGCCCAACTCGTGAGTTTTCACTCTTTTTTCACTCTCCTTCCCTTACATAAAGAAGCCAAGCAGAGCTGCCCTGGTTTCTGCTCCATATAAATCATATGGCCAGGGAGTGGGGATCACTTTGACAATGAATTAATATTTCTGGGCTGCTATTTCTGTCCCTTTGTTTGCCCAGACACAAAGGCTCAGCCCTCTGTAGTTCCCAGATCACAATGTCTGTGTTGCATGAGATCATGCTTGTGCTTTTGGACATGGCTTTTTTTTGTTGAACAGCTCCTGTTGAATTCCCCCAACTCAGCACTTTCCTTCCTCTTGCTCTCAGTTGATCAAACGATATCAAACAGAGCCCAGGAGCTGTGCAGATACATTTTCCTTGTGTTTTTAATACGGCTGGAGGAGGTGCTTTGCTCCATGTGGTAATTTGGGGGAAGTGAACTGGAGGAGAGAGGAAGTACCTGACAGATCAGAGGCAGCAGAGGTGGGTACAGGAGGAGCTGATGGAGGAAGCAGCAGGAGCAGAAAAGCCCAGAAAGAGGTGACAGTGACAGGAGGGACAAGTGGGGCTCAGACTTCATCTGGGCAAAGTCCTGGCTTTGCTCATCACAATCTCCCCAGAGAGAGAACCAGGCAAGGGGTAACATCACCAGGCTGAGAATCACGGAATGGTTTGGGTTGGGAGGGACCTTAAAGCCCATCCAGTGCCACCCCTGCCATGGGGACACCTCCCACTGTCCCAGGCTGCTCCAAGCCCCAATGTCCAGCCTGGCCTTGGGCACTGCCAGGGATCCAGGGGCAGCCACAGCTGCTCTGGGCACCCTGTGCCAGGGCCTGCCCACCCTCACAGGGAACAATTCCTTCCCAATATCCCATCTAAACCCACTCTCTGTCGGTTTGAAGCCATTCCCCCTTGTCCTGTCACTACAGCTCTTATTAAAAGAATACAGAATACACAGGAATAAAGAGCAGAAGCAGCTCAAACTTTTCAAGAGAAACAGTCTGTTGCAGGTAGCTTTGGAAAAGGGGGACAGGGATGCATGAGGAGCAGGGCTGGCACACCCTCAGTGACAAGCACATGGACCCTGGAGCCCCCAGGGTCAGGAGGGGAGCTCTGAGCCTGGAGGGACCCTGGCCGGAGGATTTCTGCCTGTTCACCCCCACCCTCTCGAAACCAGGGAACAAATGAACACAGCAGAGATCCCAGACAGAGCTGGAGACTGTTTGGGATGGCCTCTGACTGCAGCAGGAGCTCTCCCCGTGCTGACACTGCAGAGGGGCGAGGCAGCGAGCCAAAAGAATACTTAGGGTGCAGCAAAACCCAGAGAAACAGATTTTACAGAGACAGACACTAATTCACTCAGTCAGAAACAAATCTCCAATTTCCTGGTCTCTTCCCACAGCTGGAGTTTTCAAGAGGAAGGAGGATCAGAAAGCCCTGAAGGAGCAGAAATCTCCTCTCTCCATGCCAGCTCACATCCTCCCCACAGGATCATCAATCCCATATCCCCCAAACAGGAAAGCAGTAAATCAGGAGAGCTAATTAACAGCGTGCTTTACAAAGAGGAACTCCCTCAAGCCCACTTCTCTCATTAGCATCCCTCCCCTTTTTAACAAGCGGGGGACACAGCGGTCCCAGCAGAGGGACAGGGTGGCTGCCACCACCTGCTGGGACACTCAGGTCCAGCCCAGCTGTCCCACAACAACGGGGACTGTCTATAAAAAGAGCTGACAAGATTTGAAACAACTGCTACCAATAACCTTGCCTCGCTCCATCTGTTCGGCTGACAGACGTCTTCGGTTTGTTTTCATTTCTTTAATTGATATCTTATTAAATTCCCTATAAATAGAACGGGCAAAGAGCGTCGTGCAGGCAGCTGGGAGAGCAGTGCTGGCAGCAAGATGCCCAAAGGGAGGAGAGGCAGGAATTCAGGAGGGAAATGAGTAATCTCCAGCTTTCCACAGACACCAGCCCGGCATGGGGACAGTGCTGCTACAGGAGACCTTCTCTGGGTGATTTGGCACCAGTGCCACCAGCTCAGTCCAGCCCTGGTTGTGCTGGGCTGCCATAAAAGCCTTCAGAGAGCACAGAAAAGTCCCACAGCGCTGTCTGAGGGAGGGTTTGGCCTCTGCTGCACAGCACACGTCACCGGGGCTGGCAGAACTCCAGCTGACCTCGAGGGATGGGAGACACAAAACATCTGCACCCACCACAACCCTCCAGCAAACGCTTTCTCCTCGAGGGAGAAGGCAAGGCTGAGTTGCCCTGTGTTGCTGTGCTGAGGACACAGCCAGGAGCCATCCTGCTGGGCTGTCCTCTCCAAAATAACCAGCTCCTGACCCTCATCCCACCTTGCTGTCACCACATCACCTCCCAAAAACCTCATCACGTCAGCTCCGTGCTCTGGACTGGCCATTCGTGAGGAGCCAGTTGGATGCAGGGTAAGAGAGACCTCATTTCATCCACACTTTGCCCAAGACAAGGGAGCTGCGCTCTGAATTTAAGTGCACAAAGCTGCTTTATTCCCATTTTTGAGATGGGAAAGCAAAGCAGAGCAGGATCAAGCGATCCATCTCAGCCCACACTGGAAGCGGGAGGCAGCAAAGGGGGAAGCTCAGGTCAGAGCATCCTTCCTCTCTCTGCCCCCGAGCAGGGCAGCAGCCGAGCAGCTTTCCCGAGCAGCGAGAGCTGCAGGGACAGCACGGGGGGAGCGCCCCAAGCGCTCCCCAGGGTCAGCAGCCCTGCCCAGGGCTCTGCTCCCTGCCTGCGCGCCCCGCTCTGGTTCCTGGAGTGCAAGACTCCCAAAGGCCACTGCCAGAGCTTCCCTGCAGCCTCCCAACCTCGACTGGCTGTTAAGAACAAGAAGACAAATAAACAAACCGCGATTTTGCTTTGTTACTTCGCAAGAGCAACTTCAGTGCAGCAGCTGCCCTGCCCCGAGGGCTGCAGGCAGAGAAACCCCGGGGTTACCACGGCCCAGCAGATTTCTCCCAGGAATTAATCACAAAGTTTATGATACCTCTCGAGAAAGCTGCCCATAAATAACCCCTGGGGCATGGGCTGACTGCAGAGCACTTTCACTAACCACTGTTAGGATGAGGAGAGGGCTGGGGTTTTACACTCAGTCACTATCTGATAACCACACGGAAAACTCGAGAGCTTTTTCCCAAATCATACACGGTGAAGTAGTTGCTGTAAATTAACATTTCCATTAAAGCTGCACTCCAAACTGGAAGTGGGAAACGAGCAACGCTGTGCCAGTTTGAGGCGGAGAAGAGAGGCAGAGCAGGAAGCTGAGTGACCCCACCAGACACACAGAGTAAATCAGTCACGAGGCCAAGGATGCCCTAAAATCTCCTCTCATCTGCACAAAACGAAGCAGTGTCCTTATTAAAAAGAACACCCAGTGATAGAACTGTGCTTAAAAACAAATAAATTACTGACCATCCGGTGCCTCGACAAGTTTTGGGCAGGGTGAGCCCCTCTTGTGCCTTCCCCACACCTTTACCATGAGGGTGGGCAGGCCCTGGCACAGGGTGCCCAGAGCAGCTGGGGCTGCCCCTGGATCCCTGGCAGTGCCCAAGGCCAGGCTGGACGGGGCTGGGAGCAGCCTGGGACGGTGGAAGGTGTCCCTGGTTGGAACCAGGTGACCTTTGAGGTCCCTTCCAAGCCAACCCAACCCGTTCCAGCACTGGCACCCCCCCGGTGCCACCCTGCACCCGGCTCCCCCTCCTTGCTACTCCATCAAAGAAAGAAAAGCAGACAGGGATTGATTGCTGCCCCAAAAATCCCACTGGGAACTCTCTCTCCGAGCCAAACACAACAAGCAGAGCCCTCAGCCAGCCCCTGACCCCCTCCTGCTGCTCCTATATGATAAATTCCATAGTGCTGTGGTTTGTTATTGTGTTGGGAATGAAAACAACCCTTGCCCAGCTCTCCGGGGCTCACAATGCCATCTCCAAACAAACACTCCTCTCGCTGGCAAGGAGCTTTGTTAGCACAACTCCACGTGCTGAGCTGTGCACGGGGTTTGGGCACATGCTGGAGTCACAGGGATTGTCTGGAGCCCTCGACCCTTTTTTGAACCAGGCTCTTTGTGGGCTGCCTTCAAACCACCCCCCCCAGCAGCACTGAACAGGGCATGGGCACCGTTTGGCAGCCAGCAGCTGCTCCAAGGGCATCCACACCCAAAAAGGCACAAGAAGATCCCTCAGATTTCCTTGGTGCCTCATGGAGGGGGAAAAAAAAAAGAGAAGAAAAGGGTGAAAAAAATTTTTAAAATGAAGCAAGAGAAAAGCTTTTATCCAAGGATTTTCTTCCATATCCAGCCTACAGCCTTAATGATCCTTAAATTGTTTCGCATCCATACAAAACCTCCTTGTGCTCCACCTTGCTCCAGAGCACAGAGAGAAGTCAGATTCCACTCTGTGCCTGTGGGCATTAATTCAGGTTATCTCAACCCTCTTCTTCCTCCATCCACACCCATCACACTCCTTCCCTCCTGCTCTTCCAGACACTTATCTGCCAATTCCCATTTTCCATCAGATGCCTCCCAGCATTTCCAAACTGTTACCCTGGGTTTCTTTGCCTGACACGTTGTAAAAATAACCCAGACTGCAAAGCTTAGTTGATGTTTACAGGAGCCTGTGGAAACTTCCAGCTCACAATAATTAACTTCCAATCAAATACGAAATAGAGGGCAGTTTGGGGAAATGCTCCAAAATCCACTGGTGGGAGACAGTGCACTCTGGGAACAAATTAGTGACATCTATTAATGGGAGAATCCTGGTGGATTAGGCGAACTAACAAAACTGATAATAATTAGCATTAGTCACATGAAACATAATTGACTTCCAAGCGCTTCTGACATTATTTTCCTAACAAAGATGCTGGAAAATCATCAGAGTTGGCCGGAGAGCTTATCGGGGCCAGCACAGGCAGCAGGATTAGCTGCCTCGCACGGAGCGTGGTTCACCCCGAGGAAGAACTGCTCGTCCTTCCCAGCAGCAGGAAGGAAATTTTCAGCAGCCGACTCTGCTGCTCTTTCATCCCTTCCCAGCTCGGCCCGGGCAGGGGGACCCTTGAGGGACCCCTGAGGGACCCGAGTGTGGAGATGCCTGCCAGGAGCTGCCCTTTTTAGGGCTCCACGCTGATTAATCTGTGCTCGTGGAAGATTCGTCCCTCCCCGCTTTGGGCTGGGTTTATCCTGCCTTAAAGTGATGTTTACCTCTGGGAAAAGCTTAACTTTGTGAAGTTGGCCACAGCTCCAAGCTGACTGCTCTGGAATCCAGACCTCTTCCTCTGGGTTAAGTGTCTTTTCCACAAAACCTTTCTGCAAATAGCAGCTTGCTCCACGTTTTGCAAGGAGATTTGTCAAGCCCCGAAGATGGTCTAATACCTCAACCACTCTGCAGCTCCAGCCACACTCCTTGCAGGAACAGGATCCTGTGGAAACTGGCACTTTCTGTCCAGTGAAACAAAGGGTGGCCAAAGGCTCCATCAGGCACAGACTGAAAGCCAGTTTCTAGACAGTGAACTTCACTTTTGGAGCAGCTTTTCCCAAGCCTGAACGTGCCACTGTCCCACCACTCCCTGTCTGCTGACACTCCCAGGATCTCTGTCCCTGCTGACGTATCCAAAACACATCCACTGGTGCCCACAAGGCTTCATTTGTCCCCAGGGATCCTACTCACTTATTTATTAGAGTGTCCCTTTCTCCTATGGGGCATCAGGACTGTTCCTTTTAATTCCCCCATGCCCAGATGGTGCCTGAAAAACCCCATAGAAACACAGACTGGTTTGGGTTGGGAGGGACCTTAAAGATCATCCAGTTCCAAATCCCCTGCCATGGGCAGGGACACCTTCCACTGTCCCAGGCTGCTCCAAGCCCTGTCCAGCCTGGCCTTGGGCACTGCCAGGGATCCAGGGGCAGCCCCAGCTGCTCTGGGCACCCTGTGCCAGGGCCTGCCCACCCTCACAGGGAACAATTCTTCCCCTAAAATCCCATCTAAACCCACTCTCTGTCAGTTTGAAGCCATTCCCTGTGTCCTGCCACGTCACGCTCTTGCAAAAAGTCCCTCTCCACCTTTCCTGTCGGTTCCCTTCAGGTATCCGGCATCACCCCGTGCCCTCCCCGGCCCCAGAGGAGCCCAGGTGAGCCCTGCTGGGTGCTCTGTGCCTGTGCCACAGCAGCTGAGGTCAGCACGGGGCTGCCACTGCCATGAGCCCGCCAGCACAGCGTCCGTGGGTCTGTCCCCCCCAGCTGGGACAGGAGGATGGCTTTGGTCGGCATCCGTCCCTCCCTGACGAACAACGCAGCCTGTCAGCACTCGCAGCTGACTGGGATTGATGTCCCCAGCCCGGCAGGTGTCACACACCCCATCCCCGCCCGGCTGATGGCCTTTGTCTCACAGTTCCACCAGCTCCACCGGCAGTGCCCTCACCAGCTGCTCCCCAGAGGGTTTGGGGAGGACGCTCCCACCCAGCCGTGCCCCTCTGCCCCCTCCATCCTCAGGGACTGCGAGTTTGGACTTTGCAGTCACCACAGAAATCCCGCTCACGCTGGCCCGGAGATGAAGTTTGTTATGGAGAAGCCGGATCCCATTTTCCCACCCTGAACACTCTCCCGTTTGTACCCTCTCCATCCTCCTGCCCCTTCCTCTCTCCCAGCCAAGCTGGCAGGAAACACCACGGGGTTTTCTTCCCCCCTCGAGCAGATGTTCCATCTGCTTCTGTTGGTACAAGATGCAGGTCAGGTCCTGGCAGGGCACACACAAACCCCGAGCTGCACGGCTCACGAGGAGCATCTGCAGCCGGGATTAATCCAGGAGGTGGGAAGAGGCACATCCAGCAAGAAAACACAAATCCTTTCTAATTGCTTCGTGCTAACACCAAAACATTCATTTCCCAGGATTTCCAAGAGGTGGGAGAGGTGCCTGGGTTGCTCAGCACCTCCTGTTTACTGGGCTGAGAGGGGAGTGGGGTTAACAGGATTCTTGTTCCACGTCAAAACCGGGACCTGGGGGACGGCAGCAGAACCCACACACTGCTCCCGTCCTCGCCTGCCCACATCATTCCCGTGTCTGGAGCATCCTCGGGGATTTCCACTGGCCTCCTGCCACTCCTCCTTCCCCACCCCATGTTCCCAAGTGTCCCCAGAGATGGATCTCAGGCCATTTTTGGGGATAAAACTCATAAGATCTGCCTCACACAAGCAGAAGGGGAAGGCATCCGAGAGAGCTTGCAGCGATGCCCCTCCCATGGGGGATCCATTCCCCAAGGCAACATCTGGAGCAACAGCTGGCCTGCTCCCTCCTGATGGCCTGGGGAGGTCTGGAAGTATTTAACACCAAAAACTCAGCTCTTGTGTGTCCTACCCTTTTTCCAGGGAATTTACAACAAGGATATTTGAAGTAGCAAGTCCAGAGGAACTGCTGACTGCTGCTAACTCTCCTGTTCATTTTTTTTTTTTACTTCTAAGGTCTCGTTTTACAGTCAACTGTTGTTTTCCTCGTGGTGGATAAATGATCTGTTGACATCCTCAGGGAAGAGAAAATTCCCAGTGGGCAGCTCTTCCTAGGAGACTGCAACAAAACCAACCTGACATGGCATATTTAATATTTGTAAGGTTGGAAAGAAGCGTGAGGAAAACAAGCAACACTACTTTAAAAAACCCAACAATTTCCAGGCTTCATAACAAAGCAGAACAGCAAGCAAGTCACACAACAAGTCACCTTTAGGCTACAGCCATCTATTTTTAATGACAAGGCTCAAATAAAAATTTTATCACTGTTGTCTCAGTGTAATCATGGGATTACAAAGCCTCCTGGAAACCAGAAGTAGGAAGGAGCAGGAGGAGATCCCAGCTGCCCAGGAGAAGCATCTCCCATGCAGGCTGCTGAGGGATGCCCCTGCTGGGTGTGGTTTCCAAACCCTGGCAGTGCCTGTAGGGCTCCCAAATTCCCGGGGAGGTTTGGGACGCAGCACCAGCCCAGCTCCCGCTGATCCCACGGGGTTTGTGCGACTCCCCAGCTCCATCCATGAGCAGAGAGCACAAAGCTGAGCATGGAAAGCTCATTATACCTGGGAGAGACCCCTGCCAAAAGCGATGGCCCATCTGGGCTGTCTTCCTTCCTGCGGGGCCAGGGCCGGTTCACGCGATTCCCAGGGCTCCGATTCCCACACGGACACGCTCCCACCTCGCGGCCCCACCAGGGACCCCAGACTCCCCTGCCACTCTCCCAGGCTTTGCTCTGCCCGAGCCACACACGCTGGCCCGGGGGAGCGTCCCCAAAGCCACACGGGGCTGCCGGCTCCGATGTCACTTCAGGAGACCTCCTCTTCCTGCCTCCCGATTTTCAGTATTTACAGGCACTGACAAATTCGCTTCTTCATGGAGCCGGGCCAAAAGCAGCAAAGGACTGCTCCTTCCCCCTCCTGAGGGCCCAGAGCCCAGCGCACAGGGAAGGCATTACAACTATGTAACCTGGGGTCACATTTCACCCTGGACTCAATTACCGAGGGGTAAAAATGGAACAAGGCTTTACTTTCCCATAGGAAAGTTGCTCTCTGTTGCCCGCTGCCTCCAGCGGCCTCCTGACACTTCCACAGGGAGCAGCATCCTCCTCAGCTCTGCTTCAGAGGGAATTTCTCCGGAGTGCCTTCCACGCTGGCAGCTCCCAGCAGCCAGCTCCTCTCGGGGCCACCACATCCTCTCACCCTGAGCATCCCGGGCGGCTGCTGCTGCACCCTCAGCCCTCACACCACAGCAGCAAACACAGCCAAAGCAGCACAGTCCTCCCGAGTAAAACCCCCCTCACACAGACAGGCTCCATAGGCGAGATGGAGATGGTTTCTGCTGGGAAAGGGGATTCGGGATAAACGCCTCTCCAGAGGGTGGCAAGAGCTCCACGCCAACCGCAGACTCCTGCTGGCATCCCAGCGGTGGGGATGTGAAAATCACCCCTTCTGGAGCACTGACAGCATCCTCACCAAGCCCTTCCCAGCTGCCGTCAGCCCCGGCACAGACGTGGCCCGTGCCAAGGTTCGTGTCCCTCATCCACAGCAGCCCGGGGAAGCACAAACACATCGGGATTTCTGCGCACACACCGCTCGTTCACCCCCCACTGCTGCTCCTTCTGCATCAGCCAGGTCTCCCCTAAAAGCTTCGAGCAACGTGACGTGAATGGAAGAAAAATGAGGGCGATGTTTCAGCAGCACAGCCGATGGGAGCAGAGTGAGAAAACGCAGCAGCCCTCGGACTGGGAGGGTTGTTCCCGGTTTGGGAGGGTTCCCAGCCGGGCTGGGGGACTCTGGATCTGCTCCTGCACGACGCCTGGGCAGAAGAGGTTACCTGGTGGGAGAAGGAGGAGCCCAGTCACAGACAGACGCTGCTGAGTCGCTTTTAGGGACCCCGGAGCTGCTTTCCAGCCCTGCTGGCTCACGCAGCCACCTCGCTGCGGGGCTGAAGGAGCCCCGGCCGTGCCCACCCTGCCCACCACGCTGCCCTGCGGCCCGGCTGGGCACCCAGGGCCCTCCGGGACACCGGGGCTCCGGTGCTGGGACACCCCCCTTGTCACCTGCACGCACTGGGACAGCGCAGAGGGAAGAAGGGGCAGCACGGGCTGTCCTGGGGAGGGGGCTGGGTGTCCCCTCGCCCCCAGGGGCAGGATGGGGCCAGCTCTCACTCCACGCAGGGATCAGCCTTCCGAGAGCTCAGCACCCCGCACAGGGGTGGCACAGCAGACAAACCTGGTCCCCAGGGTGCAAACCCCAGGATGCAGAAGGCTCCAGAAAATCCCACCCAGCCCCGCCTGGTCTCGCTCCCACACACGCTGCAGCGCGTATCGTTCCCACCAGAGCAAGGGGAGAGAGAGACATCAATGATCCGCTCTCACTGCTCTTGCTGAGAGCTGCGGGCTGCAGAATCTGGCAGCCAGGGAGCTGTGGCACAGCTCACAGAGCCGCTCCAAAGGGGAGCATCAGCTCCACACACGGCCCCTTCCCTGCCCTCTGCCCTGTGACAGACCAGCCTCGTTTCTATAGCTCATTAAAGAGGGATAAAAGTAACCTTTAAAGGTTGCTTTCATGTGAAACAAGACTAAAACCAAACAATGACTTGGCAAAGAGTGAATTGGATTTTTAAAAGCGATTCATTTTACTGGAAATCTTATTTCTTTCCTTTTTTTTTTCCCCCTTTTTTCTCCTTCGGAGCCTGATGGTGGATTATTTTTCCTTGACACAATCCCGCCTCCGCTGTGATAGATGACGGCACATTTAGCAGTGTTCAGCCAAAACTTTTTATCTCCATATGGAAGATGGATGGACGAGGACTCTGAAGCCCTCATCAATTCCTTCAAGAACAAACAAGGATCCAGCCCAAACCCCCTCCCAGGTTTGTTTAAAATATGCAGAGCACAGGGCAGACGACGTGATCCTGTAAAGCTCCATCCATCTGGCACCGTTTTTCAGTGTTTGTGAAGCCAAAGGCAGCGTGCACTGCCGGAGACCTCCGGCCATCTCCCTGGAAAACACGAGGGAGCTGCAGCGTGGATGGGCTCTGTGCTGGCAGCCAGCCCTGCCTGCGCCTCCCCGTGCCTGTGTGGGGCTGAGGAGATGTTCCCAGCTCTCTGAGCAGGGATCTCACACAGCTCCTTGAGGGCAGAGGCTGGAAAAGCCAGAGGAGAGCCAAGGGGCTTTTGGAAAGAAAAAAAAAATACCAGGCACTGCATCACTGCAGCCAGTCCTCCCTGGAAGGGACAGTGCAGGAACCAGCCTGGATCAGCAAAGCAGAGCAGGAGACCATGGAATCATAGAATGGTTTGGGTTGGAAGGGACCTTAAAGGTCATCTGCTTCCAGCCCCCCGCCTGGGCAGGGACACTTTCCACAAGCCCTGGAGCAGCTCTGGGCTCTGCAGGTTGCTCCCAGCATGGGCGACTTCCCTGCATCACCCCAGGCCACACACGTGTGCTGAGGTGAGGGAGCGAGCAGGGGATGCTCAGGACTCCAAACAAGTCAGGGGAAATGGGAAATCCATCAGCATCACAGCTCCTCCTTTCCTGTCCGTGCTTCTCACACGAGATGAGCCAGCAGCCTTTGAACAGCAACCCTGAATGCAGCTGTGGGAGTGCCACATCCCACGGGAGCAGCTCCCAAATCCCTGACCTCTCTCACAGTGCCCCTTCCCACCTGAACCAACGAGTACGAAGAGCAGAGGTTACAGCCGAATTTCCCTGCAAGATGTTAGCAGAATTCCAGGGAAAACGTGCTGGGAGAGCAAACCCCTGAAGCAGGTAGGGCAGAAATGCCACCAGGGGATGGAGACAGGATGGGGAGGGGGCTGAGAGGTGTCCACCTGTAAAGAAAACATCAGGGCCACGTCTTGGCACGGGGTGCAGCAGCAACAGCCATCACACCAAACAACACATGCACCACAGCACTCCCACACCTCATCCATTATGTCTGGGGCTCCCAGCACAACGTGCCAGAGAAGTTACCTAACCAGCAATAAAACCTCCTTTGGCCCCATCTCTGGTACAAAAGCCAGCACTCTTCATCTCGTAAAACACAAAAAGCCCCCAGATGTTTATAAAACTCCGTTGGGCAGCTCAGTGCAAATGTTGTTTAGCACTGACCGTGCAGCTGACAAGGGACTCGCAGATGCTGTCATGTGGCAGCAGGATGACCCTCCCCAGCCTCCTCAGCACCACAGCAGTGCCCTCAAGCCACCACCTCCTGTCACTCCAACCCGCTGACCACGGCTGCTTCCAGTGCAGCACCTGCTGTCCAGCAAGAGCAGCGGGCAGGAACCAGTTTAGATTAGGTTTAGATGGGACATTGGGAAGGAATTGCTCCCTGTGAGGGTGGGCAGGCCCTGGCACAGGGTGCCCAGAGCAGCTGTGGCTGCCCCTGGATCCCTGGCAGTGCCCAAGGCCAGGTTGGACAGGTCTTGGAGAAACCTGGAAGGTGCCATGGGTGGAATTTAAAGGATCTTTAAGGTTCCTCCCAACCCAAACCATTCCATCACTCTAACTACACGTACGGATGGATGGACGTGCAGGTCAGTGGAAGATGCTGCCCACACACCCACAGGGACACCAGGGGAGGTGTTCTGCACGCACAGGGCTCCTGCTGCTGGCAGGCTCTCTTTGGCAGGCGGGGTGCCCGTGGGTGCCCTGAGCACAGAGCTGCTGGCTCCGCTCTGAGGTGTCACAGGGAGCATCCCCGGGGATCCCCAGTGACAAACGCCCTCCCAGCGCAGTGGCAGGGACCAGGCCGAGTAAACACAGAGCGTATTTATTGCTCCTGGGAAATGCTCTCGTTTCCCCCCCCCTCCTCCATGCTCAATTCAAGAGAGCAGCAGCGAGCTCCGAACGCTCCCTCCACGCGGTGCTGTTCTCCATGGGAAGTGAGCGCACCGCGAGCTTGGACAGATCATTATCCTTTCATGCACGGGGCTGGGGAAGGGGGTGGCAGTCTATAATGAGGCTAATTAAGTCCTTAAGTGTCTCGGTAAAAAGCAGGTAAGACTTCAGCAGAAGGCAGAATATTCCATTAGGGCAGGCTTCACCGTAGACACAATGCTGCATAATGGGATCCTGTAATTATGCCTGCACTGCAGAGACTTTTATAAAAAGGAACCCTGTTTTACATTCTCGAATGCAAACAGCATGAAATGATGTTGCTTAGAAACCTTTACACTCCTACAGTGTGTGCAAAAAAGTTATTCCAGACATCTGTATTTAAAATAAAATTTAAAAACAATCCTACCGCACACACTCACATGGATCTTGGCTTCACGTTGAGTGATGAAGCCTATGAAATGTCAGAGGAAATTTAAATTAAAGAGAAAAAAACGACACATGCATTTAAAAAACTTGAGCAGCTTGTTAAGTCATTTCAGGTTATGTCTGGTACTGTTCCACCTCACCCCTTCACACAGAGCTGCAGCTCCCTGGATTGACGGTGCCATTTCTACCAATCCAGCCTGAGAGGCTCACAATTATTTCCCGAGTCATGCTGACCTCAAATACCTGGAAAATATTTTCTTTTCTAGAGAAGCCACCCCCGGTTTCACTCCAGAACTGGCACGCAGGGAGCAGAGCACTGTCCAGGTGCTGGAGCCACAGGAAAACCCTGTCAGCACGGACAGTGTGACAATTTTATGGGCAAGTCACAGTGCAGGACACAAACCCGCACTGCCACTGCTCCGGGGCTCGCCCCAGGCTGAGCAGGGTGGAGGGACACGAAATCTCCTACACCCAAGGCGACACAGCCAGATCTGCAGCAGCCCATAAATAGCATTTTCCCAAGCACCATCCCGATCCTTCCCTCCCATAATCCAGGCACTACATCCCACAGGGATGGCAGGGCCCAGCAGGGGAAGCTTTGCCTCGATCCCAGCAGGGAGGGGATGGAGCCAAGCAGGAGGGACCCTCGGCTTCGCTCGGCGAATCCAAACCCCCAGCCCGGGCTGCCACTGCCTCCCACCCACCCACGGCTCTCCCCACCGCCTCCTCCTCTCCCAGAAGGTCGCCCCGGAGTGCCTGGCAAGGGGAAGCAGCAGGCCTGGCAGACAGATGTGTCACAGCGGGCACGGCGCTGGCAGGGCACGGCTCCAGGGCCAGCGCCGGGGATGGGACAGGCGGGCACAGGGCCAGGGCCCGGCCAGCCGCGGCTGCCACCGGGCACAGCCCGGGCTGGGGGCGCTCCCCCCGAACCCCTCCGCTCGCAGCTCTGCACTCGTCCTTTTGTCACTCCCTGCTGGCACGGGGATGGGCACAAGAGATGGAGCCGGCGCGCCCTCGTCGGCAGAGGAACCGGGATATCCTGAGGGATGGGCAGAAGTGGGGATTCCTCCAGGGAAAGTCTTTGCTGGTGGGAGATGGGGATCAGCAGGCGTGCCTCTGATGTAGCCAGACTTGAGACTGTCTGAACTGTGCCAAGGAGCTGGAGCTGGGCCAGGGCAGGCTCAGGCTGGAGATCAGGAAAGGTTCTTCCCCCAGAGCGTGCTGGCACTGCCCGGGCTCCCCAGGGAATGGGCACGGCCCCGAGGCTGCCAGAGCTCCAGGAGCGTTTGGGCAGCGCTGCCAGGGATGGACAGGGTGGGATTTTCGGGGTGTCTGTGCAGGGCCTGGGGGTTGGATCAATGATCCTGTGGGTCCCTTCCAACTTAAGAGATTCTATAATTCTACGAACTCTACATGAAGCAACTTCTTTCAGCCCTGCTGGTACCTGCTCTCTGAGGTCTTTTCCAAGATTCCCTCAGTCCTCAAGACTATAGTGGCCAAAAGTCATTCATCTTAAAATCCCCCTTCAGAAATGCCACTCCTCCCTCTGTCCACTGCAAAGATCCTCCTCACAAGAGCAGATTAACTGTTACAGCATTTTAAATGGCAGGGAAAAGAGAAAGCACTTTCTCTGCACACAATTTCCTGCTGACACCTGGGAAGGTCCATAGGCAGCATCAGTGGGAGCTCCAGCTCACACACTTGGCTCCTGCAGGTGTTTCAGCCTCCTGCCAGGGAGCTCTGACTGGTGGTGCAGGTATCCACAAGCTGCTTCACACCCACAGATAACACGGACCCACAGCTGGAGCCTCACTCTCCAAATTCCTTCGCACTGCTCTGGGGCAGGAAGCGCTGCTCACACCTGGCTGCAACAGCTCCAGTCGAGCACTGAGGTGCTTTAAAGCCTTCTAGTAAAACAGGCATGGAAAGCATGATCAAGTGTGAGAGTTTGTACAGCATCCAGAAGGCAGATGCTGGCCAGCTTCTGAAGGCAAATTCCACACCTCACCCCGCTCTGGTCTGACTGGAGCCAGCTTCAGGAACACGTCCTTCCTGGGGGAACGTGCACAGGGATCCGGGCAGCCCCCCTCTGCCAGCTGCTCCCCTCCCACGGGGACAGGAGACAACCTCTGCACAGGCACGTTCTTCTTCTGTCTTTGATTGTTGCTAAAAATAATCGATAGGAGCGGCGTGGCTGGGGCTGTTCTCACCATTGTTCACTGCGGGGTGAAGTCCAGATCAGATGGAGTGAGGTTCCAGGAGCAGAGCGCTGCTGCTCTCCCGGGGCTCGTGTGTTGGGAGCACAGGCAGGGGCTGTGCTGCCCCTCAGCAGAGTGCACAGAGAACTGATGGAGCCTCCAGCGAGAGGGAGAGGAGAGAACAGGCACAGGAATGGAAAATGGAGACAAGGAGCTGGGTGTCCCCCCACGTGAGAAGCTGAAAGTCCTGTGAGATTTGAAATAATGAGAGAACGTTCCACCCATTATACCCGTACAACATCAGTCATGTCACCCTGGTTTCTGTAGTCACCTGAAAACTCAGTGTGTGCTCCCCAAATCTTCTGCTCTCAAGTCTATTATCAAAGTCTATTTTCTATTATCAAAGTCTAGCTGCTGTGGTTTGCACCTGCAAAGTTATTTTTCCTAATCCCTCTATGGTGAGACCAAACAGCTAAAGGACAAGCCCAAATCCTGAAAGACAACACTGCCAAATAAAACATCCTGGCAGCTTCTGCCCGTGGCTCCAGAACAAAGCTCAGGACAGCAAGGAGGTCCCGTTCCTCTGTGCACTTCTAATCTGAGGGGCCAGAGCACATCTGATTTCTTGTTGGTAACTCAGCAGAGGTTCCATCTGGCTGCCCTCTGCATGGATAATGGGTATTTTACAGGGGCTGGCTGGGTGAACAGCCAAGAGAAATAAAGCAAAAGCCTAAAATTGCTCTTAGAAATGGGAAGTCGGACGAGCAGCACCTGCAGAGCCCACGGGATCTCTTCACCTCCTGCCCCAAGAACCCAGGACTGTAAAACCTCTGAAGCTGTTTCTGCTGTGCCTTTTTAAAAACAGCCACTTCTAAAGGCTTGATTCAACACCCACAGCAGCGCAGAACATTCCCAGAAAGAGTTAAACACAGGAAACCTGTTGATTAATTTACAGGCAACAGGCTGCACTAATAAAGCCCCGGGGACCCCAATCAAGCTGTTTGCTGGTTGCCAGACCGAAGCAGGAAGATGGGCAGAGCTATCGGGATGGATTAGTGTTTGCCCACTGGCAGCACTGCTCCTGAATGGAAGAGAGGGGCAGAAACACACGGAAAGGTCTTTTCCAGCCCCAACCATCCCGTGATTCTCTCCATGCAGCTGCAGAGCACGGAGGGGAAATGATGTGCCTGGAGCTCCCAGCCTACACAGGGGATGGGTTTGTGGCTTGGGTTTCACCTCCATTGTTTGCAATTCCTTCCGAAAAGCCGGGAAGGAGCCGTTTCTTCTTTATTTTCTTTCTAAAAAGATCCCATCCTTTTCCATTCAATAAATTTCCCTGGCCCCCCTTCTCCTCCTATTCCACGGAGAGCTGAATGAAATAAAGTTGTTTATAACTGACCCCATTTTGAAGGGTTTGGGTGACTCACATTGGGGTCAGGACGTTGTGCAAATTCAGCTGAAGTTCAGAAGGGACCATTTCCTTTCATTATGACAACAAGGCTCGACTCAGGTGCCTTTTTCTTCCTGCAGCATTTGCAGTTCTGACACAGCACCACGGGGTTACCACAGCAGAATCCAAACGAACCCTCTGCCCTCCCATGCTTTAACCAACTGCAAGGAACCCAAGTGGAATCGGTGCTGGAATAAGTCAGAATTACAGACCTGAACTCTTCTCCTGGTTATCTGCAGGGAAACTTTTCACCCTTCAAGTAACTAAACTTCCCTTAACCTGGCAATCCTTTTCCTTCTCTGCGCTGCCAGGGAGCCTCTGCCTTGGGGTTCCAGTTGAACAGGCTGCTGTGCAGCCAAGAGGATGTGGAGAGCTTGTAAAACACCTGACTCCACACAGGAACCAGCAGAGAAGGCCAAAAGATTGATTTTATTTTGCTAAAGCCAAACAGGCCAAAACAAAGAAGCAGAGAATTGCTCAGCTGCGAGTCGTGCTCACATCAGGTATGTTTGAACAAGGCCATTTCCCCCAGCAGCTTTCTGCTGTTCCAGCCAGCAGGGATGGAATATCCCGTGGGAATTCCTGCAGCTGGTCCAAGTTCCTCCAGATCCGCTCATCTCAGCACAGCTTTGATCACTTACACCAGCCAAAGATCCCCTTCTCCCGCACTCACAGCTCCCCTGAACACCACAAGGGACACAAGCTGGATGTTGGCACCTCAAGCCTTGCACCCAGGAAGGGATGAAGGGGATGGTGAGCACTGAGAAAATGCAAATGCAGCTGAGAATTAGCAAAAGCAATTACGAGAAACAAGTAGTGGAAATAATGATTCATCAGGAGTTGAATCAGATGTGGAGCCCAGTCCCGCGCTCAGTGGATTTGGTGATGGCAGTGAGGATTCCAGGCCTAAAAAAGTCATTTTTAAAGCTATTTAAATGCACAGGAGGCCCAGTGATAGCTTTGCAACATTACATTTTTGTCTACCCTAACTATCTTTCAGACAGACCTTGGAAAATATCTGTGGCATCCTTCTCACCCCTCAGATACCTCTCTCCCCACCAAAACTTGGAGTCAAGAAGAAGCACGGTGTAACATGGAAGCCAGATGGGAAGAGCTGTGTGGAAGTTTGCACCAAGCCAGAGGCTGGGCTGAGTGAGTGGGTCAGTCCCTCTGAACCACAAATATTGCAGCACACAACGTTTCCTCGCAGATCTCAGAGCATTCCAATGTTCTTTAGAGAACACTGACAATGTCACGGTATCCCCACGAGCTGGGAAATGTGGAGACACAGAACTGCACGACCTTGCTCAAGGTACAGAGCTCTTTGCCTGGTCTAAAGAGGACACTGGATCCTCCCAGTCAGTCCCTGCTCCTCCTGGTGAGGAAACACTCCAGGCATTGCCCCAAGCACAGCCAAATTCCACACAGCCTGGCCTGTGCCTCGAGCTGGAGAGACCCCAATAACCAGAACACCCTCTGATGAGACAACGTTTCCATTGCTCTCACTGGGAGCAAATCTGAGGCTGGGAAAAGGCTGGCACAGAACCCTGAGGAGGTCTGAGGGCCATCAAACCTGGGTTAGCTCTTGTCACACCCACTGAGCAAAACGACCTCTCTCCCTTGATGTCAGCTCTCCATCTGCAAAGCTTCAGGTTGAAACATTACAATTACAGAATAAAGTCAAGTGTCAAGTGAGTCACTACCATAAAGACAAAATGAGAAATCTCGACTCGAATCTCTCCATCCCACTCCAGGCTCAGCAGCCAAGACTTTCCCCCATCAGCCGCAAACTTCCTGCCTTGCCAGTGAAATCACAAGCAAAAAGCCAATAGAGCTTGTTTTTTTTTTTCCCCTCGGTGTTCAAAGCCCGTGCAGCAGTTGGATTCTCACAGGCTGTAATTTCAGCACCCCCAGACATCCCAAACCTCTGCCAGCAGCCCGTTAACACCAGGCTGACACACAGCACCTGCCTGCCAGCCCTGCCCGAGGGGCTGGGCAGTGCTCCTGGTGCCCTGAGCTGGGAGAGCTGCTGAGGAAGGGTTGGCCAGATGGACTCAGACTTTTGAGGAGAGTGACCCTCCCTGAGGGAGAAACACGGGCCCAAACATAACACAGGAGGATTTTCTGTCACAAAAAGACCGGCGAGGTTACACTGATGAGCAAACTGCACCAAAATTGGGCTCCGTGGAACTCCCTCGCCACCTTCTCTTCCCTTTGACAGAGCTGAGGGTCTAAGCAGGGTCTCAGCCAGCTTCTCACCCCTGTCTGCACTCCCCTGGCTGCCAAACTGCCAGGGAAAACCTCTGGGAAGGAGAATAAAGAACATCCTTCAGGGGATTCGTGCCCCTCCAAGAAGCACCAGCCCCAGAACGGACCCTCAGCAGGCTCAGGGTCAGTCACCAGCACAAGCTCCCAGTCCAACCAGTGCAGGGTCCCTGGCACGGCCACACCGCTTCTGGTGTTGGCAAAAAGCAAACTTTGCTCCAGGGCTGCCTCAGTCCCCTCCTGTGGTCACTTTATTTGCTGGTCACTCGAGCACTGTGTCCCCAAAGCTTAGAGGAGGCCCTGGGAAAGGCAGGACCACTGACCCCGTTCCAGCTCTGGTTAAAGCTCCCAGGGTCAGAGGGGTTCTGGGACAAAACCCCAGCAAAGCCTCTGCCAGCAAAGAGGAGGAAAAGCCTGGATAAGCCAAGGGCAAATCAACAGCAGCAACTGGAATGCAATTTCCCAGCAAAAAGGCAGGATATAAAGACAGCACAGGCAGTCTGTCCTAAAATAAAGATGATTCAGGGAAGACAAAAATCAGTAGGGAAAGGGGTGAAGGCAAACCCAGTGTTCAGAACTTGGACCACACCAAAAAAGTAAATAGACAAAATACCTCTATTTTTTCTTCACTTACTGTAGCAGAAAAACGATATGAAAATAAAGAATATAATCTTCCTGAAGCCAGTGGAGCATGAGTATAAATTACAGCTGCCACATAGCTGGAAACAAAATCAAACCTGGAGATCACTTGCAGGAGAATTTCAGATGACTCTGTGGGTCACCTCGATCTCCAGCAGTTACAGAAGAATAAAAAAGGTGCAGAGAAACTAAATTATTTATGTCAGTCAAGCTTATCTGTCAGAGGGATACACCTTTCCTACCACAGCACATTTCTGGGATTAATGATCAGGCACTATCTGGAGCTGGGCAGAAGAAGAAAAACTGAAGTGATTTGGTTATTGGGGAGGGAAAAAAAAGAGATGTATTGCCCAGCTCAGCTAACAAACACTGAATTTCAGAGGAGTATCTCCCTGAACCAGGAAAATGATACTTTGTGATAACTAAAAAAAATAGGCACTGAAGGATAGCAAGAACAAGAGCTCTGCTGAAAAGTGCATCCATGAATGACAGTGGTGCCAACACCTGATAAACTAATTAAGATGCTAATTAAAACCAGAGCACTTTCCCTGCAGAGACAGGGTTTAGCCTGAGCCAGTCTCACTGGGGAAAGGGATGGGTGGATGAAGAAGGAGATGCCAGAGCCCTGAGTGACAAGAGAGGGGTTTGTGCCCAGGCTGCCAGGAAATGGCAAAGCAGCAAAGGAGGGAGGGCACAGGGAGGAGAAATAACCAGGGAGCTTCACCAGGGCAGCTCCCTCACCCCAAAACACCAACTCCCCAGGGCAATCACCGTTTATCAACCCAGAAAACGGGCCGAGTGAGCAGGGGTTAAAATTCCCTCTTTTCCACAAGTTATTCCCAAAGGAAAGCTGAGAAAAGTTCAGAGGAACAGGACAACAGCAGCTGTGGGTAGCGGTGGGTGCTGCTAAGGTGGCACCTCAGTTCACAGGCAGCACCCACGCTCCGGGTGAGCCCAAAAATGGGTGAGAGCAAACTGGGAATCAACTCAGAGATGTGGAATACGGCTTGGGAGCCCGTGGACACCAGCACTGGGAACGCTGCAGTGCCTCAAAGGGATGAAAAGAAAGCGCTGACCTTCAAGAGGCAGAGCAAGGAGGTGACAGAGTCAGTCCCAGCTTTCGCTTTCTCCTCTCCGAGACAGTTACCGAGTCAAAAGGATAGTGATGCTGTGAAATGAAGGTTTGGAAAGTTAGCGTTTCCCGAAGTTTGTGCTGGGTAATCCTAACTCAGCATTCCTGGATGCTCCTCCTTGCCAGGACACGGAGCAGGTGTCTGTAAGGAGTGGGAGAAAAGGCTGCGTTTGAGGGCAAGCATTGTGTGTTTATCTTCGCAGCCTTCCAGAATGTTTGTTTTGGTTTGGGTGTGGACAGACGTGTTGGAGGAAATGATTTAAAAGACACCACATCGTTGCACAAAAGCACATTGTGTGGCAATAATCCTCCCGTGAAATCCATCCCTCGCTGAGCCAGCACCGCAGGGCTCCCGCAAAAACCTCAAAGGCTCAGCCCAGCCTGTTGGTTTGCACCTCGATTTTGGAGGCACTGAGGGACACCTGGCTTAACATGAGTCCCCTGCAAGCAGCTCAGCCCAGAGGGTGACAGGAAACCCTGCACAGCACTAATTGTGGTCACATCTTCATCAAGGGGGCTGGCAGAGCCACTGGCCAAGGAAAAGGCGGCTCCTTCCCTGCCATGCCCCAGGAGCTGAGCTGGGAATGCCACCACCCCCAAAAGGGCAGGAAGGACCCTCTGTCCTGAGGCACAGCAGGTCTGAGGAGCCAGGAGAAGGTGCTAACATGGAATCTCTGTCCCTGGCCAGCAGCCAGGCGGCTCCGAGGGAACAGACTGCACAATTATCTAAATAACGGGATGATCCCGCATTACAAAAGATGCTGATAACGAGATTTCCATAAGTACTCCTCGGGCACGGGGCTGCTGGCCTTGGGATGGTCTCCAAAGGATTTGGTCACAGTGTGGGAGGCAGGGATACATTATTCCACCTGGAATTTCACCACAGCCCTTCCACCATCCCCTGGAGCATCTGAGGCTGGCGAGGTTTTGGTCCATGGGAAAGGATTCCTGCAGCACCACCAGGGCCTAAGAAAAGCTCCCTCCCAAACCACTTCACTGTGAAAAAGGTGGGTGGAGGGGAAGGCAAAGGGTCACTTTTGGTTTCCACTGGCACCAATTATGCCTCTGGCACGTTTATGGAATTTTTTTTTCCATCATCAAGATAGTGAGGTTGGGCTTTTTATTTTTAAATAAACAAAGGCTGTAATGGGCAGTCTGTGCTGGGGCACGTCTGGAGCCTCCAGCTTATCAGAGCCGTCACGGGACACTGGGTTTTTGTTCATTTTATCTGGGGGAAAAAAATAAAAATCCCTGAAGCCCACAAGGGTGGAAGGGAGGTCTCCCTTCTCTGCAGCAGATCCTGGATTTAGCATGCCAGCTCTGACTGGAGGCCACAGGGGAGCAGACACAGCAATTAACAACCAAACGGCTGCTGCTGCCACCCGGGCTCTGCTGGGACTCCAGCGCTGGCACGCAATTAAAAGTTCAGAGAAAATCCAGGATACCCATCTCCAGGGGCACATTTATCATCCTGAGAACGGCCCTTGCCCAGAGATGCAGCCCGGGGTGGGGTTTCAGTCCCCACCTCACACTCTGAAGTCCTTGGCTGATTTAATGTCCAGCCTGGGGCTCCCTGCAGCCGAGCCCTGGTCAGATCTGGTGGCATCAAGGGACAAAGTGGCTCAGGGTCCCCCATGGCAGATCAGAAGCAGGGAGGGATGCCCTGGCAGAGGAGGGCACCCCAAGTTCTGTCTGCTTTGCCTCTCCCAGCCTCACTCCCCCCATTTATACATCACTGGGGGAGCAAAGGTACCTGACAGCTGCAGAAAAGCAGATAATTCTGCCTGCCGTGCCTGTGTTTACGCAAAAGCCGCTGGTTTATGAGGAACAGCTTAGTCAAAGCACACAAAGAAACACCCTGCAATGTTTTTTTTTGAAGAGGAGGGTTTTTTTATTGCTTCGAGAAGCAAAAGGTTAGCTACAGAAATAGAGAGAACAAAGCAGCTTAAAAAACAACTGCTTCTTGTTTTTCTTATTCTGAGTGGCCTCTCCCAAACCCTGCTCAGCCCCAGCTCCCCTTCCAGCTGCTCTCCACACCCACAGAGCCAGCAAGGAGCACCCAGAACCTACAAAAACATTCAGCTGGGAAGGGGGAAAGCCTCACAGGGGTCTCGTCACAGCACGGCCAGGGCAGCTCGCTTTGGGTTTGCTCCTCCACATCAGCACGAGGGGGACGAGAGAGGTGGGAGATCCTCCCTCCTGCTCACCCTCTCCAGCCTTCTCCAGTCCCCAGCTGCTCCTCCTGACACCAGGAACCTTCGGCAGCCACATGGCACAAGTCCTGCTCTGATCCTGCCCCACCTCCTGCTCCATGGATATCAAATAAACCCGGAGTCAGCATCCCTGCTATCAGCAGGAGCCCTGAAACATTCCAAAATCACCCTTAAATGCTCTAGCCATAACCGAGAGCCCAGCCCCAAGCTGTCACAAGGCTGTGACAATCCAGGCCGTTCCCAAGGGACAGGGACCAGGCAGCTCCCCTGGTCACAGCCCACAGCAGGAAATACTGGGGTTATTGTTACCATGTGGCATTTAAGAGGATTGTTTGTCTCAGCCCCATTAACCTTCAGCAAATTCAAGATAGAGGAGAAAAAAAATCATAAAAGAAAGTAGTAGCAGCTCTCAGGCTCTGAGTAACCTGTTTTCCCAGTTTCCAACACAGGCTGTTCCCAAGACAAACCACGTTATCCCAGTCTGGGTAAGGAAAAAAAAAACTCCTGCCCCTGCAGCACCCCACCACCTCTAGCTCCTCTCTGCAAGGCACAAGTGGACAGGAGAGGAAAGGGAGGAGAAGGCTCCATATCTCCCAAAATTAAAGTGGTTTTTCCTGCCCAAATGAAAGGAACGGCCTTTCCCCCCATGTCGATGGCTCAAAAGGGGACCCACGCTGGCTGCAACTCCATCCCATCCCATGAGCTGGGATCCAGAGCCATCCCTGGGTGCAGCTGGGGCACGGAGGGCTGTGTTCCTTCAGAGGGCTTGGATTTATTGGCACGGGAGTGCCACACGCAGGAGAAGAGATGCACACACATTCCTGTTGGGTTGAGTTGGGTTCTCCCACTCACAGGGCTCGAGCGAAAAACAAAACAGGTTTGACAGAGAACAAATTAATTCAGCATGAAGAAGCTCTGAAAAAATAAAAATTATCTTTGACACACGAAAAATAGATAAATCCTCGCAGAAGATTATTTTAACAAGGCCAAAAATCCATCAGAACACTGCAGAGAGGAGGCACAGATAAGGCTTCAAAATGGATGTGATGTTTTTGTACCCACAGGCACTGGGAAGGCAGCACCGTTCAGAGATGACAGCAGGGATCTTAGCCAGGACTCCTGAACTGCCTCAAGATTTGGGGGATTGCTGCAAGCAGGAGAAGAGAAGCCCTCCATGCCCAGCAGGTGCCCCAAGCCCCAGGTGAGCTGTGCCATCTCAGGTTTGCCCTGCACACAACCCCGACCGTGGGGCAGCCCCGCAGCTGGGGGGTCTCTCAAGCCCTTGCCAGGTTATGCAGTGATATTTGGGGTTGTACCCTGAAAATGCAACGTTTAAAGCAGCCACAGCAATCTGGGTGGAGAGCACATCATTCCCAGGTCCAGCTTTCCTGAGCCCCGTGCTGGGACACAGCCCTTGGCCCCACACCCAGACACCTCAGATCTCTCCCCAGGAACTTCATGACCCTCCTTTATCCTGCTCTGCCTTCGTGGCTTTGCTGCTCTAAGGTTTCTTCCTTGAGGGGCGCATAAGAGCTACTTTTCAATGCACCGAGATTGTCTTGAAACTTCTTAAATACACTCACACTCTTCAGCCTGTGAAAAGCACACAAGGACCTGCATCCCCCTCCAAAAAAAAGAGCAACAACAAAAAAATTCTCTGGCCTATCTCCTCGGTAAATCTCAACAGATTTGTTTTTTGCATTGACTCCTTCAGGATCCCAAAATCCTGCTCAGTTTTCAGGCTGCAGCAGACCCTCCCCAGCTTGTGCAAGTCCAGGATCCAGACAGGTTCCCCATCTCCCAGCACAACCCTGCTGGATGTTCCCCATCTCCCATCACCCCTCCCTGTGCTCTCCTTTCGTCCTGGGCCATTTCCAGCCTGATTCCCATGCCCTGCCCTCCCAAACAGCCTGCAGCGAGCAGTTCCCCTCAGCAGAGCCTTAGCAAGCCCTTTCATTGTGTTCCTCCCCTCGCCAGAACAAGCACGTCCCAGGTCAGAGCCTCTGAGGCTTTTGTAGCTGCTTTCAGCCTGGGCACACCTTGTGACACCTCACATTTATATTTGTGGCTCTCCCAAAGTTTCACACAGATGCTCCTGGCCTCCTTATCCACCCAAGGACACTGAAGGGTAAAAGATCCAGGACTGGAGCAGCAAGACAGAACAGAGTCACGAGGGGAAGATAATGCCTCCATTTCAGAGCAAAAAGAGCAGCCAGGCATGGGCCAGGCAGGTTATTCTGCCCTAAAACTGCATCCAAGTACTCTCCCACTGCCTGTTTATGATATCCCTCACTGCTTTACAGAAATCCAAGTTAACCTGCTCAGCCCAAAGCCTCCAGCTCCCCAAAGCCAAGCGTGCACCAGGGCTGACCTTTGCATGTGTTCTAAATCGGAGTGCACATTGTATTTCCCCGGCCTCTCGTCTGTGTTTTGCACAGACACAATGACACAAAAGAGGCAGAGCCTGCCAGCCAAGCCCTGCAAAGAAGGTGGCTTTAAATAGCCCCTTTGTCTTGCTTTTCCTTGCTGAAATATTGAACATTATTTAGAACCGAGTTTTAGTTTTATCAGGGACCCAGAAATAGAGACAATGGAGGGCTGGGTGAATTTTTGCATCATTTTAAGACCTAAAGTTTCTCCTTCCTTTCTACCCTCGCCCTCCACTGCAGGATTTGTAGCTGTATCCCAGGAACCACTCCCCGAGGGGCTCTCAGACCCACAGGAGTGATCCCAGCCAGGGAGGGAGGAGGTGCCCAGAGAAGGTGGGAGGTGTGTGAGAAACCTCACCTCTGCAAATTGAGGGCAGAATTCTAAAAGCAAAGCTTCTGTCCTTGATGGGGAAAAAGTCAGCAACTCCAGCAGACTGCAGGCTGGTACCCAGATGAGGTCAGAAATTAAAAGGTGTCTCAACACTAAATTAATGGGGAAACTGTCAAGAGAGCAACAGGAGTTATAAACATTTATGCTCCAGTTGAAGGCAGGAGCAGGCATTTATAACTGTGTGGTTTGAGTGCCAAACATGAAAACTGGAGTCCTTTCTGGCCAGGGCATATGGATGCTCCTTTTTAGGAATGTGCAGCAGCCGCAGGGATGATGAAATGCTTGGCCCCAGTGAAGAGCCCCGAACAGGGGTGTTTGGGGTGACCTCATGGGAACATTCCCATCTCCCCTCGGGGCTGTGATCATCCCGTGTCCCCCTCCCCAGGACAGCCCCCTGCCCTGAGAAAGTTTCAGAGTGAACACTTCATTCAAAGTTCAAAGCAACTCAAAGGTGCCTCCAGCAAACCCAAACTAATCCAGCTCTGCAAAAAAGACACCACTACTAAAAATCAACTTTTCCTGAGCATCAGGTTGGAGTTTTGAGCAACCTGGTCTAGTGGGAGGTGTCCCTTTCCACGGCAGGGGAGTTGGAACAGGATGAGCCTTAAGGTCCCTTCCCACCCAAACCATTCTGGGATTCCATGAGATGAGGCTGCAGGGAATCCCCCACAGCCAAACTTCGGGGATGATTCCACACCGTGCACTGAGAAGGAAGCACAACATGCACTCTCTTACCTCCTTAATGATAAATCCACATAAATGCTGTTCATTTATCAGTAAAAAATCCCTCTGAGACAATGAGCTCCATCCCCAGGTGAGCCGAGCTTGGCACAGCCCCAGCGCTTCCAAACAACCCCAGAACCGCAGAAACCATTTGTTAATGAGAGAACAGACTCTGAGTGTGAAACCAAAGCATCTCTGAGCAAACCCCGAGGGGAACGTGCTGCTTTCCCCAGAGCTGACCCGGCCTGCCTGGAGCCCGGAGTGTGCAGGGTGACCCGGGCTGCGAACCAGGCAGGGTGGGCAGTGCCAGCACGCTCCACGCGGGAATTCTCTGCTGTACCGGGTATTTTGGCAGCTGGGCACAGCGACTCAGGGTAAGGAGCACAGCACTAAACACAAAACATGAGCTGAGAAGTTCCCAGCTGCAGGAATCAAGATCCCGACCAAACCTTACACTTAAATGCCCAGGGCAGAGCCAGCTCTGCTGCCCCTCGGTGAGGGACGGGCTGGGCTCAGACCCGTGCCCAGGTGAGCACAGGTGAGAGGTGCCAGTGCTGGAGCCCTGGAAGATCCTTTCCTGAGGCTCTGGCGCCACCTAAGCCCGGAATTGGGATCCTTCATCCATCCCGCCGCCTCTCAGAGCAGAGGCAAACAAAACCGTGCGGTAACAAACTCCTCTCCCTTCTCCAGCACAGGGAGAACTGCCTACAGAAGGAGAAATCCGGGAGCTGAGAGCCGAGAGAAGGCCAGGAAGGACATTTTTGGGGCAACCCAAGCACTGAATAAGGTCAGATCCACCAGTCTTGTCTGCTCTGTGCTGACTTGGACCACTCCCAGCTCTGCAGTTTGGTTTTACACCCAAAGACCATTAACAGAGTTCAGTCAGGGAATGATTATCTAATACAGGCGTAAGTCCACTTGCATTATGCAAAGAATCCTTTCAGCGACTTTTGACCTTGTTGAGCTGCGCAAGGTGCAAATAATTCAGAGTTTCTCCCGCACGGAGAGAGCTCCTGATTGCTCAGAAGGAAGCCCATTGCTCCTGGAGTGAGAACTCGCCCTCAGCTGTGTCCCCCTCCGAGCTTTGCTCTCCTGGGACCAGCTGCTGCATGGTTATTTGCTTTTCTTCTGATCAGGCTCAATCCCTTAAGCAACCAACTTCACAGTGTCCTTTTCCTGGCATTTATTCAGCTTTTTTGTTTTTAATTTCCCGGTTACAGAGCAGCACTGCTGACTTTTTCTCCTCGGCTGCCCTCCGGTGACAATGTCCCCCCTGGAGCCTCACTGCCCACCCGGGCTCTCCTGGCCAGGACCTGGGGACATGGGCACCTGCACAGCTCACCAGGCTGCAGAGCCTCTCTTGTAAGAGACATCCAAAACAAGATTTCTAAATTAAGAACCCTTGTGCCTCCGTGACAACTCCAGCTTTAAGGATTTATCGATTTTATAATCCCACATTCCTGCTTTCTACCCAGACACTGATGATCTTTCTTTTAGTCCTTGACAATTAATTCCATCTTGGTTCAATTTCTCCTATCCAATATTAGAAGTATCATCAAATGCGTTTATTTACCTTCCCCGTTAAGCAAACGGGAGCAGCAGCAGCTGTTGACACAAGGTATTATTGAGGTCTGACTTACCTAACAGTTCATTAACTTCCAAAATGTTATCTGCAAATCTGTTTTGCAGAACTGGCTTTATAATCAAAGACTGGAGGTTTGGATTTCAAAACAAAAACCAACATCGGGGAGCACAGTTATTCATCAGTTAGAAATAATCTTGCATTACATAGCAAACATGTAAATCTGATGGGGCTGACCACCCCGAAACCAAACACAGCAGGGGGAGCTCCCAGGAGAGAGAAATACCAGGAACGTGAGAAAAACCCACTGCAGCAGAGCTTTACCCGCGCCCAAAGCACTCGTGTTAGGAACAGCCAGCTCTTAATGCCCTGGGGGTTTAGTGACAGAGACCCGACCTCGAGGGACACAGCTCTGAACCCAGGGATGCTCCACACCTGAGAGCAGCAGCCAGAGGGAAACAAGGCACAGGAGTCACTTGGTTGGGTTTGTTCTGCAGGTTTTGGGTTTCTTCTGTCCATTCCCTGCGCAGTTCCTGAAGGGAGGAGTGTTTGCTGCAGGTTCAGACACCCCAGCCTCACTTCACACTGACCCACATTCCTTTTTCTCCTGCTGTAGCATCGCTGGGAACCCGCTCTGGATTTCTGCCAGTGAACTCGCCACCCAGGGCAGTTCAGCCTCCTGCTCCAAAGGTTCCTGGCACAGCTCCAGAGGGACTTTTCCCTCCCCTCCATACCACACACACCTGTAGGGAGGCTCAGGCAGGAGCCTCAGCTTCACCTCTCTGCACATCTCGCTGCTGAACTCACTGAGTAAATGACAACACCCGCATCCTGCCAGCGGCAAAACATTCTGGGCTCCCCCAGAGGAACAGAAAACAAAACTAAGGACTTCGTGAAAGAAGTAATTAAATCACACCATGCTGTAAACGCCTAAAAAAATTGATCCCATTTCTGACGTTAAGAACCGGGTGGGAAAAATGACAACGTTTGATTGAAAACTGAAACTGCAGCAGGTCACACGCATCCAAAAAAAAAAAAAAAAACAAAACAAAAAAGACACTCTTCAGCAGTTTTTGCAAATCTCAAAGGCCCCAGGCCAAGGAGAGGTTAACAAGAAACAAGCTGGGGCTTGTAGAACCTCAGTGCTCTACAGCAACACCAGTAACCACGATGCTGCTTCGCGTTAGCCCACACGTTACTCAATGCTTTCCTTATTCCCACCCAGGATTATTTGTATTCCAGAGCGCTGGCATCTTGTGCCGGTTGGCTGAGCTCAGTTATCAGCTCCCTTCAAATCCAGCCAACCAGGCTGGCGGCTGTTGGACTTCTTGGACACGAAAGAAAAGACGCATAAAAGGCAACAAGAACCTGACACCCGGCGGCGCGGCCAGCGCCAAGCCGTTTGTTTTCCCAGGTCTGTTCCCCCAGCCCTGGAGCTGGGATTGGCAGGCGATTTTGGAGCGCAGGACTTTGAATTACGGCGGGTGGATTTGGCAGGGCTGCTGCGCGGGCAGCAGCTGCGAGGGATGAAAGTGCATTCACGGCCTCAGCTCTGCTTTGGCAGGGCGACAAAAAGCCCCCAGCCCTCCCCAGCGGTGCCGGGGCGGTCCCAGCGCGGGTGAGCGGAGGGCTCAGCCCTGCGGCACCTGTGCCGAGCGCTGACACCGCCGCCACCTCGCTCCGTGCCGCTGTCACATCCTCCCGGCCCGCGGGACACAGCGGCGCGGCCCCGCCCGGGTTTTGTGTCGAGGGATGCGGCAGCGCTGGGGGAGCCCCGGGCCGGGCGTGTGGCGTCCCGGAGGGGAGCGGGACCGACCGGACAGCACGGAGCCAACCGGACAGCACGGACAGACCGGACA
>VZRO01000196.1:113681-129445 GCA_013397915.1 Daphoenositta chrysoptera | reverse complement strand
CGCCAACCGCGGCCGCGGGCGGGCCACGGGCGGAGCGGGCCGGCACCGCACCGGCCCCGATAGGCTCGGAACGGCGCTGCGAGCCGAGCCCGGCCGGGGTCGTTCGGGGCGTGTCGGGTGCGCTCAGCCCGCGCCCGTCCAGCCGCAGGAGGAGGTGCCCGCCCCGCTCATCCCGCCCGGAATCCCAAATGTTCCCATCTCTGTGCCCGCCCTGTGCCCGCACCAGCCCGGGGACAGTGGAATCAACGGAGGGGCCTCTCCACGGTCCCTGACAACGCAGAATTGTTTCCGTTGTTTCCGCTCCGTTTAAAACACAGCCCCGCAGCTCAGCAGTGCCCTTGCTGTCACCTGTCCCGGGGCGCAGCTGCTCCAGGGAAAGGTCAGGAGCCGATGCCACAGAACAGGGTGGGGATTCCTTCCCCATCCCAAGCAGCGTGTGGTCCTCTCGTGCCACAGAGCTGGGAGAGTCCCAGCTGGGATGAGTCCTGCTGCCTTCTGTTCCCCATTATCTCACTTACTCTTCTATTTGGCACGGGACTGATGTGGACTTCGAAGGAAGTACAAGAGCGAATTAGAAGGGTTGAAATTCCTGAGTGTTCCTACTGTCACAGCAGCCCAGCCACCCCTGGGAATAACAGAAAGAAGGAAAATGACCGTGGGGAGGCCACCGTTTGTCCCAGTGCCGGTTTCCTCCTCCGCAGCTGCATCCAGAACATCATTACTGGGTGCCAGCAGCTTTGAATTGCTGAAATAGAGATGAAGACACATCCTGCCCTGAAAACCATGGACAAAATAATGGGAACATGATGTGCAGACGAGTGCGTTGCTGCTCGGAGCCTGGGAACGGGCTGAGTCCAGCAGAAAAGGAACGGCGGTGCTTTTGCGGGAGCGCTGCTGCCTCCCCGGTGCCCGCCCCAGACACCAGGGTCACGGGCTGGGAGCCCGGCTGAGAAGGGATGTCCCGCTCCGGTGTGAGCAGGGGGTGACAGTGACATGCGGATACTCCTTATCTGGCTGCTAATGCACTTTTTATCTCCTCTCCTAGGCGTGAGCGATGGGACAGGACTCTCGTACTTGAGCGACCTTCAGAGCAGCCTCCTGAGCTGGCGGTGCTGTCCTCACACACGGCAGGTTATTGTCCCTCATCGCCAGGTTTGGGGACATTAGTGTGGCTTGGGGTTCTGATAATAACCCTGTGACAACCATCCCAACCCAGCGCAGCCCGGAGGAGACTGATGGGAGACCGCATCAGGGGCTCCAAATTCTGTGAGCAGCGACAGGACCCGATGGAACGGCTGGAGCTGTGCCAGGGGAGGGTCAGGTTGGAGATCAGGGACAGGTTCTTCCCCCAGAGGTGCTGGCACTGCCCAGGCTCCCCAGGGAATGGGCACGGCCCCGAGGCTGCCAGAGCTCCAGGAGGGCTTGGACAGCGCTGCCAGGGATGGACAGGGTGGGGCTGTTGGGGGGTCTGGGCAGGGCCAGGAGCTGGATCAATGATCCTGTGGGTCCCTTCAGGCTCAGGATATTCCGTGATTCTATGGATAATACCACCAGCACGAGGCAGAAGTGCTGAGTGCTCCCGCTGGATCCTGAGCAGGTCGGGACTGGAGGCAGACGGGGGCTGCAGCCCTCGGGAGCTCCAGCCGGTGCTACAGAAAGTCAGAGAAATCAGAGCCTTTCTCAGGCACGGGGAGGAGGCGTCTCGCTGTGTGTTCCCAGAGAAGGCTCAGACGCACTCGCATTCCTGAGGAGGGCGAGTAGCACACGGAGCCGTTTCCCAGCCCTGTAAGAACAGCGAAGCTGCTTCCACCCGAGCAGGTGCATGAGAACCTGGCTGCAGAGGCAGCACCTGCAGAGCTGCTGCTGCCAGCCCAGGGCCCGGGGCAGGAGCTGTACAAAACCTGCTGCAAAAATCCTGCTGGACAAAACCTGCCCCTTTTTCTGCAGCTGGGCCACAACCCCGGCCCTGCCCTCCTGGAGAGAGCTCCCCAACCCATCGCAGCAGCCTCCTTTTATCCACTTCTTCTCCCACTGCTGCTCCAGCAGCCACCAGGCTGTCCCCAGGAGGAGGAGGAGGAGCCCCAGGCAGGTCACATCGTGTCACTCAGGCACCTCTGCTCTGAGTGACAGAGATAAAACCCTGGGAGGGGATCCAGGGGAGTTGTGTGGCACCTTCCCATTGAAATCCCACTGCTCACTGCCAGCTGGCCCCTCCGGGGCAGGGCTCTCAGGAGGCACTGCCCCGGCTGCTGGCACAGCACAGAGGTTCAAAGATGATGTTCTGGCAGAGGTTTTCTGCTTTCTTGGGCAGCTGTTGGCAAACCCCTTTAATCCCTCCCTGCAGCTTCTCCCCATAAAGGAAGGATAACACCACTCAGGGAGGGTTGGGTGGTTGGTATTTAAAACTGGCCTGAAATGTTTGGCAGTGTCTTGAGCAGGAAAAGGGCTATTGAACATCACATCCCCCAAAACAGCCCCTGCATTATCCTGGACTCTTTCTCTGCCAGGGTCATGCTCTGGACAAAAGCCTGCCTAGGTTAAATTTTCATAATGTTTTTTCCACAGTTGAAATATCACACAGAGCACCGATTTCCCAGGGAGATTTGGAGCCAAAATGCATCGATCCTGGCCTGAAGAAAGGCTTTTTTATTCCAGGCAATCTGGCTGGCAATGACCACAGTAACGATTTTTTTAAATCACAAACATCTGTCTCTGCTGAGAACTGAGCTCAGCTTCACCCACTCACTCCATGCCAAGACCACCAAGAATCTCTCAGGCAGGACTAACCCTCAACATGTGTTATTGGCCCAGAACCAAAACCCTTCAGCAAAGAGAGGTTTAACTCCCTTAAACTCTCCCCCCTCCGCTCCAGGGACAGAGGATTTGCACCGTGAGGTGGCTGGCACAGCTGCATGGGGCAGCTTTCCCAGCAAGAAATAGGGAGGAAGACGCTGGTTTGCATTCCTCCTCTCCTCTCCTCTCCTCTCCTGCATGGAGCAGTGTGTAGCAGCAAGGATCCAGCCCTTGCTAACACGGTGATATTTTTGGTTCTGACAGTGTAATCCCTGAAAAAAACAATATTCTCCTTCCCAAAACTCTGATAAATGCAGTAAGAGCAATAACACCCAGCTGCTTTTGTAGTAGATTTATCAGCAGATCTCAAAGCATTTCACAAACCTCGGTCCCCAAACCGGAGAGAGCCCAGGCCCCGGGGAAGAGGAGGAATAATTTTTCATCACAGTGGCTTGGAGGCTGTTCTGGTAGAACCCCCCTCATTTCCCAGTGCTCAGACTGGGTTTGTACCCCACACCTTCAGGGCATGTCCCTGCCCAGGGCAAGGGCTTGGACCTGGATGGTCTTTAAAGCCCATCCCAACCCAAACCACCCCACAATTCTGTGATCTCACCCCAAACCTGGATGCTCTGAGTGCCTCCCCCTCCACTCTGGAGATGCTGTTGAAGAGAAGAGTCACACTTCAGTCACTTCTCATTTTTCAGTGCACAGCTCTGCTAAGGGCCACTTGCAAAATAACAAAACTTTGTTCTTTCTGTGAAGAACAGCTGAGTGATGTGACAGATCAGCACAGCTGATTCAAGTGAGGCTCCCTCCAGCATCACTTGGATCCTGACCTCGGATGACTTTGCCAGGGAATGTTCTTCCCCCACTTCTCCAGCGTTTTCTCTCTCTGTAAAAAGCAGATAACAACAACACTGAATTCTCCCCTCAGGATGCTGTGGGAATGAAAAATGTAATTATTGTTAAGAAAATTAATGCTCTGAAAACACAGCTATAAGGACTGGGCAACTCAATTGCATCATCACCATTCTCATTACAGACAATAAAATCAGTTCTGGAGCCCCTCGTGCTGGGTCTGCAGTCACACAATAAATGCTTCTGCTTTGAATTTTTCACAGAACCTCAGAATCTCTGAGGTTGGAAGAGAGCTCCAGGATCATCGAGTCCAGGCTGTGCCCCATCCCCACCTTGTCCCCAGCCCAGAGCTCTGAGTGCCACCTCCAGCCCTTCCTGGGACACCTCCAGGGATGGGCACTCCAAACCTCCCTGGGCAGCCCCTGCCAAGGCCTGAGCACCCTTTCCATGGGGAAATTCCTGCTGCTGCCCACCCTGAGCCTCCCCTGGCCCAGCCTGAGGCCGTTCCCTCTGCTCCTGTCGCTGTTCCCTGGGAGCAGAGCCCGACCCCGAGGCTGCTGGCTCATGTTCATCCCCTGTCAGCAGCAGCCCCAGGTTCTTTTCTTTTCCGCAGGCTTTTCCAGCCGCTCTCCTCTCCGGAGCGACGCTGCGGGAATTCCCCGCTAGAGGGGAGCTTCTCCCCACAAACCGCCCGTGCTGCGGCACCGCGTCCCGGCCTCCGCTGGGACAGATCTGCAAGGGTTGGTTGTCACAAAAAATGGTCCCGGCGAGCACCGTCAGACGAGTGGAGGAGTTTTCCTCCCGGTTTAGCTCGAGCGAAGGGGCTCGTGGCGCGTTCTGGTGGTTCCATGCGCGCCCCCAGCCCGGCTGGCACGCCCGGTTCACCTCTGGACGGGAATCGCGATGCTCCGGCTGCACAAAAACGATGTCAAGGCAGCCAGCAGCAGCCGAAAAAGGGTGACAGCCTTCCAGGGAGCTTGTCCAGGGTCTTCCCCAGACAAAGCTGAACGCTTTCATGTCATTAGAGCGTTCTGTGAGATGTCGAGAGCTCCGGGAAGGTTTCGATAACCACTGACCCTGCAGGAGGAGGGGATGCCGTGCGGGCATCCCGCACCTTCCACCGCTGCCACCTGCGAGCAACCTCCCCCGGGCCAGGAGCGGGCAGGGAGGGCACAAAGGTCCCTGCTGAGGCCCCAGCGGCCCTGGCAGACCCCGCTGGCAGCTGCACACGCACCCAAATGTCATCTGATAAAGGCACGGAAAAACAAAAGGAAAACCAAACCCCCACGTCTGCAAGGCCACGTGAGATGAGATCACGGGCAGTTCCCCACCCTGGTCCTGGGCTTGTCCCCCGGAGTGCTCTGCAGCCACCCCGGCGTGGCGCAGCCCAGCAGAGGGCACAGACACGCAGGACTGGCTGTAATTACAGACACGGTTCATGAAGTGGTACCCGGCGCCTCCCAGCCACAGCTCCAGCGTTTATTGAGCACCACGGGGTGAAGTTTCCACGGCCCTTTGCACCCTCGAGCTCATTCGAGGCTGGACGTGCCCATTTCTGGCCCGGGAATTCCACGCTCGGTGGATGCAGCCGGGGGCACGGGCACTGCCCTGGGGACTCTGTGCCCTCCCTGCAGCCCGTCCATAGCGACAGACTCTCCTCAGACCCATTCACCCCGTTCCCTCATCCACAGACATTTTTACATCCTCTCTGGTCAAATACCTCACAGATGGCACGGAGGGGCTGTGGGAGTCCACCCTTCCAGCATAAGAGCAGGACAAGGAGAGCTGCAGGCCCAGGGAGAAAGCAGCCCCTCTCAGCAGCTCTGTGCACTGCTCCATCAGGCACCAAGATCCAATCTGGGGGTTTAGACAGAAAAATTTAAAGAGAAAAACAGTCAGAGTCAACAGGACCTCACTACACGGTAATATTTGGTCTCGGGGTGTTTTGTTTCTAAATGTTTTCATCTTAACTATTACTTTTCTGGTGATATTGCAACAATATTTACAATGAGGATCCTGTATCAAAATGGCAGCTCCCCAGAGCCCCACTGTTGTGGCCTCACAATATCCAGGAATTCACAGATGAGCGTCCCAGTTCCTTAAATTCAGCCTGGGAAAAGATTTCTGTGTAGGAAAAAAGATCCTTCCCAAGAGCACAATGAGCAAGGTAGCCTTATTTAAACTCCTGGCAGCTATTTATTTACTCATTTTGCCACAGCTATTTTAGAGGTTGTCATACGAGATGGAAACTAAAAAAAAAAAAACCAAAAAACTTCTGGCTAATGTGACAGCAAAGCTGGACAAGATGAATCTCTCTGATTGTGACTCTCGTTACCACGAGTTAAATCACACTTAAGGAGGTTCTCAACTACTTCTCTGCCAGACTGAAAATCCAGGTACAATATTTTCACATCACATCTAGGAAAGATGTTGTTTATTACGTACGATACATACCCATGGAAGAGTGGGGTGGGGCTGCAGATTTCAAGGCTACATGAGAAGGGTCAGCACCAGTTTGAAATGGGGCTGGAAGTCCAGATGTGTGAGGTGTCTGAGGGCGACTTCTGCTTTGGCTTAGCATGAGTCACTCCATCACTCCCACAAGTCACAGGATTTAGTGGACTCTCGTTTCAAATGGAAACAAACGGTGGAAAATGTGCTAAGGAATATTTCAGAGCGAGTGGAAGCTGATAAAAGCACTGACATTTGGTGCCTGGGGCCTGGCAGGGAAAAAACCGCGACCTGAGCCTGACTTCTTTCCATGCCTCTCTCCCCTTCATTGATTCCCGGGTGATTTTTAACAGGTGACTTCATGACTCAGTCCCCTCTTTCCTTTGTGCAGAGGTGCTGGAGACGCAGCTCCCTGATAAGGCACAGCAGGTTCAGCAGCAGAGGTGACTGCAGGGTGAGTAAGAGCCTGAGCTCACCGGCACCTCGGCGGTGCCACGGCTGACGCAGCGTCCCACCGGTGCCACCGTGCTTGGTGACACACCAGCTGCTGCCCCGGGCACCCGGCACCACCGGCCTGGGACCCCCAGACACCCCTCCACACCCGCAGGCAGGGGATTCCTCCCCAGGTGGCAGAATTTTGGTTGAAAGGAGCCACCTGAGTTGGTTTTTCCCTTCTCCAACAAGCTCCAGATGGCCTGGTAATGTCCCCTCACGCTCTGGAGGTGCAGGTCACCGAGTCACAACCTGCTTTTCTCCTCCCCGCCTCTCTCTGCAGCCTGGATTTCACTGTGGAAGCCTTGAGCATCCTGGGAACGTGCAGCTCCAGGAGCTCCGCGGTGACAGAAGTGACACAGACACAGCACAGCTGGGACAAACCTCCCCCAGGCCCGAGGAACGGGCTCCGCTTTACCCAGAAAATGCCAGAAAAGTCCAGAAAAGAGATCAAGCAGCGAGTAAAATTGCAGCGTGGGCCACACGTAACCTGCCAAGGGCTCTCTCGGTGTGGGAAGGGGAAGCGCTGGAGGCAGCGTGACCAAGGTGTGTGGGAGGAGGCGCAGAAGGAGAGCTGATCCATCCTCCTCCTTGCACCGCTTCAAAATACGAGACCCAGCAGCCAGAGCGGGAGGCTCTGAACGTCCCAGGAGCACCGGGAGGACACGGCTGCCCTCAGCAAGCCTGGGAATGTATGGCCAGGAGGGTCCAGAGAGCTCATTGTGCAAGCGGCTTCTTAAAGGATGCCTGGGCTTTTTTCTATTGCTAATTATGAGAGCACTGACCTCAGCTCCTGCTGCACGGGCAGTCCTGGGCCGCTCAGGTGGACTCCTCAGGGCTGCCTGCACCTCCCTCCCTCCCTGGCCACGTTGTCCCCACGCCAGCGAGGCAGGACACGATCGGAGCAGAGCATCCAGAGCGAGGGCTGCCTTCCCTGACCCATCCGCAGCCACTCTCCATCGCCCATTTTTCTCTGCCACCCAAAACACCGTTCAGGTTTCTGCCAGAAGGTTGTACAGAGGATGGGCAGCTCCCCTGCATGCAGCCAGGGGCCTCTCCTGCACCTCTGATCCCAGTTTCCATGCTCTGGAAGGAGCACTGGTACCTCTGGGGTGGCAGGGGCTGGCATGAGGTGCAAGGCAATGTCCTGCCCAGGGAGGACTGGGGGTTAGGAGGGTGGTGCCTACTCACACAGGGTAGTGTGACTTTTTTAAAGTCAGAGTCGCCTCCTGAGCTCCCTCAGGTCAGGATGTAATCGGGATCCCGGGTACAGACACCCCGTTGGGCTCACGTTTCCCTGGAGCTCCCTGGAACATTTCCCCTTCTTCTGAAGTGGATTCCAGGGCTTAGAAACCCCTTCAAGGCCGGGCTGGCTGCAGCTCTGAGCCACCTGGCCTAGTGAGGATGTCCCTGTCTACGGCAGGGGGGTTGGAATGAGATGGTCTTTAAGGTCCCTTCCCCCCCAAACCATTCTGTGGCTGTGACCCTCTCCTGAGGCAGTAACTCGCCCCCTACTCCTCCCCTTGGTCCTGTGGAGGCTTGGGGGGGACAGACCTGTGCCCAGAGGCCCCAAGCCGTGCCCCGGGCAGTGCCCAGGTCGTGCTGGCAGGGCAGGAGCCGAGCAGGACGGGCAGCACCGAGGCTCCTGCCCTGCCTGCACAGCCGGTTCCAGGGGACAGCAGGGCCGGGGAGGCTCCCTGAGCGCCCCGACCGGAGCAGCACTGCCCCAAACACTCCCTGATGAAAGGGGTGGGATTCTCCAGAGCATCCATAATAATCCCTTCCCAGGCCCTCATCCATTTCCTGGAAGCTTTGCCTTTTTCTGTGCTGTGAAGCGCAGGCGAGCCTGAAAAACCCGTTTGGTTTGGTTTGCTGTTGATTTTGTGTTGTTTTTTCCCCCGTGCGCGGGTGCCAGCGCTGCTGTGCCGTTGCTATGTTTTGTGGTGGTTAAGCACAGCACCGCTCCCGCTGCCAGCACTGACGTGAACCCTGCGGGTCTGGAACGAGTCAAACCGGCCCCACAGCGCTGCAGGGACAGCGTGGGGCCGCCCCTGCCCCACAGCCCCCTCCTCACACCCCCAGCGCCCCGCAGAGCCCCGCAGAGGGGAAACAAAGCAGCAGCTCCGCGTTTCAGAGTCAAACTTTTCAGGGGAGGCTGTGGTCAACAGTGACCCCAAAACAGCCAGAGTTCAGCTCAAAAACTTCCCAAGTGAATCTCTGGACCCTCCAAGCTGGGGTTGGGATAAGGTGGGTGCAGCAAGATGGGCTTGGCCTCTTCTCCAAGGGAATAGGGACAGGAGGAGAGGGAGCGGCCTCAGGCTGGGCCAGGGCAGGCTCAGGGTGGGCAGCAGCAGGAATTTCCCCATGGAAAGGGTGCTCAGGCCTTGGCAGGGGCTGCCCAGGGAGGGTTGGAGTGCCCATCCCTGGAGGTGTCCCAGGAAGGGCTGGAGGTGGCACTCAGAGCTCTGGGCTGGGGACAAGGTGGGGATGGGGCACAGCCTGGACTTGGAGCTCTCTTCTACCCTCAGTGTTTCTGGAATTCCCTGATTCTGGATTCTCAGTGTTTCTGGAATTCCCTGACAGCACTGCGGGTGGGGAGCATTCCCAGGGGTCTGCTCACCTGTGGGGACCCAAACCCTGTCACCCAAAGCGCTCAGGGCTGCATTTGCTGCTCCACAGGGCAGACACACGATGCCAGCCCCAGAGTGGCTGGGACTGAGGCAGAGGAGGCTGCTGGGCTGTGCCCCCAGAGCCTCCTCACCCCACGGCCACCGCTGTGGGATGCCCAGGGCAGGAGGAAGGGGCCGGGCTGCTCCCCCCAGCAGCTCCCCGAGTGTCAGGAGAGGCTCAGGGCTGCTGCTGCTGCTGCTGGGATTGCAAAACCCTCGCCTTTGCCGTGTTTGAGGCTGGTTTTTGCCAGCGTTACCAGGGTACAGCAGTGACTAATTCTCTCCGAACTTTCAGTTTCAGCCTCAAGCGCTGCATTTCAGAGGGACCTGGTGTGTGTTGTGTGGGTAAAAATCCCTGAGACAGCTCAGGGCTGTGGCTGTCTAGGGCAGAAATACCCAGATCCAGAGATCAGCCTCATCACCCCGGTGCTGCGCTGAGCTGGCAGAGCCAGACGTGGCCCCCCGAGGCAGATGGGGCAGGGACGAGCACACTCTCCCCTCTCTGACTTCCCGACAGCTGCTGAAGTACTGCTGGCCAAAAAAAATCATTTTTCTTGCAAAGTAAATGAAAAATGTTGCAAAAAGGAGAATATTTGCAGGCAGGAAACTGAACAAAATGCAGTGAACAACAGATTTTTAAAGTAATTTCTATAAAAGAATTCTGGACATTCATTAGACCTTAACCAGCAATTAGGGAGCAGCAAGAGGGGTGAAGACACAAAGATGTGGATGCTTTTACTTGTGGGGAACCTGTGTTCAAGCTCCAGCCTGTGCATCCCTCCTGCTGGCCAGGAGTCCTCACGGAAGCCGTGGGGCTCCGTCCTGCACATTCTGGAAAAGTACAGCCACTGGGAGAAGGCTCTGGATGCAGAGGGCAGGGAGGGGGGTTTGCTTCCACCCCTGGCGTGTGAAAAGGAATAGGGGCCTGGAAAGGTGCCATGGAAATGGCTTTCAATAACAGCCTCTGGAGACGGGGAGCGGGGAGGGGACAGGGCCCCGCACAGCTATGGCAGGAATGTCCCCTCAGGAACTCGCTGTTCCTTCCTGCAGCACCGACGTCACTGCGCCGAGCAGGAGCCGGGCTCACAGAGCCCCTCTGCTGCAGCTCCTCCTGCACGGATCCTGCCAGCTCAGCCCCGCAAACACAGCCCTTTCTCCAGGGGAAACAGCGACAAGAAGGGAAATGCAGGGATCCGGGCATCCAGCTGCTCCCCGGTGCTGAGGGTGAGCTGGAGAGAGGCCAGGAGCACTCACGCTGCTCCCAGAGACGTGGCCAAAGGTCTTGTACAGCCCCCGTGTTGTCCCCCATGGGTCCTGTCGGGGGTTCCCAGCACAGCCGATGCCTCCAAGGGTGGCTCTGGCTGTGGTGAGCATCTCCTCCACCCTTCTGTGAGAGGAGAAATCCAGCCCACCCGGCTGGTTCCTCTCCCAGCCCCGGCAGAGGGGCTGGTGGCCACTGCTCTGACACGGCCACTTTGTGGCTGTGGTCAGCAGGAGGAGGCTGGGGGGTCCCACACGCAGCCCCCATGGGCAGGGGGAGGAACGAGCCAGCGACCCCAGGATCACTGAGGCTGGAACAGACTCCCAAGGTGGGATCCAGCCCGTGCCCAGCTCACCTTTGTCCCCAGAGCACTGAGTGCAAAGCCATTCCTCATCTCTTTAGCTGCCCTTCAGAGACCCGTTACTGCAGGGGAGGAGGAGGGGGGCGGGAAAATGGAGATCTCCAGGACTGGTGATTTGGTAGAAAGCCAAGTTGGAAGAGGAACAGTCCAGAGCAACTGGTGCCACTTCTGACGTGGTGATATTTTATCTCCACTTATGTCATGGTGGGAAGGGCGAAACAATGGGGAATTAGCACCTCTTCTCCAAGGGTTAAACCGCGTTCCTGAATGGAAACGGGCTCGTGCAGGGGAAGGGGGAATGCAGCCAGAAGCCAGCCAGAGCTGCTGAGTGGCCTGGGCAAGCGCCCTGACAGATTCGGGCTCCGCAGTGCCTGGATCCTTTCTCCACCAACATCGAGCCCTCGGCTCTGCTCCTTCACCTGCAGCCAGTGCTCCTCCCCTCTGCATTTCTGTGCCTCCCCCTTCCATAAGGAACGAACTCTCCAAAGCTGGAAGTGCTGTGGTGGCACCAGGTGAGCACCTGCCCGTGGAAAAGAGATGTCCCAGATTGTTGTAAGGGAGGAGAAATCCTGCAGCACTGCACAGCTCAGCGTGGACCAGTGTGTTGGGAATGGGAACGTCCCAGAAAACAGTCCTTAGAAACAGAGAACTCTCCCCCTGAAGGACCCCAGCTGGACATGAGAGCCTGGCTCTAGGTGAGAACACAAGTCAGAAACATTTCATACAGTCTCAAAACCAATAAATATTCCCCAAAAAGAACATCACAAAGAAAAAGCTGTCAGCTTTGGAAATACCAGCTATCCCAACTTTGAATTTATGGCTGAGGAAAAGCTTTTCCTCGTGCACAGGTAAGTGGAGGTAAGAGAACAGCAGGTTTCAGAACCAGGACTTGGATTAGCACCATGATTAATGTCACTTTTTGTGCCACTTGTCATTGCAGCGTGGGTCCTTAGAAAGCACAGAAAAAGCTAAGAATGGCAAATTCTTCTTAAGCCTTAAAGAAAACTCTTTTACATCCTTTTCTATCTTCTCAGAAGCCTTTGTGTCACCACCAGCCCACCTGTGTGTCAGAAGAGGAAACACTGCAGACCTCCAGCTTCAGACGCTGCACTGGCAGAACCCAGGGCCACAAGGAGTCCAATCCATGGCCCTGCACATCCCTGTCTGCCTGGGGAAGAGGTTCCTGCAGTGAACAGCCTGCCAGGGCCTGCTGCATCTGCTCCAGCACCGGGAGGCAGGAGCAGAGCTCCTCTGCTACCCCGGGAATGTGACATCCCCTCTCTAACACAGCCTGCAGTGCTGTTCAGGGCCTCTGGGTACCACTGCAAGGCATGCGGCAAACCAACAACTCCCTTTGATTCATTCTTTTCAGGAATCTCTTTAAGCCCTGGTGGACAAACGGCATTCTGCTCCTCCTGAGATCTGGTTGATCTGGAGTGAGAAACGGGTCCAAAATTGGCGAAAGCGACCAGCGAGTTCACAGCTCTGCATTTAGTGTCCCTCTTCATCCCTCGCAGCCTCGTTAAATGTTTTGGAATCTCAAACTTCCCCAGCAGCCTACTTCAAACAAATGCAAAGCCCTCCAGCGTCCTCAACGAACCCCAGCTGTAAACCAAACCCAGGCCTTGCTGATTCCTGATCCATGAGCAAACCATTGGCAAGGATTGTTGGAGAGCTGAGCTCTCCCTCCGGACCAGACCTCCGCGGCCACCAGCTCTCCCTGCTTTTCCTCCTGCCTCTCTTCCAGTTGTGCCCAGCTGTTTCTCCCTCTCTCCCTGCCTCCAAAACCATGAGTTTCATACAAAAAAAAAAAAATCCCCGCACCCCCCACCCAGGAAGATCGTTTTGCACCAGAAATAGAGCGCGCTATACTTGGGATGCAGCCCGGGCGCCTTAAAAATAGCAGCTGGCGGTGCCAGGCGGGGCTGTGCCAGCTGCCAGGACAGACAGACGGGGTGCCAGGGGGCAGGACCTCCCCTCGCAAGGCCATAAATGACCATGGTGCTGCCCGGCAGGCCAATGGGTGCCTGGCAGGGACAGCAGGGTGGGCAGCACCGACTGAGCGCTGCCGGCTCCCTCCTGCCCTCCCCGGGACCCCTCGCCCCACGCTCCGCATTCCTGCGGCTCATGGAAGGCATTAACACCAGATAAAAGTACAGAGGAGCCCAAATGGAGCATCCTGACGTCAGCCATCCCCGAAAGGCTGGAAGGGAAGCTGTAAACAGAGGAACAAAAGGAGTTATAAACACCCATCCTCGCTGGCGCCTGCAGACAGGCGTTTAAAGGATCGACAGACACAAGGAAAGGTGCTGAAATTCGCGGGCTGCTCGGTGCTGGGATGTCTGCTGGCTCCCTGAGGGAGGAAAATCTCCCAATGGAGGCGGAAGAGCGAAAGAAAGACCGAAAGGATTTTTTTTTTTTCTTCTCCTTGCGAGCAGCTTTGTTCCCTTCTGTTCCTCCCCGTCAGTAGGAAAGGGTGGGAGCTGTTGTTCGATCCCGCTGTTCAGCTGGCTCCTCGCACAGCTCCCAGGGCAGCCAGAAATCCTCCGGCTCAGAGCGTCCTGGTGACGCAGCAGAGGCTCCAGCCAAGCCACAGCAGCCTGCAGAGCTTCAGTTCGGTCCAGTTCGGCTGTTCCGCTCTCCCCGTGCTCATCCCGGTGGGTGCTGCAGCTGCACTGTGCACCCGGGAAAGCCCTGAGGTGTTGGGTTCCTCATGCTCAGCCATCAGAGAGGACTAAAGGTGTTTGCAGAGGTCCTCTGAAGGTGTTTGCAGAGGTCGTCTCCTGCCCTGAGGTGCCAGGTGTGACCCACCCAGACCTGGGAGTGGGAGGAGTGGCCACCACACAGATTTGGTTACAGGAGCATAGAATGGCCTGGGTTGGAAGGGACCTTAAAAATCATCTCATTCCACCTCCTGCCACGGGCAGGGACCCCTCCCACTATCCCAGGGTGCTCAGAGTTCCATCCAACCTGGCCTTGGGCACTGCCAAGGATGGGGCAGCAGCCACAGCTTCTCTGGGCAGCCTGTGCCAGGGCCTGCCCACCCTCCCAGGGAACAATTCCTTCTGTATAACTGAGCAAAATGTCCCCTCCAGGCTGGCACCCAGACCTTCAGGCAGGAGCTTTGCTCTCCCAGCACAGCCCAGGGACACGGGGGAAATGCCACATGTGCCCAAACACAGCCCGAGTTCAGAGCTGATGCTATCGCAGACCACACGTGTAGGACTCACGGCTTTGTTTTAACAACAAAGCCCAAGAAAACATCCTGTAATGTCACATTGAAACCAGCTCTTACGTGATTAAAATAGAAAGAGCCACCAGCACGGAGTTTATGGCACTGGTTTGTATCAGCAGTGTCCCTGGCTAATGGCAGCGAGTGCAGGGCACTTCAAATCACTGAAAAGCAGCAGAGTTCCCATCTTTCCGTCCTGTATTTCATACACAGGATGGATTCTTACAATCGCAGAGTATCCTGAGCTGGAAGGGACCCACAGGATCATTGATCCAGCCCCAGGCCCTGCCCAGACCCCCCAACAGCCCCACCCTGTCCATCCCTGGCAGCGCTGCCCAAACGCTCCTGGAGCAGCCTCGGGGCCGTGCCCATTCCCTGGGGAGCCTGGGCAGTGCCAGCACCCTCTGGGGGAAGAGCCTTTCCCTAAATCCAACCTAAACCTCCCCTGACACAGCTCCAGTCCTTCCTTGGGTCCTGTCCCGCTCACAGAGAGAAGACTGGACCTGCCTTTGGGACTGCAAAGAATTGGTGTCATTTTTAAGGTTCTTATCACCCAAAAATCCCTGAAATACATCTCTGCAGTCATCAAGATTTCACTGCAGAAGACAAGAAAGGACAGAAGTTACCAGTCTGTTTGCAAATATCAGGAAAGACTGTTAGAGTTAATGCACATCTGCAGTTTATATCCTCCCTAAATTAGAAAAACCTGCCATTAAAACCACATGGTGCTATGACCCAGCTGCCAATTAACAAAACCTTAACAAGACTTGAAAGAAGAACAAGATACTGATGTGTGAAAATTTTACCATAGAACGTTTGGATAGAATCTCGAGCATATACTGAAAATAAAACACTTCTTCCCAGCGTGTAAAAGACCTGAAAAAAGCCATCATTACCCATCTTTAACACAACTCCTGCAGAACAATAAAACCTCCTTTCAAATAAAATCAAATGATAACAGAAATTAGAAGTCTAAAAATGATACTGTAGTTTATTTTTTTAGTCCAGGTGGGAGTTACATTTGGCTCTTTTGACTGTAATTCAAAAAAAATACATCGAGTAGTAAGAACCTGTTCATTTCCAGCCAACTGGTTACTGAGTTAGAAGATAACTACGTCATATCAGAGCCCTCTGGGAGTTTATTTTTAAACCTGGCCTATAGTTTAGGGATGAAAATGTATTGATATGAGAGGGGCTGGTGTCATAGAGAACCCTTTGATGAGAAATGAGGCGATTTCTGTGGCCCTCGAGACAGCCCCGACGTGGTGTAGACAAGGAGGAGACCGGAATGAACGGGCTGATGAAATTACTGCTCCTACAGCCCTGACTCACCCAGTCTGACCTGGGCGAGATCTAACGGGGTTCCTGACGCCCGCCGGGCTCCATCCCCTCCCAAACACCCAGAACATCCGCGAGCACCTTCTCCGCTGGCTCTCGGAACCCCCCCAGACCCCAAACCCCGGCGCATCGCTGCTGAGCGCCCACCCGGGGCTGGCACGGCCCCCGTGTGCCGGGGGGAGCTGGAGGGGAGCTGGAGGCGTCTGATCTCACCCTCCCTGCGTGGGGAAGCCCAGAGCGAGTCATCAGGAAACGCAGGCAAACGCTGCCGCCTGAGAAGCGCGCTCAGGAAACCCCCAGCCCGACCTC
>VZRO01000196.1:84527-98698 GCA_013397915.1 Daphoenositta chrysoptera | reverse complement strand
CCAGCCTCACCTGGATGATCCCAGCTTCACCTGGCTCATCCCAGCCTCACCTGGATAATTCCAGCTTTACCTGGACAGTCCCAGCCTCGCCTGGAGTGGGACCCTGTGTCTGGTGAGACTGGCAGTGAGAGGGGAGGCAGAGATGCTCTCTGGGTTCAAAACTGATCTCACTCCTGAGAAGAACAGTGTCTCACGTGGAAATTCAGGACAAGAGTCCAAGTGTTTTCCCAAGGCCTGACACAGTTATGTCCTTATGTTTTTATGTGTTTTACAGCCATCTCTGAGAATGCTCTCATGTAATCAGGTCAATCAATAATTAACACTACCATCCCCCAGTGAATTGGCTGAGCCAGTCACAACCATAACCAGGCTGGAGAAAAAACAAATTCGAATTCAATAACTAAATAAAATAAGGGGCTTCTGTTAAACAAGCAAAAAAAAAAAAAATGTAATACTGGATATGTTTGAGCACATTTATTTGAACACAACCCCTGACTTGAACACACAGGATTTCACAAATGTGTGAAATGTGAGCCAGGGGCTGAACTTCGCAGTTTGGCCTCTGATCAATTTAATAATTCAAGGCCGTTTTTTCCTCTCTTTTTCCTCTCTGTCCAGTTCAGGTTTAGCTCACGTGCCAGGCCCACCAGTGGGATATGCCTCATCGATCAGCAATCACTTTTGTTTCTTCTTCATCCTTTTTTTTCTTGAAAAAGAGGAACAAGAAGTGAAAATAGCTGAAGGAGTGGGGCACATTCTCAAACGGTAAATACAAGAGGAGCATGAATCATCCCCTTATAGAAATGACGAGAAAGGATGAAAAAGGTAACGGTTTGGGAGAAGCAAGTTATGTTCTACATGGCTGATTCAGCTCTCTGGAGTGAAAATGAATCATCAGAATATTTAAATCATATTACCAGTATTAACACACACAAAACCCCCAAGCTCAGGAAACCTTTGTTATGAAACAAATTTGATAACGGGCAACAAAAGAACAAAGGAGCGCTTGCTAAAGCCCTGCGCTCGGTTCTGCTGCGTGTCCCAGCCCACAGAACCTCGGAAAATCGGAGTTTGCTGCAATTGCCATCACAATGCCCCAGTTCCAGCGGAGCACTGAGGAGCCTCCCAGCCCCAAAGCCTTCCGAAAAAACAGAGTCTCCTGCACCTTGCAGAGCTTTCACACTTGGGCATTGACACAAAGTTTCTAAAATAAAGGAATTACGCGCTGGAGAGTGCATTCTCCGGGGTAATTACCTCAGGAAGGATTAATTACCCTGAGCAGCACCCGCGGGGGGATGATAGAGACATCAGCTCGGGGACCTGAGTGGGAGGGTTGACACCGGAGCTGTTCTTATCGAATTGAACCCAGCCCAAGCTCCGGCGTTAATGAAGCTGTTAACACGTCGGATTTCAGGCAGGCTCCAGGTGGAGATAACAGAAAGGTCAAAGGATGGCTTTAAATCCCTTTATTTTTTCCACCAGTCTGGCTCAGCTTAGCTTGGCTGGGACAAAAAGTGCCCCGTGTGTCTGGGGATGTTTTCTTTGCATAGGAAACATCCAGTTCCAGGATATATCACAGCAGAGGCAGCACAGCAAACCACAGGACTCCTTTACATAATGAGTTGCAAAGGTTTTGTAGTGATGTAACTTGTTCAGAAAAAAAGTACATTTGTGTATTCCGTAAAAGTTAGTCACATTAAAATTTCTCAATACCAAAAGAAATGTATCTGTTCAAAGAAAAAATATATATTCTGTACCTGGAAAAAGAAATGTATGTATTCTCTATAAAGAAATATATATATTCTATAGCTGGAATCCTCAGAGGGATCAAGATGAGGTAGAAATCCATCTCCAACTGATTTCTGGTGTGTTTTTTAGTCTAAATCTTTTCACTTTTTTTCTCAAATCTCCAATTTTATCTTTCAATGCCAACACTAAGGAACAAAATCTTTCATTCTCTGCTGGCGAGCAAGAACTCTGATGAAGATTAGCCGAAAAGTCCTGAGCAGCTATTTTTAACAAAAAACTTTTTAATAAAGGAATGTATATTCCTGAAGTAAACATGGACAGGAAAGGCAGAGAGGGAGACTGACAGGCAGGGAGACAAACGCTGCTCCGCAGAGAAGCCTCTGAAACATCTGGAATGTTGCAGTGAAAGGTTATTTACCAGGAACGTCAGCCAGGCCCAGTGCACATGGTTCTCATTAGTCTGAGATCAAGAGACCAGCAAGGCTAAAAATATGTGTTTGCTTTTTTAGAAACTGGACTTGGTTTTCTGCGCTTCAAAAATAATAATCACCCTTACGCAACTCCTGTAACTTAGAAGTATTTTCTTGGAATATTGTTTGGCAGGCTGGTGGGGCTGCAGACTCTGTGCCATTGCTATTACTCACCCTGCTCTTCCCCCGAGGATTTGGTGATGTATCTTTTACTTAGAAACAGCAGGATGGCACATTACGTCGAAAAAACGATGACTTTTGTTTATAAAGTGACAAAATATCTGCATTTCTGCTCCAGGGCAGGCTCTTGCCCGGAGTAAATGTGTGCAGCTTCCCTGGAATCCCCGGGAATGTTGGATGGAGTCCCTGTGGGGGCCCGAGAGCCACTGGCAATGGCAGATGCTGTGCCAGGCACTGCACCTGGGGAAGGCTGGGAGTGCTCACGGTTTTCTTGGGAATTTGGAGATAGCTGGTTAGAATCAATGGAAAAACGTTGAGTGACATCAGGCAGGAGCCTGGCTCAGAGAGAGTGAGAGGTTCTGATTTGTGCTGACACGGTGTGTGAGGCCACCTCCCCAGAAATCCTCCTGCCCTGCAGGCACTGGGGACTTCAGTGAGATAAGCAGCTCTTGCATTACCCAGCAGAACACATTTGATATTGAAAGCTCTGAGTGGCAGCCAGCAAAGCACGGGGAGAGGGAAATGTCATTCCACAGGGAATGCTTCAGGGGTTCTCACTGGGGTTTTACAGATTCAATTGGGAATTTGAAACCAGGGGTTTAGTGGAAGGGAAAAGAAGGGAAAGGAAAAGAAAGGTAGGGGAAGTGTGAATGTGGTCTGATGAACGATTCTTGACTAAAAGATTTGAGGTCTCAGTGGAAATACCAAAGAAAATTGTTCACATCTTTCCGATGGACCCAAATTGTAAAACAGGTTTGGGAAGAATGCATTTGATAAAATGGTTCCCACTGCCATGGGTTGTCCAGCTGTGACCAATCCTAAGCAGAAGAAAGGCACAGGGACCTGTTACTTAGTGGGACCTGTTACTAAATCCAATATATTTGCTTGGGAAATAGAATTTGGCAGGACACAGACCTTGACTTTTCAGCCTGGGTACAGTGAGGTGGTGTGACGGCCAGCAGAAAGCTGATCAGATGATAGATGAGTGCACCCTGTCACTTAGCTTTGAATCACTTCCTTTTTCATGTTTGTTTTCTTGCGGTCAGTACTGACAGAAAAAATAATATTTTGAAGGGGAAAAGTGTGATCACTGCTTCTCTCATGGGACTTCAGTTTGGGAAGGATGGTTTCTCAGAGAGGCTGGCTGCAGCGGGAGGTGCTGTGAGGTCTGTCCTCCTGGACAGGAAATCTACAAAAATGACTTTGTGGGCTCTTATTAGAGTTTTTGGGGTTTGGGTTTTTTGGGTCAAAAAAGCACCCCTGGTGTGTTTCTGTCAGTGAAGAACAGTTCCAGCAGGCTGCAATGAGAGCAGGGGACTCTCCTGCCTCCTCTGGAAAACAGGGACAAGAAGCAATGGATAGAAACTGATGCACCTGAACACGAGGAAGAACTTTCCTGTGCGGTGACTGAGCCCTGAACAGAGAGCAGAGAGAGCGTGGAGGCTCCTCCGGGATATTCCAGAATTTTCTGGATGCACTCCTGTACCCCGCGCTCTGGGATGGCCGTGCTGGAGCAGGGAGGTGGCACCAGTGACCCACCGTGGTCCCTCCCAGCCTGGGATTTCTGTGAAAAACCAGAGGCAGCCTCAGCAGGCAGAGCAGGGGGAATCTGTCACTGCCCGGGGTGGGTCTCCTGGGAGAGGGAGCACTGGAGTGTGCAGGGATGTTTTGTGTCACCTCCCAACAGCATCCAGCTCCCCCAGGAAAAGAACAGAGGCAGATGGAAAGAAGGTGAAAGTCAGAGCTAACCAGGAGCGTGGTCAGAATGAGTAAACAACCCCCAAAGTATTCAGTGACAAATTCCACTCTCACACACAGAACTATTTTTTTCTTTGAGCCCAGCACTGAGCGTTTCTTGAAATAACATCAGCCCCCTGTCCAGGGCTGAGCTGTGCTCAGCAGGGCTGTCAGCTTGGCAAGCGGGCGACCTTCTGTGTAATGTATAATTCAAGTATCCAATACACAAATGATTGCAGCAGAGGCAGAGAACATGCAAATTATGTCCCACATCCTGCTGTTAGTCATCCTCGGGGGGGAACTCACCCCTCCGGAGCCAGGATCCCAGAACACACTGTATGTTTGTTAATCCTCACTTTTTAAGTGTTTCGACAGCAGCAGAAACCTCACAGCCCTCCTCTTGAAAATGACTGTAACCTAAAACTCCTGGAGTAAAAGACTCAGTCCTTTTCCCCAAAATAGCAAATGAATTATCTGTATTTCATTTTACTGCTGCAGAACAGTTAGAGGTATTAATTTAAAATATGATAGCAAATTACACGGAATCTTTCATCAAAGGGGATCAAAGCACTTTGCATATTAATTACATTTCGGAATAAGACTGAGCTAAGCTTTATTACAGGAGGTAGAGAGTTTTAGGGATTCATCTGGGTCAGAGGAAATCAGGACACCTGGGATTTACTGCCTGTGACGTGCTGCCTAACCTTCCTCCAGACCCTCTGTGCCTCCGTTTCTCTGTCTGTAGGAGAAGAATGGTCATATTTAACTCTGTTTTCAAAGGCTGAGGAAAAAAACCCTCTGGCATCAGTGATGTCTGATAGTTTGTGTAGAAATTACAGCACTAGAGCAGTCAGTGCAGAGGGAAGGGAGGTGAAGTGACAGAAGTACCCAGGAGAGTCCTAAAACTGCTCTGTCTGCCAGGAAATTTCCCAACGGGGCTTCCTTGGAGGTGCCAGGATCGCTCCTTCCCCCTTCCTCTCTCAAATATCCTGAAGGCAGAACGGGGACCACCCCAGCAACCCTCACAGCCCTGAGCATCTCCTGGGCTTGGGCAGCTGCCACTTTCACTGTGACTTTTGAGGAGGAAACTTTCTGTTTTCTATGTGACAGCTCAGCGCAGTCTAGGGATGAGATCATCCAGGTTTTCAGGGGCTATCAACAGGAAATAGGTAGCAAAGCTCCTCTAAAATTTCAAATTTCAGTTGAGAGTGATCTACAGGCTTCATGTTTGCTGCTCTGCTAGGGCTCTGTGTGCTTGAGAAACCCTTCTAGGAGAGACCAGAGGGGCAAATCCCTCTCATTTCTTAGCGTGTCTGGGACAAAGTAATTCATGGGAATGAATCTAGAGTCACTTTCTAGCAATAATGTCATGAAAAAAATCCCATTTTACAACACTGATAATCAGCGGCCTATGAAAAAAGAATCAAGGGCAAATACCTTGAACAAAGGTTATTTTCCTTTCCAGATTATTTAAATAGGCCATGGAGAATGATAGATGTGACTAAACCTGAGTGGCTGCATGTCACGGGACCAAGGATAAAATGATGACAATCAGCAACAATAAACCAGGCCAAGAGTAAGAGGATGGGCCAAGCAGCATTTGGTTCCTCATTATCAAACATACCCAGAATAACCAAAACAAACATTTAGCCCAACCTCGGGTGAGTACATGATTAGATAGGAGTGTGCAGAAGGTTATGGTGATCCCAAATCATGGCAAACACCAATTTCCGCTTGGACTTTAGCAGAAGAGATGTTTTTGATTGCTACCTGTGTGCCCTGCGAGGTGCTGGGCTTTGTTTGCTCCCACACAAAGTCCACGTGCTGGGGGGAGCCTGTCCTGCTGTTCCCAAAGCCTGTTTGTCTCGCTTAATCATTTACTGGAATTCAACTTGGTGCTGCCTGCAGGGGCAAAGGAAGGGTTCCTGTAGACCAGCCAGTGCACTGGGATGGGGTTTGTTCTCTTAGAGAGAAACTGGGATGGGGTTTCTTTTCTTAGAGAGAAACTGGGATGGTTTTTGTTCTCTCAGAAAGCAGAATGGCCTGTACAGCACCTCTGAGGAAAGGGAGCAGAGCTGGTCCCATTTTCCTGGCAGGAGCAGAGCCAGTGGAAGCTGAGGGACTGGTCAGAAGAGTGTTTTGGGGTCAGACCAGACCTTTTGCAACCAATCCAGTGCTCCCCACGGGGCTGCCCTTCCTCTTTTCTACGTGGCACTGCCAGCAACAGGAAAGCCACCAGCGTCACCGTGGATTTGTTCTGCAATTGGCACAGAGCCCCCACCCAGAGGTGCAGGGTTGGGGCAGGTGCCTTCTGCAAACTCCACGAAGAATCCCTTGGCAGAGCGCTCTGGCAGAGTCCCAGTCCCCACTGGAAGCAATCAGACCCCTCCAGTGACCCCCATCTCGTCCCAGCGGGGCGTGACAGGGCCCTGTGCCCCCTCTGTCCCATCCCCCTGCCAACAGGGCACAGCACCAGCAGCAGAAGGAAAAGCCTGGGGGCTCCTGGGCTGCCACTGCCACCAGTGTCAGCACTTGACAGAGCTGTTCTGAGATTTGGCTTGCTAATGGCTGAGGAGCTGAGATGAGAACGATTATGGAAACGAGAGACAGAAGTCTGGGATGAATGCTGCTGGATTGCTTCTTATGGGGCATGTTCTCATCTGCAGCCCTTTGTAATTGCAAAAAATGGTGCCTTGCAGATACCTGGAAGGGACTGGAGACAGACAGATGCATCTCCTCATCAGGAAGTCTGTCTTGATAGGCAGCCAAGATCCGAGGGGAGCGTGCATTATTTGCTATTATCATCATCATCACCATCCCTAACCTCATTTCCCCGGAGAGTTGACTCCAGTGGAAATGCATGAAGGCCTGATGGCCGTGCTGGAGCATTTTTAGGCTGGTTTTAGGCTGTTTTTGTCAGCCACGCTGCCACACGGGCCCTTCCCATGGAGCTCTGTGCCTCAGGAATGGCTCACACACTGTCCAAAGCCCCTGAACACTGCCGGGTTTTATTGCAGGCTGCACTTGAAACCCGTGTGATAGGACAGCAAAAAACTGGGTGTGCTGTGAAACACCTGCAGAGACTGCCTGGCTCCCACCGACACCGGCGGGGAGAGCAGGACGGCAGAAAATCAGTAGCAACAAGCAAAAGCTGGTTTATTTGTGCCAAAACAGAATGATGAGCCCTGAGCTTTTTTGGCATGTTGCATGTGCAGGAACATGATGTCAACAGCTCCGTGCTGCAACAGGAAACAGCAGATAAGGCTTGGTGAAGCCTCAGCTCTTCCCGAGAACTGACCTGCCGCTGGTTTTGTTTATGTTGCGCTTTACAAAGCCGAGGTTACCAACACAAATAATCTTTTTTGGCAACTTCAGCCTTTTATTTCCCAAACACTTTCAGGTGATTGCCAGTACATCTTTCATTTCTAATACTTGCCCGATTTTGAGCAAGATGTGTGTATACAAACGCTGCACCATCTGCAGTTTGGGCTGTACAGTCACGGCGTGGAACTTCTTGACTGGATGACAAAGAGGAATAAAACAGAAAATGAAAAATGATGTGCTAGGCATAATTACCAGGCATTCCAGAATATATTTCTGGAGAAGTTATTTGTCCTAAAGATTCATATGCCTGCTTTATAATTGCCAGATGACTATGCAAATATTAGCAGTGACATGACAACAAATGACATCCCCCCACGTATGGAAATGAAGCAAAATCTAAATTTACGAGCCACTCATTTTCATTATTCATCTGAGCCTAATCACAAGCACTGGGAAATGTCACTGTGAAATCCAGTGAGGGGTTTTTTGTCTGAACTGAAAATCAGAGGGCTGTTTCTTTATTCTGACAGCTCACTGAATTTAGCACCCACTGCCCCTGGTGTGCTCTCAGCCACGGCAGCTGAAATTCGTCTGAGTTTGTGGGGCACTGATGCCTGAGAGCCCGGAGAGTGATGCTCCACGAGGAAAGCTGCTCCTGAAAGGAACAGAAGCCGGCACAATGGAGCCGCTGATTAAGGAGAACAATCCTGGAGGATTTCCTATTATGCCGAGCTTCAGGAGGAAACAGCAAAGCAACGCAAAGGAAATGAGTGCATTTGCTCAAAATGAAAAGGTCAGCCAGGCACAACTTTTCAGCTTTGATACACACACAACATTCCACCTCCCATTTTTATCGCAGATTATAGCTTCCCAAGGCCCTCAGGAAGTTGACAGAGAGATTGTGAGGTTATTGGGTGGTGTGAGAACGGAACTACCTATGATTTACAAACCTGTCATTGCAGCACAGCCACTTCTGTGCCACGAAGAACAAAGGAACCACCCGGCAGCATCCCTTTTGCATCCTCATCACACAGCTTAAAATAACAGCTCCTGTCAGCAGCAGAGAGATTCAGACTTCCCCCTTAAAACCCTCTGCAAAGGGAGTTTAAGAGAATGCAACATGGACAGGCAAAAGCTGGTACCCACCTCTGAAATGCAAGTCTGCACAGATTCTGCCAGATGCTCCTTCACATGGACTTCACCCAAAGTTGAACAGCACTGACTGCAAATACAGCAAAATCTTATATACAGAATACTGTTACCTTGGGAAAAAACCTTTACAGGGCTCCTGGGTTCCATCCACAATAACCCCATTGCCTCCCTATCACAACTTAATCACCCCTACCTTTAATTCCCTTATTTATGAACTAGATACAATAATATATAACTTTCTGTCATGGGCCGTTGTGAGAAGTGGTGAATCTTCACTCCTTGTCTGAAAGAAAACCAAATTATTACTGCCTGAACAAATGGACTATTTCTGTTAATGCAATAGTACCAATGGGATTCATATGATTTCAGTTATGCCTCAGCTTTCTCAGCTTTTGCTCAGCTCTGAAAACCAACTCTCAACTCTTTGTGTCTGTTGAAAACAGATGCTGAACTTGTTGATGCAGGTGTAAAAGGGTTTTATGGGATTTTAGCTAAGGAAGGACACAGCACACAGAGTGAAACCATGGCACTGTCAGGCTTAATGGGAAAACTCATAGGATATAATACAAACCAGCTCCTTGCACAGCATCTTTTGTATCTCCAGAGCCTCGCTGAGACACAACTAAAATACCAAACCAAAAAGGCTTCCAAACGCTAACTCAAGACGAGACTGGTAGAACAAAATTTCAGTCCGTGCTACTTGAATGTATAATGAAAAATCCATTAGTGACTCACTTTTCCTAAGGATAGAAGGCAGCATCCTTATGAGTCAGCCTTCTGCTGAGAAAAAACTCCTGCCTTCAATGGAGCAGGAGCCGCACCACTGAGAAGAGCTCAATTATCAGCCATTACACTGCGGGACAGAGTGGGGAGCAGGTAATGAAAAGAGCAGAGACACACGAAGGACTTAGCTCATGGAGGACCTCTCAGCACTGTAAGAATGACCTTTCAATTCAGTGAGAAATGAGAGTTGCATCAATCCATCGCCTGCCTGGGAAGTTTCCTGCAGACCTCTCTGGGAGTCAAAGCACACATGGGTGCTGTGGCTGCAATCGTAACAAGGGTAGGGTTAAATTAGGTAGGTGTCTGGATCAATTAAGGGAAAAAATGAAAAAAAAAAAGAGGTAATTAAATGCACTGAGCATTATCAAATTTGGATGACTGTAAGGCATGAGAAAACTTTTGTAGAGTGTAACAGATAATATCTACAGATAAAGAAACAATCATATATAAGAGGAAATGTGCTGAATACTGACAAAAAAAAAGTGATATGGGTTCTGAAATGATTTAAAGGAAGTTACTTGCATCTCTCTGAACAGAGTAAATGAAGGAAGTCTCTTCTGTGAGCACTGCACTAGCAAGGTACATTTTATTTTTCATCTCCCACTTCAGCTCCTAAGTCCATACTCAAGCAAAACTCCCACCGGTGTCAATTAAATCTTCTTTCTGATTTGAAACAGCATAACTAATGCAAGAGAAAGCCTTTCAAGTTCGTCAGCTTTTTCACACCTTTTGGCTGCCCGCAGCAGTGGGGCCGTGTCCACCTGAGTCACGGAGCACACAGCCAGGGAGGCAGCATTTTGGAGATCGGCTCCACACTAGATTAATTCCATTGTCTTCAGTAAACTTCAGCGTGCTTTTTGTGGGGGTGAGTCAGAGAGTTTGGCCCTCCACCTGAAATAATATTATCTGTGGCTTCGGACAGACAGGATTCCGCGGCGCTGCTGTTTCTCACTCCGCAGAGAAAAAGCCCGGGCTGTGCTGGCCTCGGGGCCGGCAGGACGGGGGTGCAGCCCCACGCCCCTCGGCAGCAGCGCCTCTCCTCACTCATCCCTGCAGCAGCTTCTCAGCTGTCCCACAGATGACCCCTAAATCTCACTAAAACTGACTGATTTCCCAGCGAGAGAACTCTCTGCCTAAATTCTTTACTTGCCTAAATTCTTTACTTCCCCCTTCTCTGGCTCCCCCTCAGCATTTACCATCAGTGGCTCAATCACTTTTGCAATTAACAGCAAAAGGCAACAGAAGAATTTCTCCAGGCACTGCTGCTGGGAAGGAACCTCCCGTTCCAGGGGTTCACTTTCAGATCATCACCAGTTTTGACCTAATATTGCCCTCTCTGGGGGAACCACGGCCACCTTACCCCATTTCCCTGCCCTGCCTCAGCGGGGACACGGGAACACAACATCACTTACGTGAACTTTACGTGGCCCCACGGGCACCACAGGAACACCAGAGGTTCCTCATTTACAAAAAGCAGCTCCAGCCGTGACTCATCTCTGCCTTGTCACTGTGACGAGGCTCCTGGTGGCACGGGGACACATCCTCGTCACTCCCGTGTCCCCAACGTCCAGGCTCTTGCAGGGCAAGAGTGGGGAAACAGCAAAATGTAAAATGTGCCCAGGAATTTCCCCGCAGCGTGGGACAGCTGAGCTTCTCCTGCTTCAGCCACTGTTGGCCTGCACCCTCACCAGCCAACACCTCAAGTGCGAGGCTTTGCTGGCTGCAGTTGGGTGTCCACCAAGTGTCCACCGAGTCTCTGTCCTCCTGGAGAAAGGTCTTGTGTGAATTAACAAGGATTTCCATCATTTCCCATGCAGACAACCAAGGCCAGAGGGCTCCCTGCTCAGGACTGATTAGAAAATCGGGAGAGGGCTGAGGGATGTTGTCCTGCACCATAAACCAGTGGTTACTCAACCAAGAAGATCTTTCTCCATGTCAGCAACAAGTCTACAACATTGGGATTGGGTATTTGTCTGCTCTAACTCCCCTGAACGAGAGTGGATTTCAATCTCTTTAAGCTTTTAAGTTTTAGGCTTAAGGAGTTAATCTCTAGGACAGCCTATGTTCCACATGGAATGAGGTTACTGCTCTGAATTACCTCTGGAGGAGACCTTTTCCTGCACTTAGGCTTGAGAGGGAATCTAGGAAAATCAGTTTCATTAGGCTAATGCTAGCCTCAGTGACTACCTTTGTAATGAAGTTTTCATCTTCCTGACGCTGTTCACACCACTGTCACCAGCAAAAAACATCCACTGATATGGAAAAAGGACATCAGGGAAATTCCATTGAAATAAGTAGAATTGGAAAGTTCTCTTTTTTTTTTAATAGGGTTGTTCCCACATTGATTTCAGGGAAGAGGGTGAGTGAGTGAGTAAGAAGATGAGGAAGGGGCAGGGAAATACCAAATACTTTCAGTGTACGCCCTCAAACAGTGAATAAAATTTGAAATCAGTAGAATGGAAACATTTGGGATGCAGAATGGAAGAAAGTGAAACACAAATGATGGGAGACTCATGTTTCAGTGCTGGAAAGGTCATGATGAGCAGGACAGTCGTCTTTACGTGTTTGTTAGACCCATACCACAAAGCCAACCAAAACAGAAGGGGCTAAATATTGTACCACTGAACCCAACCCAGTATTCCAAGGTTTATTGCCTAGAGCTCAGTGCTGGGATAACCAAAATCTGTGCACAGATTTCAGAGTTAGCACAGGCCAAAGAATTTCCCTGGGCATTATAACTTTGGCAACCAATATTGCAGGATGGTAAAAGAGGAACTTCAAGGGAACACAATATGGATGTTTTCTAGGCCTCCTTCCTCCCAGAACCTCATCCAGTGCCTGCAGATTGCATGTCAGGCAATCACAATCTGCCCAAAAGTCTGGCAAGTTCCCTTTAGTGGCCTCTGACACCAGAGATGAAAGGTACAGACATATTTACACCATAGGATGCACCAGAGCCAAGCTGCATTAGCATATGGCAGCTAAGATTAATGTTTGGAAGTAGCCCAGTCTCTGAGTCAGACTGATCCTTTCCGTTCATAAACTTTAAAGTGCCAGGAAAAAAGTGAAAAAGTCCAATTAAAATAAATCCTGGCTAACTCCACTGCAGGCTTATCATCACAGCGTGAGGAGGACAGGATTTTGTTCTTTCTCCTGTGAGAAGCTTGAGCAAGAAACCATGAAGAGGCCTCAGCAGAGACAGGGTGAAAGGAGTGTTCTTTGGCGAGGGAGAAGTCTGGAGACTGCTGGGCCTGCCTTCCTCTAAAGGCTGGAGGAGTTTTCTGGAAGGGTTTGTTTGTTGCTTTGTTCAAGTCACGTTGGTCAGTGATTTCTGATTTTGCACACTGTCACTTGAAAGGGACCTTTCACTTCATTTCTGATGATTCAGCTCCCCCAAGAACATCTTCTCGTAGCTTCTGCCATAAGCTGAAATTTATCCTCACCTCCGGGTTCCTGCACAGGCCTGCCCACGTGTGTGCTCTCACTTGTTCCCAGTTCCCTTCTGCTGGGCATTCCCTTCTCCAGCAGCCCCTCTCTCCATTCATTCCTATCTTTCCACTCTTCCTTGCATGCTCTGTGTCCCACAGCACTCTCCTCACCCCCATCTCAAGCCAATACCCTGAGACAGTCACCGGTTTGGAGTCTCTGTCTGGCCAAGTGGTGATTGCTGGAGCTGGCACCAAGGATGGGTGCTGGACTGGATCCCAGGGCATCTGCAACTGACCTCCAAAAACCAACCCCACTCCAAATCTGAGGCCAGATACTGTTTACACTGGCATGGAGTGACAGGACAAGGGGTAATGGCTTCAAACTGAGAGTAGGATATTGGGAAGAAATTCTCTCCTGTGAGGGTGGGCAGGCCCTGGCACAGGGTGCCCAGAGCAGCTGTGGCTGCCCCTGGATCCCTGGCAGTGCCCAAGGCCAGGCTGGACATTGGGGCTTGGAGCAGCCTGGGACAGTGGAAGGTGTCCCTGCAGATGAAACAAGGCCAGAGACAAAGACTTCTGCTTTAATTCATTAGAGGGTTAATAAAACATCTTTATAAAATATTTTTCTTTGGCCACGCCTTGATTTCTGCAACAGATTCTTTAGCACTGACAAAACCTCCCCAATCCACTGACCCTCACAGCAGTGCCAAGAGACCAAGTGAGAACAAGGAAAACACAAGTCTCATTTGCAGGAGAGGCAGCGATTAAAAATCCATATCCTTACTATGAAAAAGACGAAAAAAAAAGGTATTTCTTGTCTGTCATGTCCCATTGGGCTTACTCAGCTACACAATATCTAGAGGAAATCACTGAGAACGCTGATAAGGCAGCACAGAGGACATGCCAAAAGCAAGTCAGGGAAGTGCAACTCAACATCTCACGCACAGGGCCGGCTCCAGAGGGTCAGAGGATGGGAGAGAACCCTCTAAGCTGCAGTAGCAGGACTGGCTGCCCACAGCAGGAGTTGGCAAATCTTCCAAGGAAACTTCCAGAGCCTTGTTTGAAAAATTCCTCCTTGTCAAGTTGTTGTTTTGGTTCACTTGTTTACTGCCTGAGGGCCTTTGTGATGGCCTAGTGCTGCTCCCTTGCTCGTTGTGTTGTCAAAAGCTGGTTCCCATGTGTTGCTGCCCACAGGAGAGCTCGACAGAGACCTGACCGTGCAGCTGGGCACCTGAGCTGCTGCCACAGCTCACAGCTGGCAAGGAGCCACCCGTTCAGAGAGGTCACTCTCGATGCAGCGAGCCAGGCACAGCATCCCCATCCCATCCCCATCCCCATCCCCATTCCC
>VZRO01000196.1:19783-77815 GCA_013397915.1 Daphoenositta chrysoptera | reverse complement strand
TGGATGGATGGGTGGGTGGATGGATGAGGTGTGCGCAGGGAAGGGCCGTGGGAACGGGGAGGTTCTGCCCAGCCAGCGGTTCTTGCTCCATAATGCGGTTCCACGGAGCAGAAGGGGGTGCGTGGAGTTTGGGTTCCCCGGGCAGGACGGGAAGAGCAGCAGGACCTCGCGGGTGAGGGATGTGGGTGTTGGGCTGCTGCTCCTCCCGCAGCTGCCTGGGGTCTCACAGCAGGTTAGGGGGTCACTTTTTGTGGTGGGGCTCCTGCAGCACCTTTAGAAGGTCATGGTGCGGCTCCCGTGGCAGCTTTAGCGCATCATTGCTCATAGTGGGGTTCCACGGCAGCTTCAGAGGGTCATTTCTCACGGTGGGGTTCCCCCAGTAGCTTTAGGAGATCCCAGTGGGCTCCCACAGCAGCTTTAGGGGTCACTACTTAGGGTGGAGCTCCCAGAGCGTTTTTAGGGGGTCACTCTTTGCAGCGGGGCTCCCACGCAAGGCTTCATGTGCCGAAGCTGTGCCACGTGTCCGATGGCTGGGAACCGACATCGATACTTCCACCTTTGGTTTTGCCATTTTGAGCAGGTGCAAGTCGTAGGATTTGGCCTTTCTGTGCGGCTCCTGCATCCCCTGGGCCGTAGCAGTGTCAGGTACCAAAGCAGAAGTGAGAAAGACCCCTCTGACCTCAGTGGAGCCAAAATAGCAACTGTGGCTTCGTTTTCTTTTTTGAGCTCTTCTTGAACCAACGATTTGCACCTTTCCAAGTTCAGAGATGCCAAAGGGAAGATGCACAGATGACTTTTCTCATACAGATTTTGCTACAACGTTAATACTACGATAAAATATACATACATTTTTGGGAATATACGGTAAACTGCAGTCCTTTCCATGTAGGATCATCATGACCCCTACATGCGCACCCCCTCGAGATGGGAAACAGTGATAGTGCAGTGTTTTAGTTCTCCCAAACAAAAAGTTGTGCATTATATTTTTACTGTAATTCTAAACCAGGCCTCTCATTTATACAGGCTAACAGGATCTTGTGTGATCCGTGGGGCATTGTTGAACACGGAGGCAGTTGCTTCTGAATGAAAACTTGCTGAAGCTGGAAACAGCATCTGCTGGATCATGTGGGATCCGGGGCCCAGAGCCTCGTTTCTGCTTTTGTGTAAAATTTGATAGAAAAATTCTTCTCAGCTTTGGAGACATTCTGCCAGCTGCGAATCCTATTGCCATCCATTTTCAGACTTGTAAAATGCAAGAACAATAAGAGATCCTGGGCCGTGGCTGTCACTTTGTAATAGCAGATAAAGAAAATGTTATTTCTGGTGTCTTTGAAAATGTAATTTCTGTTGGGTCTCAGAGTGTGCGTGTGGAAACACTGGCTCACCAAGAGCATAATCATCTTGAGAGACAGCACTAGTGCTTCACTTTGGAATGGAACAAAGATGTTCAGTAAAAGCTGAATTGCAGGGTTTGTGTTAATGAGTTACAAAAACAGAGACATCAGTTCAGATCTGCATTTTAAAGATTCACAATTGCAAATAACTTCTTTGTCATTCAGAGTGGAGGATTAGAAATAGACACTTCAAAGCTCTTTCTCAAATAACGTAAGCTCACTGAAGTTCAGCTTTTCTGCGAAGATGAATTCTTTAGAGGCTGCCATTGATAACAGGAATTTTATATTTAAAGTACAGAGGAACTATTGTCACGTGCAACAAACCACTTTCCTCTTTTAGAAGCACAGAGTTCAGGACTAAAAGGTTTGCAAAGGTTAGAGCCCTTTTTAGCTGTTGTGGGTTTTGTTCAGAGTGCAGGCAGTGGAACAAAATCTGCTGAGGCTGGAAAATTTTACTGTTGTAGGTAAAGTATGATACAAATGTTAAAAAAATTGTACAGGTACTTCCTGACAACTCTAGAACACTCAATACAAGGCTCTTGGAGAAATAAGGTCACCACCTTGAGTAAGTTTGTGAATGAAGAAATGACATTTTCACCATGTAAAATGCAGGGTTCTTCTCTCAGAGATTTCTGGATGTTCCCTTTGGCAGGTACAGTTTGGCACCCTGGGTTCTCTATGCCTGTGTGTGATTAGAGGCTTGGATTGTTAAGAAACTTTTAAAAGTGCCCCTGCATGTCTTCAAGAGTCCAAAATTCCAAGTGGAAAGGTGGTGTGTTCTGCTGGAGGCCACACATTTCACAGGTCTGCCTTGCATGTGAAGGAATTCTGTCCTTAGCTGCTCTGCCAAGGACATTTGGGAAGGCAAGGTTTTGCTGTTTTTGTATCCTCCCCTCACTCAGAGGTTTATTTTTGATATTTTAGGGTGGCAGGATGTTGACAGCTGACATCAGGTGTAGAGAGGGGCATTGAAGACCAGCTGGAGGTTTGGGCTTTGAGCTCTCTTTCCACACAAAGTAGCTCCAAGAGGAACAGGTTGCCTGAATCTCATCTGGAGATGAGGGAGACACAAATGACAAGTAGTTAAAACAGCCCAGGACCAAAAATGTCCCAGCTCTTCACCAACTAGAAGTCAAAGAAATAATTTACTTCCATGGGACCAAATCTCTTTCCTCTCTTCTAGACTTAGCCAGAATGAAGAACCAAAAGTGCTCAAAAATCTTTCTTGGAAGTTGTCTCCATCAGTCGGAGTCTGTATGGAAGTAGCTTGGTTTGTTACTTGTACTTTTTTTGTACAATTTTTTTTCTGTAGGACTTCTGTTTTCTTGGCTTATCAGTGGTTCCCTTTCCTAATACCAACTGCATTTAATTCATAAATAAACCAATATTTTCACAGTAATCTCACATGAATAATAATTACTCTGTCCTAAGTATCTTTAGGGTTTTAATAATACTCAGTATTTACCTAATGCTTTTCAATTTTCAAAGCATTTCATTCAGACTAATCCCCCCAGCCCTGCTGTGATGTTGGTACAGAACCAAGTTTTCAGCTTCCAGATTGGAGCCTTCAGTACAGGTCTGTTCAGTGCATGTCACAAGACACCAGCCCTCCTACAGAACTACTAAATCAGTTTGTATTTCCAGAAGGTCTGGTTCTTTCATATTTTTTAACACCCATTTGGTTGAGTGAGAGAGACAGATTTTTCTTCTTGCCCATCTCCTGCTTTTTAGAACTTATGTCAGCAAAGCAGCTTTGTATGTGTTTGAGTGGGGATTTTGAGTTCTCTCGCTGGAGCTGAAAGGGTATTTCCCCTTTGAGCCTTTAAGATCTGGTGTCACCTGCACACTTGCAGCCTCTGAGGATGGTTCAAATCATAATTAGATTAAGCTCTAAGCCTGGGTCATCTTGAGTGGTGATTGTGAGGCAGCCAGAAGGGTTCCCACATCTGGTGTTATCCAGTTAGCAGGAGGCTGAGCTGCTGCTGGGGCTTCAGGCTGCTCAGGTATTGACAATGACAGAGTGAAAATGAGAATTACAGGTGGAAAAATGAAGTGACTCCCCTGCAATGGAGGTGGACATGGTAGAAAGAAGCGTTGCTGCAAGTTCTCCTGACTCTGGTGGCTTTCCTTTGCACCTGCCTATTTGCATGGAAGAGTTACTGAAGGGTTTGTAAGATACTGAAATTTCTGAGCCATCTTGGTCACTTTAGTTGGTTACACTGAGAAAAACTAGAACAGACCACCCCGAAATCAAGTTTTTGTTCTAATTCTAGGTGATTCACGGTTGTGCCCTGGCCAGGTGTTTGGCATAGAGTGGCAAATATCTGTGGATCCTTATTTTCATGTGTAACTGAGAAATTCAGAATTTATTTCCCACAATTAATCATTGTGATGTTTTCATTAGGGGTTTTTTATTGTTCCTTGTTTGGTTTTGGGGTTTGGTTGTTTTTTTTTCACAGTGTGATAACCTGTATGAAGTAACAGTGTGCTGTACCCGGATTTTGGAGGTCATGGGAAAGGAGCCAGGCTTAGAAAGGATTTAGATTTAAATGCTGGTCTAGAGTGGAAGGCAAAAATTCTTATTCCATCTGCACAGGCCCCCACTGTCAGCTGTTCTTTGGCATGTCTGTGATAAATGCTATTTTAATGTGGGTGTGCTGATTCAGACCTATGGATCATTTTTATTGTTTTGGGACACAGGCAGGTCTTTGCTTTAGTTCCTGAAGAGGTTTTTTTAATCAAATTGTTCTGTCTTAACCAAAGCTGAAACACTTCAGCCTTCTGCTCTTAGGAGAGGGAGTATGTTTGATTTTAAATTAGACATAAAAGTTGTGATGGTGAATAGACAAACTGATGCTCAGGCATGTGACCTGGCACATTTGTGAAATCAATTCCTGACCTGATTAATGAGCACAAACCAGAAAAAACATTTGAGATGTCAAGCAGTCGCCATTTCTGCTGAACAACTGGCAAATGTTCAAACGCAGGGCAGATAAATCCTGGACAAGTTGAAGGGTTAGAGGAAGATTTTTAGTTGTGAACCTCCCAAACCTGCCGAAAGAAAGACAACTTTGTTCCTTCTTTTCTGAAGCCTGTAGACTAAAATCAAGTTATTTGCCTTTAGCTCACAAGTGGATGAGGAGGTGTCCAAGGGGTTGCTTAGCTTGGAAAAGATTTTTCTCCATAGACTCAAAATCACCTAAAATCCATTGGTTTGTGCTCATTAATCTGGTCAGGAATTGATTTCACAAATGTGCCAGGTCACAAGTCTGGGCATCCGTTTGTCCATTCACCATCACAACTCTTAGATCTAGTTTAACCCCAAACATACTCCCTTTGCTTACAGCAGTAAGGTTGCAATGATTTTGTTCAAAATATTAATTCCTGTATGTGATTGAGCTGGTAGGCATCACTTCCTAAATTAATGTCTAGAGGCCGCAGCACAGCTCTCTGTTGGGTAGTTACAGATTTACAGAATTACAGAATCCCAGAATATTCTCAGTTGGAAGGAAGCCACAAGGATCATGGAGTCCCGTTTATAAGTGAGTGTCCCGTGCAGGGATCAGCCACAACCTTGGCATTATTAGCACCATGCTCTGACAAACTGAGCTCATTCCAGCAGTAACTGCAAGGGCATTTCCATCCCCACCTGCACCACGTCTGGCGAGCCCGTTCCAGTTCGCATTGTGCAATGCCACTGGTAAACAACCCTTCCAAGTGGTATTGCTGCCACCTTACGTAATGACCAACGTGGATTTGGGTGCCAGGCAGTGCCATGACTAACTTTGCCTCAACAATAGCCCTTTGAGGGCACCTGAGAAATTATTCTGCAGTCACAGCAGTCAGATGGGCAAGCAGAGCTGTACAGACAGAGTCTATTGATGTTTGTGCCACAAATAACTGATTATACGTGGTGTGCATGTATGTAAATATTTCTTTCTAAGTCTCCCTAGTGCATCATTTCTCTGAAAATACCATTGGAATGGAGATTTTTTTTTTTCCTGAGTAAGCAGGGAAATATTAAGGTCTGGCTTTGTAGGAAAGTTTTGCATTGTTTCTTCTGAACTTCAACTGTCCTCCTTTGTTCAGTGCTTGGTGACACAGATGCTTCCTTCATGCCATCATAGTTCAGTGCTGTGGAAATGCCTGAATCACACTGTAAACACAGCTGAAGCAATGCCACCAGCCTGGACTGGGAACTGTGCACATTGTTGAGCTTGTATTTAGAAGTGTGCTGGTGTATTTTTTAGGCATGTAGTTCAAATGGTGGAGGTGGGGAGAAAAGAATAGTCTTGCAATGAACTGAGAAGTGGAGAATCATGTGTTTTTCTTGTCTTCTATCCAAGCACAAGCCCTGAAGTGATGTCTAGGTATTTCTGTACAGAGCCAGCTGCTCTCGAAATGGAAAACTTGGTTTGCCAAAAAGTTAACCACAGCCTTGCCACAATCTACAAGATCTTCCTTATACTGAAATGCCTGAGTATTTTAGTAGTAGATCTTCTTTTTACTGAAATGTCTGAGTATTTCAGTAATAATCATGGCAGGCACACACACAAGATGCAGTTGGCCAGAGCAATTCACTGTTTGAATTGTGTGTGTTTGGGTGCTTGCTTTTCTGCTTGGTTTTTTTGAAGGATGTTTCCAAATGAGATGTATTTAGTTTAATTCAGAGAAGCCAGAAAGACTGGCATATAATAGAATAGCCTTCAAAATGCTGTGTTAAAATGTGCAGGCCTGTATTACTGCTGACAGGATTTCAGGAGATCATGATTCCTTAGTGTTTATTTAACAATTATATCCTAAAGGAGATCACTTGGCTTCCAAATTGTCCATCTCTGTAGACCACTGTGTGCCCCCTAAAACATCAGTAATGTAAATGTGACTTTGTGTTCTGATAAAGGTGAAGTCTTGGAGCCTTGCTTGGATTCTGTGTCATTCTAAATCAAATGTGACCTCACGGCACTGAAATCTGAATCTGGCTGGCTGCTGCATTTTAACAGGTTATATCTGGGCTAAAAAACAATGGTAAACCTGATCCCCAACTACAAGTTGCAGCTCTTGAGACTGTATCAGTTGTGTTTTTCTAATGGGCATCCATACAGATATTTATTGGAAACTGTGTCAAACCAGGAACTTGACTTGGAAGCCAGGCGATGCAGAAGAGTTGTACTTGCTTGTAGGTAACACAGATAAAAATGCAGATAGAAATAGGACTGAGGTGTAGAAGCTTGTAGGGAAATTTTTGTCCCCTTAGATTGGAATTTAAATAGGAGAACCTGAGCTGGTCACTGCAGAGTTGCTGATACTCTGGAAAAGTACAATATCCCATGTATTGGGTAGGAGTTTCCCTTACTGATATGGAGAGACCTTTTTGTGGTGCAGTAGGTGTGGATTGGCCTGTGTGCTTTTGAGGGAAGCCTTATGAATATGGAGTTGTTTTCTTCACATATCCCTCTCCCCCCCTCCATTTTCTTTTTTTTTTTGATTCTCCAGATGTTACATTTGTTCATGCTCTTTTGTACCAATCTCTGATTTTTGTGCTGAGCAAGTGCAGCTGGGACTTAAACCAGAAAGCAGATTCCACAAATAAAACCTGCACATTCCTGATGCTAAAATAGTTCTTACCAGATCTTGTTTCAAGGTGTTCAGCAGTGCAAGGCACCAGCAGAGCCTCAGTGTTTTGTGATTCCTGCAAGCTGTGGGAAAGACTATGCTGCAACTCTTTTTCTCCATAGCTCTCTGGTTGTGTGTAGGTAAATTCTTGGAAATCGCAGTCCAGCTTTGAATTGTGTTCGGTGCCTGCTGCAGATCAGGGCTTTTGTTTGTTTGTGGGAAGGGAATGTGGCAGGAGGGTGAGAACCCTGAGCTGGCAGGTGTCCCACTGGGAAAAGGAGAAGTGTTCAGGAGCGAGGGGATCACCAAGGGTGGAAGTGCTGGGATGTGCTGGGGAGCTGCAGGAACAAGAATCTCTGAGTTGGAGGCTCTGGGCCAGGAAGGGTTACAGCCAGATTATGGCATTCAAGTATCTGAACAATTTGCTTAGTTTGGGGAGCAGCCATATGTGTTTAATGCTCTTCCCCATTCTCTCTGCTCTCCAGAAAATGCTGCTCCCACTCAGGAGTACAATGGCTCTTACAGTCCAGCAAAGGGCTGGATCCCTTTAAATACCAGTCCCCTTACTTGAACATTTTTTCTTCATGACACTTTTCTCCTGTTTTGATGAAGCAGAGTGTAATTTGCTCACTTTATTAAAAATGCATTTCTCTTCCGTCCTTCATTTTGACACCTGCTTCGCTGCCTAAAAGGAAATAAAATGCTTGCTGGCAGGACTCCACCTTTGAGTATTTGCGATTATACTTTACTCCTCCTGCTAATTGCCTTTGGAATATGTTTGAGCCTAACATTTTATTTTGAAGGAAGAAGGAAAGTGATGTACCTCTTCCTGTCTTCCATCCTTCAGTGTCACCTAAAATAGTTGCACTTTTGGCATATTGCAGCAATTACTGTGTGTATTCCTGAGAGAACCAGCTTGATATGCACTCAAAGAATAAAAGCACAAAATTGGGCACATGGTTGACAAAAAGGTGTTCTGCAGGACAGCACAATGGAGCCACAGAGCGGGCAGAAGGGAGGAGAAAGGAGAACTGGCTCCTTGGAAAGGAATCAATCTAAGTGGGAGCAGAATGTATGAATTTTCGTGCCTTTTTTCAGCAGCTGCTGTGGGGATTTAGAGTGTTTTGTCCTAGAAATAAATGGGTTTGTTTTTCTGTCCCTATGCAGATCGTGTACCTGCTAAGTAACCAGCAGGCCAGATGACATAATGTGCTGAGGCTGGTGCCTCCAAGGTTCTCTCAGCCCCTTTCCCTAAGTGTCCAGTTACCCAAAGGCTGGATTATATAATTAATGACAGCCCTCCTGGCCTAACCTTGTTTTCTTGTTCTCAGTACTCCTCCTTGTTTCAGACACTTCCTCTGTTAGTTTCATTATGTTCTTGGAACTAGAATTAAAGAGGGAGGAGCTGGCTGGCAAGGAAACCTATTCCTACATTTCACTTCTGGGTTTAAAAGTGTGGAGAGTCAGCAGGTCAAAAAAAAATCCTGTTTGCTTTGAAAACTGGTGTGATGTTGTGAGTGAGAAGTCAGTCATACAGCATTTGAAAATTGCAGCCTTTACCTGCTTGCAGTCCAGATAAACTGGTTTAAAACTCCATTAGCCCCTCCACCTCCCTGTCTGGTCCTTCTCATATCAGAGCTTGCTCAAAGTAATTGAGGATTAAACAGTTTCCGATGTAATTCAGAAGCCTTGAGAGTTTGTCCAGTAAAGCTCAGGTTCTGCAGTTTGTGTTAATATCCCATTGTGTGTAAATGAGGACTGGCTGATTGCTTAATGGTGTGTGTGTTATCTGCTGTTACGCGGGTGTTAATCTTATAAAATGTGTTAATAACTGCTTGCTATTTACAAGTATCGGCTTATTAGTCCAGCTTTGAATCTGTATTTGCATCTCCAGCTCACACTCAGGGCCAAGCTTTGGTGTTTGTGTGTTCAGTGTTTATTTTCTGTGTGAAACTGAGATTAGCAGGATCACTTATCTGACTTTGCACATGCTTCAAAGTTTGTGTCCCAGTTCACAAAACCATCAAGATTGTTCCCAAACGTGCTCTCCAGGCACGGCCCTGCTACTGAACCAAGCTCAGCTCTTGCAGAGCACATCCAGTTTGTTTTCCTAAAGCCGCCTTCCTGCTGCTTTCCTTGTACAGACCTTCAAAGAATCACAGAATCACGGAATGTTCTGAGTTGAAGGGACCCACAGGATCATTGATCCAGCTCCAGGCCCTGCCCAGACCCCCCAACAGCCCCACCCTGTCCATCCCTGGCAGCGCTGCCCAAACGCTCCTGGAGCTCTGGCAGCCTCGGGGCCGTGCCCATTCCCTGGGGAGCCTGGGCAGTGCCAGCACCCTCTGGGGGAAGAACCTTTTCCTAATATCCAAGCTAAAATCCCCCCAACACAACCCCAGCCATTCCTTCAGGTAGAACTTGGAGCTTTGCCCAGTTTTGCTTCACATATTTGCAGTTTTCCATCTGTAGATCTCCACGTGCGTGAGGAAAGGTGGGCAGATGTTGCCAGGTGCTGCTGTGCTAAATGAACAAGCTGAAGAAGAAAGATTTAATTGAGTGGAACAGGAATTACAGAGTGAGTCAGCGCCAGGAGCAGAACAAATTCAGGTCTGTTGGCTCCCACTGCTCATCCCGTCCGCGGGATCGCAGCCTGGCTCTGCCAGAGCTGTCCTGAGCTGCTCTCTGCACATTATGTTCTCATCTGCCAGCAGACAGGAAACATAGAAATGTCATCTAAACAAAGAATTAACAGAATGAAGGCCTCAAAGTCAGTAGTTCCTATTTTCTGCCCCTGCTGCTGACTTCCTACCATTGTTTTGCCATTCATTTAAAGAGATTTCACCTACTTGGTTGGATTGGAAGAAGAGTTACTGCTTTTTATTGTGTGTGCTGGCTTGTAGGAGCTAAGTGTTCTTGCAGAGTTGTCAGAACAAGCACTTGTCTTTGGGTGGGAAGAAAAACAGCTCAAGAAAGGATTTCAGAATGAAACCTTGAACTAATGTTTCTCAATAGAAAAATTAATACTTCCTATACACATGTAGAGCAAAGTGTAAGAATAAGGCAGCTCTACTTTTTCGCACTGTTCTAGAGTGAATTTACTGTGTGTAGGAGTTCTTTCTTTGCTAGGTCTGTGGAACAAAATTGGAGATTTTTGCCCAGCACACGTGCAGCAAGGACCACAGGAACTGAAAATCCAGAGGGAGTTGGAACTCACTGCTCTTTTAGAGTCAAGTAAGAAAGGCTTTGCTTACAAAGGACAGGCTTTTCTTGATGTTTCCCCAATCAAAGCCCATCCTTTCCTAGTTCAGAGACTTGCTTCAAAATGCTGGTCAGACCAGGTCTGACTTTTTTCCTGTAGCAGCTCTCCAGCACCTGGGGAGCAGAATCCAGCCCAGGGCATTGCTGAGCAGTCTGTGTCCCTTGCCCAGCCTTCCTGTTCCTCTCCTCTCTGCCAGGGCAGTCTGGTGATGCCCAGCCCCTCTCAGAGTCACTGAGCAGAGGGGAGTTGTGTCTGCTTATGCCTTATCTGTGTCCCAGATGTTCTCCAGGGCCATCTTTACTTGTTTTATTTCACATATTCTGTCCTTAGGCACATGGGATGGGGTAACTGATCTTTCAGGCCACCTCTGCACACCCCAGCTGTTACACTGCTGAATAAGATCAATCTAACAAGTAAAGAGGTTAATCTTACCTCTGGTCCTGGGCACAGTAGTTCTAGGGATGGTTTAAACAACTGTGAGCAGTAAAACTCCCCCCAACTACTTCAGACAGGTGTCTGGGATTTTATTTTTATTTTTTAAGTAAATGGTATTTTGCTAATCAAAAAGAGCGCCGTGTGTGCAAACCTGACTCAGCTGTGCTGTTTGTTCTACCTCTGCATTTCCCTCAGCTTGAGCTGTCACATTGAAAGCTAAATTGGTGGCTTTAGATTTATCCACTTTACAGAAGTAACAGCTTTGCTTTTCAAGATCTTGCCACGAATGTCTGATGTGCTTTTTAGGAGGGAATAAAGCCAGAAAAGTGTGTTCTGATAGAAGTACCTGCCTGCCTTTGGTGGAGTGAGGCTGTGTCTAAGCCTGCTTGGTTTTATTTAGAGCTAAATGGCCTCTGAAGAGGTTAAAAGCCACCTGATGGCTTGTGCTCCTCAGCTGGTGTGCTTGGGCTCCTGCTGCCCAGCAGTTTGTTGACAAAGCTGGGATGAATTGTCCCAAAGTCATTGTTTGGGAGCAGTGACACGAGGAAAGAGGAACAGTCACTGCCTGTTAAACAGCTTGGAAGCTCTTAGCTAAGTGATTGGATTTTTAATTTAAATATGTATTTTTTTATTAACTGGAGTATTCTTTATGCCTTCTTAGTTTCTCTTAGTTTTTCTAGCACTGTCTATATTTTTTTGTCTGTCTCAAGAGATCAAGTCCAGGGGCAGCAGTTTCACAGGATGGGTCAGGCTGGAGGGGACACAGAGGGTCACTGGTGCCACCTCCCTGCTCCAGCAGGGCCACCCCAGAGCTCAGGGCACAGCAGGGTGTCCCCACAGCTCTGCAATGTCCCCAGGAGGGACCCCACAGCCTCTCTGGGCTCTGCTCAGGGCTGGGCACTGCCCAGGGCAGAAGTTCTGCCTCCTGTGCAGGGAATCGCTGGGCTCAGTCCCGGCCCGTGGCTCTGGTGCCACTGCTGGGTCCCGGAGCAGAGCCCGGCCCTGCCCTGAGCCCTCCCTGCAGCCAGGGACACCCAGGGACCCCCAGGACAGCCAGGGCTGAGGGCCCCTCTCCCTGGGGCTCCTCTCCAGGCTGAGCAGCCCCAGCTCCCTCAGCCTTTCCCGGGCCCCGAGATGCTCCAGGCCCTTCCTCAGCCTCTGCTGGGCCTGCTCCAGGCCTCCACTCTTGATCTAGGAGCTACAGCCTGAGAATCTGGTTTATGTCATATTTATGTTGTGGATGCTGGGGAGAGGATGGGGAGTGCCATCCCTGGGTGTTCGGTGGCTGATCACAGACCCCGCTGTGCCGGAGCCAGAGGGAACCAGGTTTTCTCCTGGGCGCTTCTAATTCTCAGGCTTCACTCAGGTGACCAGAGAAGCTGCCTGAGAAGTCAGCAGAGCACACAGATAGAAATGCTCCTTGTCACTAAGCAGCATGCCTCTGGTGGGAAGGTTTCTCTAGAAATACCACTGGGGATTAAAGCCAGGGCGTTTCCATCTGGCCGTGTCTCCAGCCTGAATGATCCTGCTCTGACGGCAGGCAGAGCTTCCTTTTGATACCATGAATTCAGATGGAAAATAACCAATATGGCCTGGGTTTTTTCCTCCCCTTCTGCCTCCAAGCTGCGTTGATTTGGGGAAGGGGAGAAGGGAAACTTCTGGGACAGACAGGGTGGTTAAACTCAGATCTCCCCTTTGTAACACCAACCTCCTCTGAAGTGTTCCTGGAGAGAGAAAATGGAGTCTGTTTGTACACAGTCATCTTTGAATGTCAGATGGACTTAATCCAAGTTATATTTACCATGACTGAGTTTCTCTCTCTGCTTCCCATGTCCTCCTTAAAAACGATGAAGTGTTTTATGCAGAGTGGATTCTCAGCTGTAATTGGTGTCTCTGCTAAGAGCCTTAATAGTAGCTGCTATTGAATGAATCATAGTCCATAAACTCTTCTGTCTCTAGGGAAGGGTCTTCCAGAGGTGGGAGCAGCAGGAATATGAGGAAACAAAGGTGTGTGGTGTCCCATCCTCGGGGTGGGGGGAGACTCTTCAGAACCGTCATTCCAGCTCATTTCACGTGCACTCAGACGTGTTTCCTGAAGTGGGGCTGAGGTTGCTCATTCTCTTCTTGCTTCACACCTGCCTTGGTTTCCTGAATTGCTATTGCAGCTCTTCTCTCATGAAATCAGACTTCAAAATAGACCCAGTTATACAAATCTTGTGGGAAGAGCTGGTGTCTCTGCATCAGGTCTGTAGGTCCTGTGGGGAACTCAAATAAAGGGGATGGAACCAACCAACTCTGCTGTCTGGAATGCAGTAAAACAAAGAGGTTCAAGGAGGCAGATAGGAGATGGGAAGAGGAAGAACAGAAGTCTGTTGAGTGACAAATCCCAAGGTTATGTCCTTGTCGCCAGGGAAAACTAATCCTCAAAGTTGAGGATGATTCGTCTCTTTAAAGGCACTTAAATAGAAATTGTAGCTGGCTGGATTCACTGATATCTACATGAAGTAATTAGAGAGGCTGGTGTAAGTCTGAGGGATGCGGCCTAAAAATGAATTTGTTTAGAATGTCTAAATGGCAGACACTCTCAAAGAAAAGGCAGTGGATGTTTTCAAGCCTGTTATCAGACAGACCTGCCTCAAAGTGACTCTTATCAAAAACCAAATGGATGCTGGCATAGGCTTGACTGTCCAGGGCTGTGTTTGCCTTGCTCTCTGTGTATCTTCCGCAGTGATGTAGGTTTTTTTGGTAGTTTTTTTTTATGCTGTTTTCATCAAAAGCAGTCTGGGATTGTTGTTTTGAATGAATGTTCTCAGAAATGCACAGCGCAGCAGTTTTTCTATCCACCTGAAGAAGAAAACCAGTGTAACAAATACAGTAGTTTATCTTCTTTTCACAAAAAGCACCTTTTTTTTTCAAGACTGAGTTTTTTAAAACTTAATGTCTTCATGGGCTGCCTGTGTGTCATTTCTTGAATGTGGCAAGTACAGTGTATAACGGTAGAAATTCCCTCTCCACGTTGTAACTGAGTTTACTGGTGAGTATGTAATGAGTGGACTTTGTAAAGAACAGGCAAGCTCTTTGTTTAGTCAGGAATTGGTGTGTGAGTGTGGAGAAGCAGTGACCTCATGCCTTCTTGGCTTCTTGAGATCTGAGGTTTGCAGCCACGCTCTGATCCCCTTTTCTTTGCTTTGCAAGGGGGACTTGACAAGTGGGGAAAACCAGCAGTGATATTTCACTAGAATTTATCTCCAGTTTGCAGCTCCTTGCTGATAAATGGGGAGGGGCATTAGCAGCAAACAAGCAGAAGAGTAAACAACGTTTAATAGCTGCTTTAACCAGCTTTTATTCCCCTGTGCAGTGGCAAGGAAACAGTTCTGGCATGAAATAGTTCCTCAAAGGCCAGCTTAGTCTTCTTTCACTTTATAGAGCAGAGAACACTGCCTAAAAATGCAGTGTTAGCTGCTGTGTCAGTTTAAGAGCAAAAAGGAGAGTGGTTTTGGTGTGACAGCCGTGTTTTCAAAAGGGCTGTGAAAAGAGACTTATTCCTGCCTTCTGACTTAGGCAGCTGCCTTGGGAGCAAATTAATTGTGCTGCAGATACATAAATATTGTGGGAGGAGAGGGATCTCCACAGAAATCTTGAGTGGTACGGCCCAAATCAGCCTCCCACTGAAGGACTGAAGAGAGGGGTTGTTATTTCTTTGCTTCTTCCTGCTGTCTTTTCAACTGGAGCCCTTGAGTGAGGGTTTTTGTTGATCCAGGAAACCATCTCAGCCTAGAAAGGTGCATTATTCTGTATTTCCTCCCCATGTCTATGTGTCATAGTTGCCTTGCCGTTCTCTTTTTCAACCTGCAGCCCATCTCTTTCTCAGGGAAGTTGTGTTTCTTACCAAGAAACAATCAGGGATGGCATTTCTATTGACCCTAAATCCCTTTCTTCAGAATCACAGAATCCCAGGATGGGTCAGGTTGGAAGGAACCACAGTGGGTCACTGGTCCAACCTTTTGTGTCCAGACAGTTCTGGAATATCCCCAGTGAGGGAGACTCCACACCCTCAAAGTTCACTTTTTCTCTCTGTATTTGATAATTCCCCTTTGTGTGGTTTAGTCACTTCTGCTGTAGAACTGCATGGTTAACTTCATAGTAAAGTTCTGTTTCTGCTGCAAAATGTGTTGTCCCTGCAAGTCACTTCAAGTCAAGTTATTTGTTAGTGAACAAATTGGTTCAGCAGCACCAGGCTGTCTCTTTTATTCAAAGAGATCTCAAAGTTGTTGATGTGTAATAAAATTAAGGTAGTTGTTCACTCTACGCTGGACTCGTTATTCAGAGTGAGTAATGTCACCAGGAATTGGTGACCTCAGCTCCAAATGTGGTATCTGCTGAAAAATAGGTGCCACTTCTCCAAGCTGGTGAATATGGGAGGTGGAGAGTCAAGTGTTGTTTCAACACCCACATTCTTCTGGGTGAATCACAGCCACGGACCCTTTCTGCTGAGCCAAGATGACAATGGTGTATTTACACCACCACTGACCTGCTAAAAGTGGAATGTCAGCCATGATACTGATTGGGTTTTTATTTTTTTTTAATCATCTTTGACATCAAAAATGTAATTTGCTGTAATGAGTGCTCACATCCTCTAACTTTCAGGATGTGCTGAAGTACCTACAACAGCCAGTATGCTTGAAAAAGAAGACTGATGTTTAAATATTTGGTTCTCCTGGGGAAAAAACATAATCTGCCTGAAGAACAAAACCATTTTTCCTCTGTCTGTGAGCATTACTGCTAAATTTCTGCCTGGAAAGGGACAAAAATTAGTCTTTTTGCTGCTGATTTACAGTGCCTGAGTTCTGTTCTGTGACCAAGTGCCACTTGAGAGTGTGTTACAGTTCTGCTTGATTAACTGGAATCCAAAACACGGTCCAAGAGCTCCAAAACAGCCTTTCCCTGGCCCCTCAGGTAAATCAGTAAAACCAGACCTTGCAGAAGGGTACAAGAAAAGATCCCCCTGCTGCTCACTCCAGAGCTGTGGTTCAGAGCTCCACAGAACCTCTGCTGTGTCTTTTTAGGGACTCCACATAGGGCATCAGTAATTTTGGGAGAAATTCAGCCCTGGGTGCCACGGCCAGTGCATCCCTCCTGTCTTTGTGCCAGGGAGGGATGGGCAAATGTTGGAAACTGAAGGAGGAATTAGTGTTTTTCCTTCTCTGATATGAACTCCTTTGGGTATCAGAGTCTTCTTTTCCTACTGGACATTCAAATTTAACCATTGTCCAGTTAGTTCTACTTATAAGGTGTTGGGGTTTTTTAATTGCCTCACGTTCTTTGCTTCTTGCTCATGAAAAACTTAACAGCATCTTACAGAGTTGTTAAAAAAGCTCTTTTCAAATTCCAGAGATGTCAGAGACGATCTTTCTGTTTGGAGGTGTGGAAATCTTCGGTGAAATAATGTATTTATTACTTCATTTCCTGAAATATTTTCGGGTCCAAACTTGAGACTGTTCAAGTGTACATAAAGCCCTGGCAGGAAGTCCTGCCTGTGGCAGCTCCTGCTGAGGGAGTGAGCTCATCCCCTGCTCAGGGCAGGCAGGTGAAGCATCAGCTCTAGAAAAAACTGCAGTGTGTGGGTCCCCTGCCCTCCCTGCCCCTCATCCTGCACTGTCACAGCTCAGGTGAGACCCCACTGCAGAGCTGCCCCAGCCCTGGCCCAGCACAGGGAGGAGCTGGAGCTGCTGGAGCCAGAGCAGAGGGGGCAGCAGGATCAGAGGGATGGAGCAGCTCTGCTGGGAGGAAAGGCTGGGAGAGCTGGGATTGTTCACCTGGAGAGGAGAAGCTCTGGGGTGACCTCAGCGTGGCCTTGCAGGGCCTGAAGGGGCTGCAGGAAAGATGGAGAGAGGAGATTTGTAAGGCATGGAGGGACAGGAAAGGGGGAATGGCTTCACACTGCCAGAAGGCAGGGATAGATGGGATATTGGGAGAAAATTGTTTCCTGTGAGAGTGGTGAGGCCCTTGCACAGAGAAGCTGTGGCTGCCCTGGATCCCTGGCAGTGCCCAAGGCCAGGTTGGACAGGGCTTGGAGCAGCCTGGGACAGTGGAAAGTGTCCCTGCCATGGACATGATATGCTCTTTAAGGTCCCTTCCAAACCAAACCATTGTTTGATTCTATGATATATTTCTGTCTGAAGAAAAATTCTGAGTAGCAGCAGCCCATGTTAGTCTAGGTACAGCTTTTGAAATCTTTCTAACACTTACTGGCACTTGAAATCTGCCACCCTTTTGTTTGGCTCCTTTGAGGTCACCACCTAGATTTCACCTCACTACTTCCAAGAGGACCATGGCCCTCCTGTCCATCAGAGGGCTGGACTTCTGCCCCAGACCTGGCTTAATCACACAAAGATTTGTGAATTCTGTTTGAACCTAGTTAGGAATGACCCCTGCTCATCTCTGTGATGCTGTTTCACCAGTTTGTTGACATTCCCACCAGGAAGGTGAGAAAGTTTTTTGCCCTGTCCTTTCAACTCTTGGATTGATAAAAACGTATTCTAGCATTTCCTCATGTTAGTTATGAATGTTGGTTCCTGCGAACCTCTGACATTGCCAAACAGGCTTTTTTTATTTCTTTGTTTGCAACCCTGCTCTCCATTGAAAGAAAAGACACCACAGATGTGTCAGGAAATTCCTTTGTTATACTGATGACAGCCTGGTTCTATCTTTAGCCTCATATTCTGGAACTGCAAGGCCCAGCCTTCCCTTCATGAGAACACGTATGACCTGGAGGAAGAACTTTCCTAGCAGCAAGTTTGTTGTTTCCACTCTGAAACGGTGTTAATTGATTAACTCCAAGATACAACTTCTCCTTACAAGTCGTGCCTTTCTGAGGGGAGGAAGAAAGTTGCAGAAAGCTAAATATAAACAACGTGCAGTGGAAAATGCACATGTGCCTGCTCTGTGAGCGTGAAGTGATGTCTCCCTTCCTAACACAGAATAAGCTGCAGGTTGAGGGAGTTCACTGAGCAGTTGTAAATCTACACCCTGGTTTCTCGTGGCCGTGTGGGATGACTCCCAGACCCTCCCGGTGGATGCTCAGCGTGGCACAGGGTGTCTCTGAGGATGAGCTGGCAGGTCCAGCCCCTCTGAACATCCTCTCCCTGCAGCATTAGTAATGCCTTCCACTGCTTTCAGTACAGCAGGGAGCTGGAGGCAGCTTTTGCAACAGAGCACAAGGTTCCTCTCTGTTCGCAGGGTACAAATACTCCTCCAGTGACCAATGCCTCAGGAACCTGGAGGCTTGTTGGAATTTTTACTGCAGGTGCTTGCAGGAACGTCTGACCCGAGGGCAAGTAAAACCTGTTCCCCTTTGCCATGCACACAGCTCCATGGCCTCCTCCCTCATGCATTACAAATCATCTCTGCTGTCTAATCCTCATTCTTTTCTCTTCCCAGGACAGTGTAAGTGCTCTCCCGGGATTGCTTTCAGTTCTGGGAGGTAGGCAAGGAGCCAGTGGCAAAAGGAGAAAGGTTTTTCTAGTGGAGGCAGATTTTTAACCCTTAGGTCTGATGGGAGCTTCCACAAATCTCTCATTTCTTGGGGCTTAGGGTCTCCTGTTACAATAAAAATTGTCAACTTCACAGATTTGTTTGAGACATTTGCTTGATTTACTTATTTTTACAACTGTATGTAATTAATGAAGTCTTCTTTGGGGTTCTGTCCTCATTGCTAACATTTAATCTCTCTGATATCTCACAAACACACTTTTCAAGCTGTCATTAAATCCTTTACATTTCATATCTTCTTCTAACTTGGAGTTTAAATCAGAGTTAACAAGATGGCTCCAGATTTGGGCTGTGCCATCTCCATCATTCTCCTCAAACTTTGATGTCATTCGGGCTTCCCACTCGCCCTTCTCTGGGTGCACAAACCCCGCTGCTGTTTTCACTAACCAGGATCAGACTGAGGAAATTGTATAAATTGTGGTCAGTATCAGATGCCTTATGAGAAGTTGCCTGGAACCCTGAGGATTATTGTTCCTTTGCCAGACTATGAACCCTCCTAACTCAGAACATGCCTTTTCCAGGCAGTTGATTGTTCTGCCAAGAGACTTGCACATAGCCAATCCTTTTTCTTGTGAGCTGGTGGTCATTTGGATTTACTGGTATCACACATCAGTGAGCAAAATCTAAGCAGCTGTGTTTGCCTCCTATTCCAAACTTGTCTTTTTCCATTCCTTTATTGTTGATTGTTCTGATAATTTCAGCATCCTTGTGCAAGCTTTAATACACCTTCCCTCCTTGCCTTCTCTTCTGCTTGGGTCAGGTTTTGGATGACATCCTTCAAGCTTCTGCTTTCATCCATGAAACCTTAACTGAGCACTTTTTGTAATGTCTTTGCCTAATCCAAGCCTACTTAGGCCGTGGAAAAGTTAATTTGTGGTGTTGGGTGTTACTTCTGTGATTAAAATGACAATCTGAGAGGAGAGAACTCTGCCTCATGTGACATCAGCCTTCCAGTGAGTTGTTTAAAAAGCTAGATTTTTTTTCTTTCGTGCTGTGATGGGCCATGATTTCAATCCTAGTAAATATTTCTGATGGTGAGAACAAACTTCCTTTTATAGTATCCACAGGCTGCTGTTTTTACTGAATCCAGCCTGGAGCTGTTTCCTATTTCTGAGTGTTCGCTCACACTCAGCCGCTCCTGGTGTTCACGTGCTCTGTCTCTCTCCCTCTCTGTTTCTCTCTCAGCTTTTTTAGCCTTGTTGATCTATTATTGTGACTTTGGCCAGACGACGCCAGCTTTCAGCATTTAATGGGCTGGGAGAGCAACAGCTTCCTCTGCTGTGAGACCATGATGTCATCAGCTACTTTGGGTTCTTTCACCATGCTGATGCTTCGGTGGATGTGGAAAGAATGCGAGCAGCACTTTCCAGATGTTCTCAGGGCAGCTGGAAAACCATAAATGGATTGTTTGGTTCAGGAATATTGCTGGGCTGTTTAGGAGACGGCAGTGAGAACGGTTGTGAAAACACAGCTCCTGTGCAGTGTTGCTGTCAGGTGTCTCACACAGGGTTCTTGGGGTGTTAAGTGATTGCACAGCTTGTTCATGGCTCGAGCTGGGCAGGTGAAATATCCTTCTACCTGCTCTCCATTCTCACTCTTCCATTTCTTCCTCCAGCTTCAACTCCTGAATGAAGCACAATATCCTGATCTCGTGCAAGGCAAATGCTGTTTTGTTCATGCAGTGCCTCAAAGTTACCTCAGCAGCTGAAGACTAAAGAAAGAACAATGATCTAGTTTTTAAACTCCCACTATAATATTTGGTGTAGGAGGAGCTACTGAATAAACACAGGGGTGTTTCATGTTGGTGCAGTATAGACTGGGAATTTGGAAGCTGGTGCCCCTCATGCCTCTCCGGGGCTGGAAAAAGCATCAGCTCTCACCCACTTGTGGCATATCCAAAAAAGTCTATTTTGGGGCAGAACCGGTCACTTCCTTCTTTAGGGTGGGTGGGTGTTTTTAATACATTAATTAATTTTTATTGGGTGGTGGAAAAACTGATGTCAGAGCTGCATTGCGGTTGGGCGTGCAGGAGCACAAGGTGGTAGGAAATAATAGAGCTAACACATGAGGGCAGGGAGAGTTTAACCATGGGCAGTTTAAAATAGCAAAGCTGAGCCCTATGGATATTAAAAGCTATGACTGAATCAAAACAACGGTCTAATATTAACCTGGATTTTGCTGGGGGAGGAACAAACCTGTTGGGTTAATTTCTGTTGTTGTATTCAATGTCCAAGGGAATTTTTTTGTGTCAACACCTGGATCTCTGACTTTGGGGTTGTCTATTTTTGGCTTTGCAGGATACAAACTGCAAGGGGCAATATAGGTTGTGTCTCACTGGGTTTTTTTTTGCCAGGCATCTTTATTCAGGAGTCTGTAGAGTATCCTTTTCTTTTTACAGTGGTCTATAAACTTGTCCACATGACTTCTTGCCTGGCTCCTCTCACAGTTCAGATTGCACAGATCCACAACAGGGAGGCGGAGGGAAGTGCTTTGGAAATGGGAGCCAACACAGAGCACAGTTACATAATTGTACAAAAGAAAAGGGGTTTTTTTGTTTTGTTCTTCCTTCCCATATCCTCCTGCCTACTGAAAAAATGTTGTTGGAAAGCTGGATGGAAAAAACTTGAGCGTCGTTCATCCCTGTGGGGGCATGAAATGTATTGAAATGTTCCACCTGTTTTATGGCTGTCGCTTTTCCTCTTTCAGGTTTGACATCTACAGGAAGGTGCCAAAAGACCTTACACAGCCAACCTACACAGGGGCCATTAGTAAGTAACTTCTTTTTGATGTCCTTGCATAGCCCTGGTCTAAAATTAAAGATTGTTTGGCCTCTCTGTCTGTAGGGAATTTTTTTAAAGGGATTTTAAGCATTGGAAAGGGTGTCCTTTGTTGCTGAGACAGCTTGTTCTGCCCATCAAACAGTGGGACAGCTTGTGTGAATTCACAACTGTAGCATCCCAGAATGGTTTGGGTTGGAAGGGACCTTAAAGAGCCTCCAGTCCCAACCACCGATAGCGATCCACTCTCACTCCCGTGTATCAATACACAGACTTTGCCTGATACAAATCTCTTGCCTTGGGCCCCTTTTCCTTCCTTCCTGCTCCTGAGGGAGGCTGGAGGCTGAGTAATGCCATTTCTCACAATTATGTGCAGCGAGCTGGGCAGAGGGCTCGGTAAACATGGATCAGGCTGGTCCTGCCAGGGCTGTAATTACCCTCCTAATGCAGCCTTCCTGTCCCACTGAGCAGGGACTGCCTTTGATCAGGGAGCCGTGCTCCATCCAGCCATTCTGCTAGCTGGGTCAGTAGTCTTGTATGTCATTGCTGACGTGAGTGATGTCACATCCCCTGGTGACAGCACACAGCACTGAGTCAGTGCCAGTGAATCAGGACACAAAGGAAAGCCCTCTGAGAGCTGAAGAAACTCCTCGCTGTGAGCAGGGTCGAAGAACAGGTTGCCCAGGGTGGTGAGGAGTCTCTGTCCTTGGGGATGCTCAAAACAACCCGAGCTGGCCCTGAGCAACCTGCTGAGAGCAGGGGAGTGGGATGGGATGATCTCCAGAGAGGTCCCTGCCAGCCTCAACTATCCTGTGCTTCTGTGGAGATAACACATTTCCCTAAATGTTTACTCTCAGAGGCCTTGTCCCCCGAGTTCTCCTGGCCACTGCATTAGTTGTATCCCTACTCCCTTTTAGGTTTGCTGCAGTTGTGAACAAAGGGCTTGACTCAAACTGTTTGGGAATTCAGAGGCGGATGAGATTTAGTGTTTTGAAAGAACACTTTGAACTTGTGAGTGATCCTGCCTTCTCTTCTGTTTTGGAAACTCAGAGTTCCCACACTGTAACTGGGCTCCCTTTGAGAATTTGTCTTGTTATGAATCACCTGAAAAAGAGTATTTTAGAAGCAAAAAACAACCATCAAAGGCCATCCAGTTTAGGCTTTCTGATCTGCAGTAAACAGCTCAAGTGATAAGTCTGTTGTGGGAAGGCTTGAAGGTTGTGACTCTTACTTACAATTATTAGCTGACTTACTTCTCTCTATTGTTATTTGCAGCTTCTCAGGCTTTGATTTTCTTCTCTAACTGGTTCTCCTTCTTTTTCTCAGAGTGTTTTTAGGCAGCCTGATAGAAGCTTCTGAACCACACAAACTGGTGGCTTTGCCTGTGAGGATCTTGTGAGCAGCTTTCCTAATGGGCTTTTCTGTCTGACCAAGCCTGTGGCTTGTAATTTGAAAGCCACTAATCTTAGGTGTTGTAGGAGGCCGTGGACGAGACCAGCCCATTGCCAGGCCAGTTGGAAGCCTGGGAAGGTTGCATGACTTGGTGATAAAATGCTTTAGGGAAGTCAGCTTGTGTTAACACTGGGGGCTTGAGAGTAGGGGAAGGTTCTGCCTCTCAAAAAATGATTTAGGGTTTAGTAATTATGTGAAATTACTATGACTGCAACTTTATTTTGGCTTTCTTCAAGTCCTCCAGGCTTTACAGAGCAGATATAAAATAGCCCATAATATTCAACTATTAATTTGGGCATTTCCATACGATTTTTGGCTGAAACCTTAGTTCAGTATCACTTCTGGTGCTGAAGGCTTTCTGGAATAGGAATGGACTTACTGCAGGATTTCAACAGTGGGTTTTGGACTGTAAAAAGGTCTGTTTTCAAAATAAAGCTGAGGTTTATTAGGGAAGAAGGCACAGAGCAGATTACAGAAGAAAAGAAATGGAAAAGAGCAGCTCTGCTCCTGTCACCAGGGCCGAAGGGGCCAGAGCATTTAGGGAAGAAGCAGATAAGGGACAGTAAGTGTTGGGGGATTTTGGTGGAGAAGAGCAGCTGATCTGAAACATGAGCAAGTTCTGAAAAAAACTAGAGGGTTATTGAGGCTTTATTAAGTATGGATTTCTAATTCCCAAATTTGCAGTGAACACTGCACACAAGATACTTCCGATCTGTGTCGTGCCCACTCAGCTACAAACAATTTTTTTTTTGAATGAAGGAACCAAGAACAATCCACTGCCATTGACATGGACTGAGCTTTTTCCAGAACAACACACCCACTGCTGTGGACTTCTCTGGGAAGTGTGTAGAAGTTACTCATTCCTTTTCCTCAATAGAAGTCCCTTCTTCAGGCAGCACCCCTGTGCCCTCACCCAGTCGTGCTGTTGTCCCTCTTCCACCAATTTTTGCAGGTCTTCCCACGCTGTGTCGCGTGTCTGTGGTGCCGCTGTGACAGACGTGGGGACAGCCTGGCCATGTTTGGGTACAGAGGCAGCAGCAGCAGCACTCCTGGCTGGCTGACAGATGGCATCTGGCAGGACAGGAGCAGGGGGCTCTGCAGCCCAGGAGGCAGCAGCTGCTGTCAGGATCCCGCTGTCCAGCCATCGGTGGGGATGGGTGGCTTGCATGCACGTGTTGTGTGCACACAGGGAAATGTCACCAGAAATACTCTGTGCTGTTTGGGGGCTGGGGTTTTAAATACACATCAGGAAATATCGAAGTTATGATTCACATGGCGCCTGTAACAGGACCCGTTCCTTGCGCTTCATAACAGTTTGCTCCACTGAATAATAAATACTATTAATTTTATGCCTTAATATAGACATGGCTCCACGTTCTCAGCCTGTGTGATGTGTTAAACACTTTGCCTTTCTCTCGTTGCTCATGGGGTGGGGAGGCAGAGCCAGGAATGTATGTAGACGGGGCATGTAGTAGACGGGATTTGTACAAAAAGGTTAGTGCAGGCATAAAAACCTTGGCAGAGTTTCCCATCCTTTTGGGATTGCAGATTAGCCAACAGCAGTGTGTCTACACCAGCAACCTTTGATATATTGATCATGTTATCATATTAGAGCTTTAAAAAAACCTGTCTCAGATGTTGTAGCACTGTGGGAACGTCGCCGTGATTTTGCAGTTAAGCGAAGCTTTATGCATGAATTGTTTGATTCTGTCTGATCCCAGCCTTTAATCTACTTTTCCAAATATCATACACTTGTCAAATGTGGGTGGTAGGACTGCACATTTGCATGGAAACAAGTAAAAGCCCTCAGTGTGAAAGAAGCAGCTGAAGCACCCCGTGCATAAATTCCTGCGCTGGGAACGTCGTCTGTGCCTGCAGCTCCACGCTGAGAGAGGAGCTCCTGCTCTGCAGCTGAGGAAATGCTGCCTCTGGAGACACAGTAACTGATAATGCTTGACATGAGTCTCTTGCCAAAAACTCCCCCTGCCCTGAAAATCCGTGTGTACAGGAAGAGTTTAGCAGTGCAAGTGTCCACTGTCCTCTTTCCTGGAGTGTCCAGCAGCAGCTCTGAGGAAGAGCAGGACGGGGCAGGTTAAACACTTCACCAGGCTTTGCTCAGTTGGCTTCTGAGCTTCCTAAGCTGGAGTTGGTTCCCCTGTGTTTTGTATTCCTCAATGGATTTCTTCCTCAGGGGGCATGTGTGATGCCTTTTTGTAATCTGACTGATTTTATTTCTTAAACATCCTCAGCATCCGTAGAAACTTCAGTATTTAGTTAAGCATTGTGTAAAGGAAAACCTTCTCTTGTTTTTAACCTCCCTTTTCCCTGTTGTTCCCATACTGGAAGAGACAGTGAGTGGTTGTTCCCCACTCACCTCCTTCAGACTGCTCATGATTTTATATCCCCCCTCTCATGTCCACCCTCAGTAATCTTTTTTACAGCTTCAAAACTGCCTCCGTAGTTTGAAGACTGGGAAAAGCATCGAGGAGCTTTGAAAGTCAGTCCCTGCCAGGCACTTCAGGGCATTCTTGCAGGGTTTTTTAGATATAGGTTAGTGGAATTTTACTGTGCTGTGTTTGGTAAGTATTGTCACGAACCTTCACTGCAAGAGCTGAATTAAAGATGGACTTGAGGGAGCAAGTACTGGAAAAGAAGATATTTTGATGATATAAGTGGCAGAGAAGAAAGTTTAAAAATTGGAAGAGAGAGGAAGCTCTGGGAGAGAATTTATTTAAGAGAGTTAGTAGTACCAGGCTTTCCTAGAAGTGCTGGAGAGCAGAGAGGTCTGGCTGATGCTGTGGAAAGCCTTTATGGGATTATAACAAGCAGCAAGGAGTATGGGGAGCAATTAAAGAAAAAAGGCTTGTCTGTGTCAAACACTCTCCCCTGCAACTGCCAGAGATCAGAGATCTCGTGTCTCTGTCAGTGACCAACAGTACAAGCACTGGATCTGCTCATCTCCTGCCTTGGTTTCTTTTCCTGGGCTCTTATGTAGGATGTTCCCACAAGAATTTGCTGCTGTGCTTTAAGCAGACCTTTCTCCTCCCCAGCCCGTGGTGCCCCGTGCCAGGGGCTCAGCTGGGTCACAGCCCTGGTGACCTTCTGTGTCCTGACAGCCAAGACTTGGGAGCAACTGTGTGGCCACCTGAGGTTTCTCTTCAGGAATTGATATCCCTTCTTGCTTCCTGTTTTCCTCCTGGTCTTCAGGTTTTTTTTTTTTCTCTTTCCTCATCCTAGCAAATGGATTTTTTGGCACCTCTGTTAATCCTTTGCACTTAGAGAGGGTCAGTAAATGAATCCACAGTTGAAATTATCTGATGAGGAAGGGGAAGCAACGCATTTCTCTTTCCTCAGAACTGGAAGAATGAGGCACAGGGCTTTAGGTCACTCAAGGGTCTGGCTCAAGGGTCTTGCCCTCAGCACCTCTTTCCTTCCCCTGCCTCTCACATTCTCTACCAAGGGAGTTTGGACTGGGGCAGTTGTGTGATAAAATTGTTCCCAGCCTGTTGTTGCTTGAGCTTCCTGAAGGAACGGGCAGCTGGGCTGTACAGGTCATGTGGAATAAAGTTGAGGAACGGGACTTTTTTTAACGTATTTCTCAACCCTGACTGGTGGCTCTGGTGAAGGGGTCATTTCACTGTGCTGGGATGGAGGGGTTGTGCTGGGGTTGTGCTCTGGCTGTCACAGCCCTGGAAGAGCCTGTCAGTTCCTGCTTACCCTTCTGTGAGTGATTCATGGTGAGTTTGGGTATTGTGTTTAATACAGAGACACTCTGCAGCCCTGTCTCCTTGAGCTGGCACATCCTTGTCTGCTCCCATCATCCCTGATCCATAGGATTTACAGCTGTGCTTCCTTCCAGCCCCTCCTGAGTGGGTGACTCTGTCACTGCTGCTTGAATGGCCCTGCTCAATGGTTTGAATAATTTCCTGGTGAAGAGTAAACAGTTACATTCCAGTTTCTTTGGGTTCCCTCCTTGCAACTCCGGGTTGGAAGTCCTATAAATGACATGGGACTTGTTGTCTGAGTACCTCACAATTCCTTCAGAGGGGATTTTCCCTCTTTGAAGAGCCAATATGCCAGCAAATGGAGAAATTAGAGCAGTCAGGCAGTGGCTGCACCAGTCCAGTGTTGCCATGTCTGTGCTGTCCAGCTCTGGGAGTGCAGGCTGTGAGGGGGCTTACACACAGCTCTGGGGCTTGACAGAGAACCAAAATGTGTCCTCACCCCAAAACACCGTGTTAGGGGACTGTGTGCTTTCAAAGCAAGGAGGTGCTGGTTCTCTTTGCCTTCTGGAGGTTTTAGTAGTAAGGATCCAAAGAAGTTGTGTTGTCAAGCAGTTCTGTTAAGAACAGGGAGTGCTGGCAGACCAACGCTGTGTGCTGAAGGTGGAGAGTGCAGGAGCTGTGGGGAGATGGGAATCATGATAGAAAAAGTGGCCCAAAAATGGAAGAAACCCTTCAGGATGTTTGGATGTTGGCATGGCATTGAAGTCACTGCTCTGGTGGGCTCCTCTGGGTCATGGACTCCAAAGAGTCTTAATTCTCAAGTGTGTTTGGGGGGGTATGGCTGTGTGAAAACAGTTTTTGTCTTTGTTAGACATAGAGAACTAACCTTTTCCTCTCCTTACCTCTGTTCCAGTCTCTGTCTGCTGCTGTCTCTTCATATTGTTTCTCTTCCTGTCTGAGCTCACCGGATTCATAGCCACTGAAATGTAAGTAAAAGTCAACTTTTCCCTTGTTTGTGTGGATGTGAATCTTTACAGCTTTGCTGTTATCTGAGAGAAGTATTCCTGTAATTTCACTAGGTCACTTAGCTGCCTAATGGGTTTGGGATTCCTTTAGGTTGAGTCCGAGTTCTCAGACATCCATTCAGCTTTTTAATTTGCTAAAATTAATAGGCAAACTTGGTTCTGAACTATTTCTGATACAGGAAGCTGTTCCAGACCTGCTTGATCCTTTATTAGCTGCATGCTGGATTGCATAATTAGCAGCAGGGAAAATGGATTGCATAAAATAAGAATTATTAGTTTAATATCAATAATTGCCCTTTTTTTGTAATGTCAGAGCTGAATCTCTGATTCATGCAGGCAGCTTTATTAATTTGTGAAGTTTTTCTTCTTCTGTTGGGCCTTACTAGGAAACCTTGTTCACAGATTTTGTGCCTGAGGACAAATTGCCTCAGATGGTGACAGTTTTGAGAAAAATGGAAATAATTTCTACTTTTAAAAATTGCTCATTGAACAAGCATGAACCACTTGTTAACACTGAGTTAATCAGGCTTTTATTTTTTCCCTTGTTCTCATGTTCTTCCTGCCTCAAAGTAAACTTTTAGTAACCATTAACACATCTACCTTTGTTTTGGGCTCTAGGAAACGTTCTCCATCACCCTGCTGATGTGGCAGTGAGCTCACCAGGCGTGAGGCACAGTTCCTGGATAGCTGGGAAGGGTGGAACTCCTGTCAGGCTCACGTGATGGTCCTGATAGCAACAGATGTCAGAGCTGAGCAAAAAGGCTCCGAAACCTCAGCTCCTGGGCCGTGGTCAGATTGACCATTCTGATAACCAGGAGGCTCCTTCACTGTTTTTGTGCAGCTCTGTCTTGGGTCAAGAATATAATTTCAGGAATAATGTTAATATTGACTAATGTTTAACTGAAGGCAGGAGTGTAATCAAGCTCGAGATCATTTTTTGTGCCTGTTGCACGTTTGCTTCAGAGATGGTATCTCAGATTTCTTGCTTGCTCACTGTTTCTTTGAATTCAGTTCCGTGTGTTTGCTTGTGAAATCCGGGGTCACCCTATCAAGCACTTCACAGAGCTGAGTTTCCTTGGGTTTCTTGTTTTAAAAATCAAATTGCTTCAAGTAAAGCAGTGCTTTTTCTTGCTCTCTTCTTAGATCTCATTCTCTTGCCTGGATTTCTTTTTCTTTCAGTTAATGCTTTACAGGAGGAATCAGTAATATTTACCTAGTTTCAATCCAGTTATTTGAGTGCACATGTCTTTATGTAGTGGCAGTTTCCTGACTAGAAATTCCCTTTTGAACAGCACAATTGCATAATTCTCTGAGGCCTCTTCTTGCTTTTTCCTTAAGAAGATGATGCATTTTCCACAAAAATATTGGGAAGTGCTGTAAGCATGCTCAGCTGGCAAGTTCCTCGTTAAAACCTCAGAGGGATGGTAAGTGCCTTTCCCAGCAGGAGCTGCGTGGGGAGGAGGTGTTTGCAGGCAATAAAGCAGTAAAATTTTAGAGAGGATGTCAAGCAAGAGTCCGGGACAAATGACTGCAGGAACCTGATTCGTCATGGGCTGTCCAACACAAAAGCTCACACAAAAGAGTAGGAAAACCTCCTTCTGATGAGTTACAAGTCATCAAACTCTTGCTGGGAATGTTCACCCCCAACACTTGTGAAAAGGCTCTCCCAGAACAGCAGAAATACTTCAGAAAGTCACTTCAAGTCCTTCCCAGTTCAGCGACTTTGAAAGCAGGAGTAAACTTTTCTTTTTCCGTTTCTTACTCATTGGTTTCTCTTCTGAGAAACCCAGTACAAGTTGTTGTGAGCCTCTTGTGGTTCCCTTTCAGTCAGGTATTACTGGCAGAGCGTTGTGAGGCAGCAGAGCCTCATCAGTGGGAATAAGAACTGGGAGCTCTGCGTGGTCTGGAACTTGTGAGAGCTCTGTGCCACCATTTAAACTGGGTAATAGCAAATAACAGGGGAAATACTGTCTCAAAAAGGTTTTTGAGCCTTGTTTGTTCATGATCCAAATACTTAGAAAGATATGGAAGATTCCTTATGTGCAAACTGTTCAGTTCTCATCAACTTTCATTGCAAGCTTCAAGGTTTTTTTGTATTAAGAGTCTTCTACAACAGATACCTCACCCAGACTGAAGTTTCCCAATGCCAGCCAGGACCTGAATGATTAACGGGTGTGCAGTTACATGGGACGAACTTCCCTGCTTTGTCACTGCCAGCTGTGCTGTGAGACTGCATCACTCTTTCTCCTTTTGTGTCATATTTCCCTTAAAGCACTTGCCAGAGCCAGGCTGGGTGGGCAGAGCTGCACAGTTTTGGTGGCAGGGTGAAATGGAGAGCGCTTGGGCTGGTGTTTTACATCAGAGACATGGCAGGTTCCTTGCTGAGCACTCCTGCTTCCCTCAGAGCCCTGTTACAGCCAGTAATTAATTGTGTGGGGGGTGTGTGCAGGGCCAGCTGCTTCAGGGCAGCCTCAGCAGTGGTGCCCAAGGATTCACTGTCTGCCTCTCACCACCCAGAGGTTCCCTCGGTAGCTGCATTTGCAGCAGGAGGTTGGTGTGGTTTGTTGAGCTCGTGCTGCAGCATGAGCAGAGAAGGTCTGCTCTGCACCACACTAACCCCAAATCCTCACTGGCTTCTGCCCACTGCTGGACTTCTTCCATGTTCACATGAATGCAGCAGCCTCAGTGCCTGGTGTTACTCGAAATCTCAGTTTGGCCGCTCTTGCCCAACTTCAAAGCTGTTTTTCCTCGGCCAGCCCATTGTCGTAGCATTTACAGTCTCAGCTGCTGAGGACTTGTCTGGGTGGCAGCAAGCCAAGGAATGACAGCCTCATCTCGAGGATCACAGTCATAGCCCCAAACCCAAACATTACCTGTGTGGGGAGGACAGCAGCGGTGTCATAACTCGTGTGGGCATTTCTAATGAGCGCCGAGGCTGTGTCTGTGCACAGGAGCTGACTCCAGTTAGGAAGGCAAACCAAAACACTGCAGGAAGCTCATGGAAGAGGTAACACACTCTAAAGGCACGTCCTATTCTGCTGCTGATGGGTTTCCTGGGGAGACCAGCCTTGAGGAGGGGAGAAAACTCCCAAGTTGCTCATCTTCCAGATTTATCGTGTGACCCTAACAGGCCTCTGAGCAGCCATGAAGGAAATCCAAGCTTGGCACTTAGGTGGGGCTGCATCCTTCCCAGGAAAAGCACAGTGAAGGGCTGGTGAGGGAAGAGGGTTTGTTTCTTTTCTCAGCCACAACCCATCATTGCTGTTACGGGGAGGGCGAGTTGAACTCTGGAAGTCAAGGATCCACTTCATTTTTAGGGTTTTTTTAGTCCAGACTGAGAGTGACTGAAAACTTAGTCCAAACTTCAGGCATTGGGATGTGCCCATCCCTGGAGGTGTCCAAGGAACACCTGGATGTGGCACTCAGTGCTCTGGGCTGGGTGACAAGGTGGGGATGGGTGGCAGGGTGGACTCGATCTTGGAGGTCTTTTCCAACCTAAATGACTCCATACCAAGAACCTTGATGAATCTCCTCAGTTCTGTATAAGATAAACAAAATCAGGTCTCTGCTCCACATTTGAACCTCTGAAAGGTGAACAGCATCAAGCACTCTTGTCCCACTGAACCAATGACTCAAATGGCTGAAGAAATTAAGCTAAAGGGTTAAGTGTGTCTGGTTTTTCCTGGGCAAGATCAGTAGCTGGTTGAGTTGAGAGTAGTCTGAGGGCTAGAAGTGGCTTGTCCTGCCTTTAGCAGCCTCCTCATTCCTCTGCTGCTGTGTTGCAAATCAGAAGCACAGAAATCACCCATCTCTTTTCTAATTAACTCAGATCAGCGCTAGACGTTAATAGCTGGCAAGATGATAATCTCGCCGTTTTATCACCGTAATTAGGTCATGAATTATGTCCTGTAAGATCAATAATAGTTTTCCAAGTATTCCATCATTAAGGATTAAAGATGTAATTAACTAATCTAGTCTGCCTGGCATTGGCAGCCAGGGGAAGGGGTAGGAGGGTATGAATGTGGTGCTTGTGGTATGAATGTTGCTGCTCAACACTAATTCATCTGCCACAGCACACTGTAGGAAGCAACACTGTTCCTGGCAGTGGTTTCTTCTTTCTTTTTTTCTTTTTTTAGTGTGATAACAGACAAAAACCTATCTGAAGTGTCAGGTTTGCTTATTGGAAAGCTGTGCCCCCCACAAGGCAATTATTAGTTACTTGAGCAGAATATCTGCAATAAAATCACTGCCTTTGCATGAAAGCATAAATCATGAATCATAGAATATCTTGAGCTGGAAGGGACCTGCTAGGATGATCAAAGCCCAATTCCTGGCCTGGAACAGGACAGGCCCAAGAAGGTTGTCAGGAGTGTGGGAGGAAGCAAAACTCCAGGAGTTTCAGGGACCAGCGTTCCTTGTCCACACTGGATTCATTTGCATGCCCAGGACTGATCCTGCAGAGCAGCAGAGTTGTCACCAGACCTGTCTTCAGATGCTTTTTGTCCCACAGCTCTCCAGAGTGTGTGGGATGTGTGTTGAGGCTCTCAGCCCATGAAAATGGCACCAACCAGCAGAGTGGGATCCTGCTGCAAGAGGGGTTTCTGCTGCTGCAAACCGTAATCTGGGAGCACCAGCCAGCAGGTGCCACAATTCCTGTGTCCTGACACTAAGCTGGAGATGCACCTCCAACCCTGCTGGCTCGTCCAGTTGAGGCAGATGAAATGCTGGAGCAGACCAGCCCAGCACAGCCTCGTAGGCAAAGGGGAATGGGAGTTGTAATCCTGCTCCTGCCACCGACTGACCTTGAGACAGACACTTTCTGCAGAAGGATGTAATCCTTAGCAGCCCTGAGAGAGGCGGGCAGGTAAGAAGCTTAATTAATGTTTGCGTAGCAACGTGGAGGTTTCCTAATGCGAGGTGTTGGGCACTTGTGCGGGGCTGCTGTCCCTGTGTGGGCTTGCAGGAAGCGGAAGGTCGTGTCATGATGTCACTTGCAATTCCTGACTCAAGTCCACACTGACGTCTTTCGAAGCCTTCTCCTTCTTCCTGTCTCCTGGAGAGCTGTAATTCCTCCCTTTGTAGGGCAGCGTGTTTGCTGTGCTTCACAGCTGATCTGGGCCAAGGACCTTCACACTGAAGGGCTGATTGAGATGCAGAAGATGACAAATACCAGAGCAGCAGACACATGCACGGTTTATGACACAGTAGAGAGTTTGCTGACCTGCTTGTTGTTTCTTCACAAAAATTGAAAAGAAGATGTGTCTAATGTTGGGGCTTTTCTGGTCTGGCACTGCTGAAAATATGGAAGCACAGGGATCTCGGCTTGGGAGGGTTGTGTTTCTGGAAGGTGGTTGATGAGAGCTGAAAGGGCAAGTGGAGCCAAGAGAGCTCACCTGAGAAAGTCTTCTGAGAAGCTTTGGGCTTCCTCAAGAAAGAATAATTATTTTCCCCCTTAGGCGTGGGGTCCTGGAGATCAGAGGGTGCCTCTGGGAGTTGGAGGACAAGGCAAATGCAGCTTTCTGGAGTGAGTGGCTGTATTTTCTCTACAGCTGGTGACTGGGGAGGAGGCTGCCTGGTTGTTTGCTGTGAAAGGGGAGAAAAAAGGCTAAAACCTGAAGCAGGGACTTAGGACAAGGAGGATAGAAGACAAAGAAGATAGTTTAGGGAGCACCCACGCAGTGTGTGAAGCTCTGGAAGGGGAATGCAGTGCCCACCCTCAGATCCAAAGGGCTGCAGGCTCTTCAGCTGTTGAAGTGCTGAAGTTAGTGGCCAGGGCTGCTGGGTGGAAATCAGTTACTGGGGAAGTTTTGTTTCTGGGGAAACAAAGCTGTTGTGTCATAAATCTGAGACCTAAAGCACAGGGAACAGGTCTGACTTTCTTTGGGTAAAATCCTGAAGCCGTGCCGTGCCCTCTGGCTGCTGTGGCCCCCTTTCCCTCTCTCTCACGTGCCATTGGCATGATCTGGCCAAAGGGTCCCTCCAGCTTTTTGCGTGGAACGCTGGAAGTTTGTAAGCAAACGGGAGAAGCAGCCCAGCAGCATCACTCAGGAATGTGAAGTATTTCCAAGTGGCTCTTTCTAGAAGTGAAGCAGATTCCTGATGTGTGGATCACAGAGAAACTTCCCTCCCGCTCCCTGGGTCAGTGGTGGGAGGCTCTGTGGGGGTGAGAGGTCCTGCTCTCACCTGTGGTGTTGTACTTCCAGAGCTCTGCACCTTCACCCTGCTTTATTGTGCTGCTTTTGTTCAAAAATTCCTTAGCAGCAGCCAGGAAAACACCAACTCCTAAATGTTGAAGTGTTTGGAGAAGGTACACCCCACCTTTGGAGTCACAATATGACCAATATCACTGCTGCTCTCTGCCTGGCCTCAGGTTTTATTTCCCTTGTGACCATCCCAGATTTACTGTTAAAGCACTGTTACTCCTGGGACACTTTATTTTTCAGGAGGGACAGCTATAAATTAGAGCCAACTTCTTTTCTTCCACCAGAGACATGACTCCTTCAGGGAGAGTGGGTAAATAGTGCTTTTCCTGACATCCCAGGGTAGTCTGATTAAATGGTAGGAAGGCTCTGTGCAATTTGGCTTCGTGGCCCTGGGGAGGAGGATAGCAAGGGACGTGTGAGTGCCAGCCCTCTGCCATCCACACCTGGGTGCCAGCGGTTCACTGGAAGGAGTAGCCTTGACCCTGGAAGTGTGCATTACCTGTGAGGTTCCCAGAATTCCAATACTCCAAATACTTGAGGAGAGAAGCGCCCAGTTTGTTGAAAACAACATTTCTTGTGAGGTTTGCCCCAACAAGTGCAGCCTGTGGTGTGCTGTCGTTGTGCCCTTGGTTCCCCATAGTGAGAGGGAACATCAGTGTCACAAAAAGGATGCATTTTGGGGCTGGGTTTGTCAGTCTGGGCCCTGAGCAAGAGCTGATGCTGCCGTGGGGAGGCAGTGGCTGGAGCTGGGAGGGAGAAGCAGGATCCAGCTCTGGGTGGGTGCTCCGTGAAAGGTGATGCTGTGGGTTGGAGGGAGGGGAAGGAAAGGAAGGATCCACTGTCACGAGCTGTCAGATGTCTGTGGAGTGATAGATTGGGTGATAACGTTTGGAACATGAGCAGGAGAGGGGCAGGGGGCTACGAGGGAAAGAGGAGGAGGAGGAAGTGGCCGTGAGCCTTGCCCAGGGGACAGGTTGGGGACCATTGGTCCAGTGACCGGAGTGCGGGACAGGAAACCAGTTTCCTCTACCTGCAGTAATGGGCTGTGTGACCTGGACAAACTGCCCTACTTCTGCGTGCCTCAGCGATCCTGAGCAACCAGTGACCTCAGCCTTTGCCTCCCTGTGCCAGAGCCTCCCCGGGCTCCCCGAGCACGGTTCACCCTCTGATTTCTGCCAGCAGCCTCCTCTCACTCGCTCATCACCGAAAGGCTCCCGCTGCCGCAGCCGCACGGCTTCTGACAGGTTCGGGGTTAGAAATCAGCAAATCCAAGCACTGACCGTGCCGGGGCTTTTCTCCAGAGAGCTGGGCCCTTCAGCTGAGCTGCTGGACCTGGCTCTGCTGTGCCAGCCCTGCTGAGAGGCTCCTCTTGCCAGGAGCGCCGAGGTGCCCGCGGCATCGCGGGCAGCGGCGCTGGGAAGGAGCCAGGGGTTATGGAATGGGCTGGCTGGCACCTGGGATGGGGATGGAGCGTGGGGCAGCACCGAGGGCTGCACTGCTCCGGGATTGATGCCTGGCCTGGCTGGAGCTGCTCCTCCCGGCCCTATTTGGGCATATGACTTAATCCGGTCACTGCCCAATCTCAGTAATGAACACGTAGAGGAGAGAATGCATTCCACCCGGGAGGAGAGGGCTCAGCCAAAAAGCTGCTAACTGGGTCACTGATGAGCAATCTTTCCCCTCCCTCTGTGTCATTTTTATTAATCACTTGAAAAATAGGTTGAGTAATGATTGCAAGCAACTTGTCAAGCCAATTAAAAACAGAGAAAGGTAGGGCTGTGAAGCTGAAGACAAATGCTGTGCTGGTTTTAAATGAGTGTCTGTAAACCCCACTGACCTGTGAGTAATTGCCTCCAAAAAAACTGGCAGTGTGTGTGTGTTTCTCAGTGTGAAGGTTTGTTTCTTCTGAATCCACAGGGCAAACAGTTCATTGTGGCCCAGAGAGGTATCACCAGAGCAAAATCACTTTGAGTCTGTCCTGTAGCTGCCTTAGTCTGGTTTGATTGTTGGCATGTGGGCCCTCCAGTGGAGCTTGTCAAAGAGTTTTGTGCACTTTGAGTGTAAAAGAAAAATGCTACAGAGCACTTACTAGTTTTATTGTATGTAATTTCCCTGAATCTAAGTTTCCATAGCTTTACAATCTGTCCAACTGGAAGATAAATTGTCAAATTTTACTTGCTGAACAGGGAAAAGAGCTTCTAGGTAATCTCACCATCACCTCAGTTCAATGGGGTGAGTTTCCCCAGAGTGGATTCTCCAGGACCATTCAGCAAATTCAGCACTGGGGTTTTTTTTTTTTTGGTTTATTTTTTTAGGTGTCGGATGGATTGGATGTGCCAACAATAAATATTTATACTCTTGTGTTCCTCTGCCTCTCTATCTGTGTTTTGTCTCCTGTGAAACGCGTGCCAGCACTGTGGGTGCTCTGAGACAACATTACTCTTTGGGAGACTGGTGCAGAGTGTGTGAGATCCTGCTGTCCAGGATGTTTCTTCCCATCTGTTCCTGGCTCAAATCCTCTTCTCCTCAATTTAATCACTGCTTTTGGTTACCATTCATAGATTGAAATGTGATATTAAGGAGAAGGATACAAATATGTCGTGCTGCCTTCCTTCTCTTGCTGCTGCTCTGTCAGCTGGGTGGCAGTAACAAAAGGCAATTAGTGACACAAATAAGCTTTCCTGGGGGGTAGTGGAGAGCAGCCTTTCTCTAGAACTATTTATGGAGCAAATGGAAAAGCACATGCTTCCCTCCTTCCTGCAAGGAGCAGCAGCCCAGGGGAGGGGAGGGTTAGCTCAATAACCTGCCACCTCCTCAGCATTGGGGCCTTGTTTTGTAGCACCTCTGAAAACTCAGGGTAGAGAAGGGTACAGGAAGCACAGAGCAGAAGTTTTGTTTTCTGGTGGTGCAGGACTTGTTTAAAGCCTCCTGCGCTTGCCAAGCAAGAAGTCAAATTAAGCCGTGGTTTGCCCCCATTCCATCCTGGAGATGTTTGTTTCCCTGCTCTCTGTAACTCTGTTGTAGCCATCAGACAATCAAACCTCCTCTCTCCAGTCTCCTTTTCCCCCTCCCCATGCAGGCTGTTGGGTTTTCCCTGTGGGAAGCAGCCCTGTGCCTGAACCCACCTGTGTTTTCTGCCCTCCAGAGTTAATGAGCTCTACGTGGATGACCCAGACAAAGACAGCGGGGGGAAAATAGAAGTGAACCTGAACATCAGTTTGCCAAACCTGCACTGTGAATGTGAGTACCCCTTTCACTTAGCTTTTCTTTGTGTTTTAAGTAATACTTGAAATGGGCCCAGACTGGTACAGTGGCCGTTCTTCTGTGACAGGATGGAAATCAAGTAGCTGCAGGCTCTGCCAATATCCCACTGCTCTCTGTTCCAGGCCAGGGCACCTGTTTTCTTGGACCATGTGTTAGTGGCTGATGTCCCTCACTGGCTGCTTTCTAAATCTCATTTCCTTTTTTATTTTATAGCAACCTTTACTGTCTGGGAGCAAGAAACCTCCCAAGTTCCACTCGGAACTCTGAATGTTCCAGCTGCTTGTTGGCTCTTCCCAAGTCACCTGCCTTGTCTGCCTGAAGGTTTTCTGTTTGTGTGACTGGGATTGCAGTCGGCTGGCAGGACATGGGAGATGTATTTGTGTCAAACAGGCAGCGTGAAAAGTTTGGTTATAAAGTTTTTGTTGTATAACAATATTCGACAAAGGACATTATTAGCTCAGTTTAGTGAAATTTCAGGAAAAAATGTGTGGATTTTTTTCAAGTTAAAGCAATATATGCTCTTCCTATACAACCTTCCTGTAACTTATTTTGTTTTGATTTTTTTTTTTGTCTTCTCCCTCCCACCCCGGCAGTGGTTGGACTGGACATCCAGGATGAAATGGGAAGGCATGAAGTGGGTCACATTGACAACTCAATGAAGATCCCTCTCAATAACGGGGATGGCTGCAGGTTCGAGGGCCATTTCAGCATCAACAAGGTGAGAGGGTGAGGCTGTGCTGGCTGGGGAAAAGCTGGCAGGATCCGTTTGGAAAAAGGAAAATTTGAAACTCTTAGTGTCTCTCCTGCAGTGTGTGTTCATGTCCCTGATCAGATAGAAAGTTAAGTCAGTGTGGGGAGAGGAGGCTGCATGGCCAGACCCACAGGGGATGTGTTAGATCAGGGGTTTTCTTCACTCTCCAAAGCAGTAATGGAGACAGAATTGCTGAACAGAGAGAGCAGCTCTGTGCAGTGGCCCGTGCTGCCTTTCAGTGTTCAGGGGCTGTGTGAAAACCCTACAGATGCCAAAGGGCTTCTGTGCTTACTCCTCACGACTTCTGCACCTCCAAAACGTGACTCACTGCGGAGAGGTCTTTGGCAATGGCTGCATCCCAGCTCTCCTTTGTTCTGAGAGCTGCAGAATGACAGGAATGTTCCCTACTGGAGGGTGCCAGGGCTCCGTGCTGGGATGTTTGGAATACAGCACTCCACTCATGCTTTGTGGGGATGCTCCGCTTCTGGCTCAAGGAATGAAAATCCAGGCCTGGAGGAGGCTCCTCTTTGGGATGGGTGTGTTCAAGATTGAATAATCTTGCTATGTAATGCTGGAGATGACTTGCTGGGGTGGGGGAGGCACTGGTGGGACCCACTGATGTCCTAAGAAGGGCACACCCTTTATTCACTCCTCTTCGTGTACCACAGGCTACAAAATCCTACTTCCTTCTTTTCCTCACAGGTCGTGTTAAAGCACATCTAAAAATAACAGACAGAACCTCGTACTGATTCTGTGGCATGGAAAGGATTAGGGATTTAAAAAGAGGACTTTTTCCTCACCTCCAAGCCACCAAGATCGCTGGCAGCTGATAGTCCATAAAACTGGGAAGGGGCTTCTGGAAAGGTAGTTCTTGTTCAGACAATTCCCAGAGCACAGAGCTGAGATACCTGGGGGTTTGTCTGCTGGATGTGGTGTGTGCTGCTCCCCAAAGCAGCTCCAAAAGGGGGTGCAGAATGTGGCAGTGAGGAGCTTCCTCCACTGCTGGTTTGTATTTTGTTTTGAGGCTGGGACAGCTGTCCCAGGGAGGGGAGCTGACCCAGGGCCTCTGCCTCTGGAAACCTGAACCTCTTGTGTGTGACCTGGAAGTCTGCAGTCCCTTGGCAGGAATTGGACAGGCATCTGTCTGAGCTGGGAGCTGGAGTGGGACCTGGCAAGGCTTGGAAACCTGACCAAGGCTTGCACTTGGGTGTTGCTGTCACAGCTGAGGGAGGACAAGGTGACAGTGAGATGATGGTGTGTGCCACTTGCTGCAGGGCCTGACGCCCTGTTTGCCAGGCTTGTTTATGACACAGCTTGTGTCCACACCTGCAAGTGTTCCCGGGAGTGCACTGCTGTTCCTCAAGTCATTAAATCAGCTTTCCTGAAAGCACATGGAGTGGGCATGTGGCCTCCCGTGGCCCTGCTGGTGAGGTGTCTCTGCAGAGAGCACGCTGGGCACCAGTTGTATAAGCACCCTCCCACTCCTGCCTTGGGCTGTGCCAGAGTGCTCCTCGGTGTTGCTTCATTTCACAACCTTTTCTCAATGGGAAAATATTCTTGCACCCTCCATGGCAGTGACTGAGCTCTATCTGCTGAAAGATTTCAGGGCTAGTGACCTGAAAAGTGTGTGCATGCAGAGTGGTGCCACCAGAGTGACACCAAGGCTCATTTTCTGTCTTGGAACTGAGCCTTTAGGTGAAACTTGTGCTTTTCAGAGCTTTCTATTTCCCTCCATTAAAAAAATTAAAAGGAAGGGCTCCTGCTGGCTCAGAAGGGGAAGATCTAGGATAGTTTGTATAGGATACCCACTTGGGTTTGGTGGTGGTTTTTCTCTTTATATAAAACTCATTCTTGCACACAATCTCAAAGGTAAAGTTTGGTACTCCAAGAAGAAGAATATACCCACATCTTCCTGGGCTGCTCTGCAGCAGTGGGCCCGTTTGCAAATGTGAGATGTGGGAGTGAGACATTGAGCAAGAGAGACGGGAATTTTATTTCTGTAGGGATGAAAGACATAGCCTTAAGTGCTGGGAATCCCTGGAGTTGGGAGTGATGCACTCATCACCTCCTGGTCAGGAACATCAGCAGTGTGGGGGTGCCAGACTCTGGGGCTGCAGGTGTGGTGGTGTTGCTCAGGTGCAGGAGGGTATCCCAGAGCCTTCCTTGGCTGCATGGATCCAGGCGTTCCCATGTCACACCACAGAGCCTGGCAATGCCTTGAGGGATAAAATGTGAAATCCTGTCTTCCCTGTCTTGGCTAATTTTAGGTCCCTGGTAACTTCCACGTGTCGACGCACAGCGCGACGGCGCAGCCCCAGAACCCCGACATGACTCACGTCATCCACAAGCTCTCATTTGGGGACAAGTTACAGGTGAGCCCTGAAATTCCCTGGCTCTAGGGGAATGCAGTGAGAGTGGTTTAATATTAGGCACTTTGGTTTTATGGCAGGGCCGTGTGTCCCTGCAATGTAAGCTCAGTCTGGAAGAGTTCACAGCTGCCACCGCTCGGGGAGGAGCAGTGTCCAGTCACAGGGCACCTGGGCTGTTTTCTCCTGAAACTCACAGTGCTTTGGGAAAACTCCATGTCTGTCTTCCTGCAGGGAGTAGAAACGAGGATTTGTGGCTCAGCAAAATCCTGTTTTTAGCATGAAGGCAGCAAACAAACCTTTCTGCCCTTGAGGAGGAGCAGTGATGCACTCGGGGAAGATTTGTGCTCGCTACTGTGTTTACCACAGCACCAGTCAAACTTTTTAATTCACTTCACTGTACTTGTATAGCAGACACCTATTAGTCAAATTTGTTCTGTGAAACACAAGTTAGACTCAGCACTGCCAATTCCCTGCTGGGAAGAAGCTGAATGTGTGCACTTGCCCAGTGGATAGAGTTTCACCAGGTGTTGCAGGTTATGTAATATTACCTGATTTCTCAATAAGGACAGATTACAGCACTTCTCTAGCCTACTTCCAAGGAGCTGGCCTCGCAGGTGGGAGTTCCACATGTGCACACCCAGCTTGAGACTCGCCCTAAACATTGCTTACCCATAGTCTCTCTGTAATCTTCTTTCCTCAGCACAGACGTCTCATTAGTCTGCTCCTTGTACACCCACTTCCAAAACCCTTTTTCATGCTAACAAGTCTAAGCGTTGCTTTGTAGTCTTCTGATTCTGCTCCCGGCTTCTTTTAGGAAATATCTTGTGTGGGAACGGGGAAATATTAGCATATAAATAAGCTTGGCCTAATGTCTGTAAAGCACACTGAGATTATGAAAAATATTAGGTAAGTGCTAATAGGGAGTTGTGCAGCCTGCGTGGGAAATGGGTGCTCTGAGGGAGCATTCCCATTGTTTTATCATGGAGTCCTGGAGTAAGGCAGCTGCAGTGTGAATCAGCACGAAGGAGGAGCCTGGACAGACGAGCAGCAAGTGTCTGGGGGTGAGAAACCTGTCTGGCAAACGTGGAGTTGGCTCCTGATTCGGACAGGTTCAGATGAGTATTTTCAGAGTTCAGAGTAACTACTCATCGTCTGCGTGCACGGGGAGGGAGCACGTAGGTGCTGCTGGTGCTGCAGGCAAACAGCAGTTCAGCAGCACAAATTAAAGAAGGATCTGTTCACCAAACAGGTGCTACCACGACTCAGCAAGCAGTGAGAGCCAGCAAGTGTGGAGAGCTTTAAATCTGTCTAGATGCACCTTTGAATATTTCAGGCTGTCTCCACCTGCTTTGATGTAATACATGCTTATATTGCTTAAAGAGGGTTGGGAGCTTCTCCTTCACTTGTGTCATGTGCTGGGAGTTTGTTCTTTGTAGGTTGTTACTGACTCTGCCACAATGATCCACTAAGGGACAGGCTGTGTTCTCCAGAAAAACCAGTCTCCTTGAAATAGAGATTTAAATGTCATCTGGCACTGAAGGAGCTTTGAGTCTTCATCAGTGCTTCATGCACAATAGTGGCAGACTTTCTGTAGATTTTCCCCTAATTTAGATGAGATCAGAAATGAAACCAGTGAGTTCCTGCATGTCAGGTAACCCAGTGAATAGAGAGATGTGGAAGTAGTAGATGATGCATTTTTAATCATAATTTCTACTGAATGCTAGATTATGGTGTTGAATAATCCTGGTTTTAACCTTGTCAGGAGAGTTGTCTGCCCTGACAGTAAAAATGTGTTGTCATCTACTTTCTACATCTTTCTCTTCACTGCGTTACCTCACATGCAGGAACTCACTGGTTTGAATTTTGGTCTCATCTACACGAGGGAGAAATCTACCAAAATTTTGAAGTGGACTTTAAAGTCTCTGGCCCAGATATTCTACAAGAGACTTCTTAGCTGTATCAAGAATGGAACATACCAATGAGTAAAGAATAAGCACAGCCTGCAGATGCAGTTTGGGAATGGTCGTGGTTGTGTGAAATTCCAGCAGAGCAAAAGGCCCTGCAGCAGGATCAGCTTTTGCTCTGCTCCTGTTTCCAGCACCTTCCATCTGAACTTGCTGATGATTTTGTCTCTCCAGAATTCCCATTCTGCTGAGCAAAACTGGTTCACTTGCTGCTTCCTCCATCATCCACTCTGTAGTGTTGGGAATAGGGAAATGTCCATTAGGATGAGACAGATCCCCAAGCTGCCAGTTGTGGAGAGGGTCTGGGGAGGAGATGGCATTGCCCTGTTGGTCAGGTGAAACTGCCACACCCATGACCAAATCCTCCTTCCAAATTCTTCTTCCCTGTTGTCTGACTTAGAGTCAGGAGTTTCAGGGTTGTGGAGTTATTTGTCCTTTCTTTGTACCTTGTGAGCAGCACAACCTCTGACCTACAGCTCCTGCTCTGGGCTTTTCCCTGTCTGGAAAGTCTTCCCTGTCTGGAGAGTTCACACCTGGATTATTCTGTTGGTGGAGATCAGACTCCAGGTCACAGCATTTGCAAGGCATGGAAATCCTGTTATTCTGGGCAAACAGATACTGACAGGCCTGGGACCAGCTGCAGGAAAAGCTGAAGGGGTGGCAGAGCTGGGATGTGTCCTTCCCCTCTCCAAGGCCCATGAGTTGTACAAACCCAGCAGCTCTGACATGAGCCACCTTCAGAGGAGAACTCCTGAGTTTTAACCCCAGTGTGACTCCCAGTTATTTCCCTTTCAACCTGATAAATTAATTCCACAGTTAACTCTGCAAAGCTCTTAGGAAACACCTCACGATGAAAATTTCACAACTGACCTCTTCCAACTGCAATTCCTTTAGCTTTGGAGTGGTTTTGGAGTTTCATCTTGTAAGATGTTGTGAAATCACCTTTTTCACTTGGAGCCAACCGCTGTGATGATGGTCACTGAAAGATATTTGGGGTCATCTTTTACTGGGTTGAGGCTTTGTTTTTTGGAAAGGTTGAATCAGGCTGATCCCCTGGTTACAGGGTAGGGAAGCAAAGGTCAGGAGTATCAAGCCAGAGCACAGTTTCTTCTTACTCCTCTTTGCTTTCCAGGTCCAGAACGTTCACGGAGCATTCAATGCCTTGGAGGGAGCAGACAAGCTCAGCTCAAACCGTGGGTATTCCTGGGGATTGCAGCTCTCAGCCACCCTCTGCAGGAGGGAAGGCAGGGCCGTGCATTCAACACTGGTGTATCCAGAAGTCTTTAATTTGCCACTTTAGCCCAAATGATCCAGACATTGCTGGCTGACATTTCCATTTCCCCCAGTGCTACAGGAAAGGTTTAGCCTAAAAGGTCCTTTGCAGTCCTCAGGGAGCTTTTTATCCATATCCTGTTCCTGTAGTGTCCCTTTGCTGCTGTTACTTCCACCAGAAATGTTCGTTGTCCTTGTGTTGCAAATCACCTCTAAATTTCTACTCTGGGGATGGCAAGAGGGACATTTTCGTGGCCCTTCTTTATGACCAGCACAAAAAAGAAATTTCCAATGCATGGTACGGTTCAGTGTAGAGAGTTTTTCTCTCAAGAGTTCAGGCTCCTGCAGGACATCAGTCCTGTGTCCATTTCTTGGAACAAAATTTCTGTGGCTGTTCCTGAAGCTATACAGTTGTGGTTTGGGTTTTCTTTTTGACCTCCAGGAGCCAAATATCATCGTGTTACACTTGGCTAGAGGATCCTGCAGAGATGTCATTTAGAGCTCTGTTTTAGAACTGTTTTAGCAGACACAAAAAATTGAATGAGCCATTTAAATAATGAAAAAAAAAAAGAGTTAAGCAGCTGTAGGAGGAGGAAGATGAGAAAGCAAGAAAGAAATGGAAGTACACAGGTTGTGAGACCTTAGGTTTTTTGTCAAAATGATCTCAGTGGGCTGCAGCCCTAACCTCAGCCAGTTCCTGATTTAACCAGGCTGTTTGTGGTGGTGATAAAAGCGTTACCATTTATAGTTGCAAGCAGTAAGGAAGCTTCAAGTAACCCAAACCCTGGGTGGGTTGTGGTCCTACAGAAGAGGTGGGCGGCTTCTGGTGTCACCCAGGTACCTGAGAGAGCTCTGGTGTCACCCAGGTACCTGACAGAGCTCTGCACAAAGGGCAGAGATGGGGGATGCGAAGCTGCCGCTTTGTCACTGAGATACGGAGGAGGGAGACACCCTTTTTTTGTGACTTGCTCCACTTGGAGCTGTTCTGGAGGCTGACTCCCTTCTCTCCATGCTAACGTGTCCTTCCCTTTCCTCCCCTGAGCACAGCCCTTGCCTCTCACGACTACATCCTGAAGATTGTCCCCACGGTGTACGAGGACATGAGCGGCAAGCAGCGATACTCCTACCAGTACACGGTGGCAAACAAGGTAAAGGAGCAGGAGGCTCTCCAGGAGGCTCCTCTCTGCATCCCAGGGGATGCATGGAGGATGTTCAGCCACCACTCCTTCCCCTCTTGCTCCTCTCGGTGCCCTTACATGAGTTTGTAGGTGAGCAGTAGCCTCTGCTGGGAGAAGGAGGAACTGAAGCTCTTCAGAGTGGGGCTTTTCCTGGTGCTGGCGTTTGCTGGGGCTGGGATGGAGAGGGCTTGTCAAAGCAGGTGGTGGTGTTGCTCTCGTTCCTGACAGAGGTGTTCTTCCTCCTGGCGTTCTCATCTGTCAGTTCGGCTGATGTGGGATTTCTGTAAATTGTGTGGGAGGTATTTACAGGCTGCAGGAACTCCTGTTGTGCCAGTCAAGGTGCATCTGAATGGAAACTAATCCAGCTGAACATAGAAAATATCACCTACACCTGGTTTTAGCAATAAAACAGTCTCAGTTGTGATGGATGTATCAGACAAATAAATCAGCAGAGTTTTTAGCTTTTTACAAATGTTGATTTCAGACTTTGAGCCACTGAACTGTAGCAGCAAATATGTGTTGGTTGAGTATTTCACAGTCTCTGCCTTATGACAGTGAATTATCACAGAATCCATTAGTTTGGAAAAGATCTAAGATCACCAAGTCCTACCAATCCCCACCTTGTCACCCAGCCCAGAGCACTGAGTGCCACCTTCAGCATTTTAATAATTCAATGTATTGAACTTTTTTTTAAGGAAAAAAAAAAAAAAAAAGACCCTATTTACTTTCTAAGGTAGAAAGCATCTTTCAGTTGAAAATGATTTAACATTCAGGTGCTAAATGAAAGTCCAGAATCTGTTTTTAATACCTAATTCCTGCTAGTTTGCCCTAACTGATAATCAAGCACACACTCTCCTGGACTAGTTCTCAGATCAATGTTCCTGTGTAGTGACTTTTGGGCTGGCTTGCGTGGTGTGTCCCAGGGATTTGGACATCTCTCTCTGCTCAGATTACAATGTATTTGTTCTGCTTAATGTCACAACTGCTGTTCTGATAAGACTCCTGTGATAGGAGTTCTGAAAGTAATTTGGAAAATAGGCAGCAGGAGCTTTTGACACTTCTGTGAGCTTGGCTGCAAATTGGGGCGTTCAGCCAAGTCTGACTCATTAGGGCAGGATTGCTGGTGGGGAGAAGGGGAGAGGAAGGAAAAAATGAGGTCAGTTCTGTCAAAACGGAGGTGCTGAGAAGCACTGCTGCCTCTGTGCTTTCTCCTCGTGGTGCTCCAGTCCTTTACTCCCACACCGAGCACTGGGAAAGAGGAATGGGAAGCCATGGGAATGGTCTGGTGCAGAGTGGCTGCTATGAGGAGATCAGGAGAGTCTGAAGTGTGGACTCGGTCTCCTCTCTTAGCTCCTCTGTTCCCTCACTTCCCACATAACCACTGTCCCACCATGTGCTGCAGAACTCCAATAAAAGCCCTGAAAATTATATGACTGGGGACTTTTGCTTCTCTTGTCATCTTGGGATAAAACCCCTAGAAATAGCGAAACTTGGGATTTATATAAGATTATTGAAGATAAATGCTGTTTCACTAGCTCACAGAGAGCAAAATTAAATTTTTTGTGTCATGCTTATGAGTGTCCTGTTGCTTGTTCTTTTTTCATCTTTCTGAAGTGTTTGAGGCTGTCTTTGCCTCTGTGTGAAGGAGAATTGAACCAGGAGAGGAGATCTGAGCTGGCAGCTTGTCACAGGGCTGGGGAAGGGGAGAGCAGCTGGGTGGAGACACAGCCTGTGCCACGCTGGGGCCGGTGGCTCTCCTTGGACTGCTGGGTCTCCAGCCTGCTTTCCTTGGATTCTTCTCTCGTCTGTGGATGTCCTGATCCTTGAAAACTGATATCTATCTCCACCGACAGCACAGACAAAATATTATCTCAAGAAGATGTGGCTTTAGTTACTAAGTTGGTGTTGGCACTGGGCAGCGTGTCCTGCTTGGTGCTGTCCTGTGGCCCTGGGTGGCACTGGACCTGTTAGGAAACAAATAGGTTAAAGGAGATTGTCACTGGCAGTCTGAAAGATGTCTCTCCCAGACCAGCCTGGGATAATTTTTGAACCTTTGGCAATATTTTTCTGTATACAGTTTCATCCTGGCTTTCAGCAGCAGTTTTAGAGGTGGTTTGAACATGGTTGCAGATGATTCATACTGAAAGGGCAAAACATTCCCATTGCTGGTCCCAGTGGGAAGGGGGCCTGACAGAGGAATGCAAGGACAAGGAGGGATTTTCAGGCTCTTACAAACTCAATTCCATTTGTTTAGTGAAAGGTTTTTATACAAAATATAGACATACATGTGATTTACAGTACCAGAACTTCACCTGCAACCAGGCTGTTTGTATTCTCTACGATGGAGAATCAATGACAGCCTTTCTGTTTAGTCCTATAATCTGAAGGAAGGTGAGAGTAATCAGCATCTCTGTCCCCAGCTCTGCCATGACCAGGCTGTAAAGAGCTTGTTTTCCTGTTTGATAAGGATGGGAGGTGGGCAGTCACACAGGAATCACTGTTTGCCGCTTTCCATCTGGTCACTGGTACAAAACAGCGGGGTGAGAGCCAAACCCACCGAGGCAGTTTTATGGCAGACACTGTCAGGAATGGCAGTGCTCACATTCTGTGCTGTTTGCCCCTTTCTTTCCCAGGAATACGTCGCCTACAGCCACACCGGCCGCATCATCCCGGCCATCTGGTTCCGGTACGACCTGAGCCCCATCACAGTCAAATACACAGAGAGGAGACAGCCTTTGTACAGGTTTATCACATCGGTGAGTTACCCTACACCTCTCCTCCTCCCTTCCTCTGCCTGCCCTTCGTTTCTTTCCTGAGCCTGTCTTGTCCAGAGGAATTGAGTTTCTGCCTCAGGGCGGTGTGGGGTGGTGGAGATAAAGCAGCACCTCGCTGGGGTGGTGCTGGAGTGTGAGGTGACTGTAAGTTCAGTGCTCTGACAACCTGATTTAATAGCTGGGCACAAAAAGAAGGAAGATTTACCTATTCCAGAGGTGCCAGGCTCTGTCTAGGCAGGATGGGCTCTATTGCAGTGTGTCAGAAACTTGGAAGTAAAGCTGACGTGGTGAGCAGGAAAACTGCAATAAACTGCTCAGTAATGATGAGATCAAATGTGCACAGAATCCAGAATGGTTTGGGTTGGAAAGAGCCTTAAACCTCATCCCATTCCACCCCCTGCCATGGGCAGGGACACCTTCCACTATCCCAGATTGCTCCATGCCCTGTCCAGCCTGGCCTTGGGCACTGCCAGGGATCCAGGGGCAGCCCCAGCTGCTCTGGGCACCCTGTGCCAGGGCCTGCCCACCCTTTTCCACCCCAAAGTCATCCTGTTCTCACCTAGGGGGTTTCCTTTATTCAGGTGAGGGAAGGAGAAGTGTTAGATGACACAGAGCTGCCTGACCTTGCTATCTGCTGGTATTTGGGTGATTTTTACAGTAAAGAGGAAGAAAACTGGCAGTGGAGATTTTACCAGCAGCCACATCTCTCCTCTCCTACAAGACACTGAATGCAGGGCAAGTGCTGCTGCTTGGCTTAATATGGGAATGCCAGTTCCAGGCATTTACTCCTGTGTGGAAGTGGAGAAAAGCTGCATTATCAAATTCCAGAGGTGTTTTCCTGACAAGCTACGTTTGGATCTGTCCAGAGAGCATCCTGCAGTCCTGATCTCAGCATCCAGAACAAAGCTGTGCTGGCCAAACTGCTCATTAGGCAAAGAGCTATTTAAAGATCCTCCAGAACTTTAAAAAAAAGTATCCTCAGGGACTTGGCTTAAAATTGAAGCTGCAGTGAGCTGTGCCAGCGAGGCATGGTGGAATGTGAAGCAGTTGATAGATTGGCTGGAGTGAAGACCTCAAATTCTGATTTTTAAACTGTTTGACTGTTTTAATTGGAAGTCACATAAACAGTGTGTCAGAGTTGCACTTCAAGATTCTGATTTTGCAACTTCTGATAAACAGCGAGTTCCCTTCACTGAACTTTAGACAGTGACCTCTGGAATGCACAAATATCCAGAGAAGGGGACATGAAGCAAAATCTAAATGTCGTGGTGCAAGACTTTCTCTTCGTAGCACGTCTGCTTGCCTTCAAAACATAATCCTAAAAAAGGTCAAACATCAGCATTTCACGACTTGGCATCTCATTCTGCCTCTGCTTCTTTCCCTAAAATTATGCTCCCAGAGGTTTCTTACACATCTTCTTGGGGGTGAGGGTGTGGAGGTGTTTTCATGGGAAGTCACTTGATAGCTGGGATTATTCTTTAATTTTATTATCAGCATTGATTCACTGCTGATACACCACTGTGTGCCTCTAAATAGCATCTTTGTTGAATTTGATACCTTCCTTCTGAGCTGACATAAGGGACCACAGGAGAGGGTTTCCTCCCTGGTTGCCACAGGGACCTTTTGGGTTTGTATCTCATTTGAGTTCGTATCCCATAACCTCAAAAACTGAAGTGTGTGTTTCCTACTGAGAATCCAAAAATGGAACAGCAGTTCCACTCCTGTTTCTGAAAAGATTTAAAGGTTGATTCATTTTCATTAAATAAGAATTTCAGTTTCTCCTCTTCCCCAAAATAACAGTCCCTGTATTCCTCACTGGACTGAGTCTGAGTGTTGAATCACTGGCCCCAGCTTGGATGTTGCCCTGTCCTGTCTTTAAAGTTAGCCAGGCACTTTCTGGCTGCTGGGCTGCTTAAGAAGAGTTTTACAGTTGATTTTTGGCTGCTTTGTTTGGTCTTATAAATGGCTGTGGTGTCAGGCAGCTCACCAAGGGCCATTCCAGTTGAATGTCCTTCCTCTGGAGGCGTGAGGATGATGCTGGTGCTGGCAGTGGCTGTGTCAGGATTTGTCACACAGGTGACACTCCTGGTGTGGAGGCAGAGCCTTGTTCCAGGGGCTGGGTCCTGCCTCAGTCTGGGCCATCTGGCCCTGGTGAGCTGCTGGGGCCTCCTTTGGGCCAGGATTGCTGTACAGGAGGGCAGCCCTGGCTCTGCTTTCAGCTCCACAGCCGTGCAGGTGGCACTGAGCAGCTTGGAAGGGGGAGCAGAAGATCTGCACTGCAGAGGATCAAACCCCCCAGCCTTGCTCTCCCTGCCCTGCTGGGATGACACGATCTGTTCCTTAGCCCCCTCCTGAATCTCCAGCCTGGCCTTTTGCATCACAGTTGCTCTGGAGACAGCTGGTGATGGCCAGCCCTGGGCTGAGGGCCAGCAGGGATGGGCTGGGGCGTCTGCACTCCCTGCCTGCCCGGGGAAAGCAGCAGCTGTTCAGTTTAAAAACCACAAGACAGGCTCTGGGATAGGGGCTCCTTCACTGTGCTTTTGGGCATCCCTGTGCTTTTCAGGACGTTTAAATTTGTCCTGGGGATGGGGGGGTGGTCCTGTGGACTTGAAGGAAGCTTTAGGAGGGTGGTGGTGTCAGTGTTGGAGGGATGGTCCCACGGGAGAGGGGTGTTGGCTGTTCAGCAGGGAGCCAAAGGCATCTCCTGCTGCTGCTGCCAAGGTTATCTGATGCTCTTTGTCACTAATGAGTTTGCCCTCCAAAACTTCAGCACTGCTAAGAGCAGCATTCCAGCCCTGTAGCAGCATTCCCAGATCCTCTCTGTCCCCATTCTAACTCGTGCCTGCTCCTTAGATCTTGGTGGTGTGGAGAATTATCCTAATTTCCTTTGCAGTGTGAGAGGTGCTTCCTGTGCAAAGGCTTTGGTTTAGAATGAGTTTTTTGTTTTTTTTTTTACTTTACATGTCCTGCTCCAAAAAATTCAGTACTAAATAAGATTTTATACTGTGGGTCAGTGCTGCCACTGTCACTGTTCCATGAGTTTGCCTGGAGCTAACCAGACACTTGGCAGAGTGTTAAACACAGGGGTTTTTGCCTGTCAAATTGCCCTGCTTAAAATCAACTCATCCTTCGTAAAGAGAAGCCATTCAAGACCTCCTGGTTGAGGTTATGGAGGAGGGGAAAAGTTTCACTGCTGAAAATTCATGAGTTCCTGTAAGTGGCTAAACTGAAGGAACGTTTTATCATGAGATCAGTGCAGGGGCTGGGAGGGAGAGCAGGCAGAAAAGCAGCCAAAGTTCTGCTGAAGCATTCGAAATTCAAATAATTTTTTTTACCTGGTATGAGAGGACTCATCTGGCCTCTAGGTGTGACAGGGAATTAAACTGGAAATAATGGAGGGGGGACCTGGAACAGAATGGTTGCAGGCAGAGTAATTTCAGCCATGGGGACAGTTCTGAGAGGTGTCATGGTCAGTCCTGTGGCATTTTTAAATCCAAGGCAGTGTTCTGCAAGATGTGCTGAAAATCTCTGGGTGGGATTCTGCACCTTACCTTACTAGGAATTGCCTGAGGGTCCTACTGATCCCCTCTGTCCTTAAAAGCAAATTTTCAGACTTTGGGACATCCCAGAGGAGCACAGTCATGTATCTGACATTTGCCTTTCTGTCACCTTGCTTGCAGCCTTGCCTCCTCCTCCATACCCACTCGGGTTTCCTTTGGGCACGAGCCTGCATCCCCCTCTCCGTGCTCACCCTCTGCTCGAGCTGCACTCCTCCTGTTGGATGGGCTCTCACTGCTGGGGTTATTCCACTTCTGCCTCTCTTCATCCTTTAAGGGCTGGGCCTGAGTCAAACAGACCTCACGGAGCTAAACACAGACCATTCCCAGTAATTTGTTCCATTAAATCTAAAGAAGTGCCTGCTGCCAGCCTCCCATATGTATTAGAACTGTGATGCTAAAGGAGCACCGTGGGGCAGCTCCTGTGCTGACCTAGAGCCCAGCACTGCTCCCAAGGACTCCAAGCCCTTTTTTCGTCACCAGGACTCAAAGCTCAGCGTGCAGGAGGCCCCGAGCCAGTGCCAGGTGTGTGTGACTCATCCACACTCAGCACCACACAGCTCTGCAGATGAATTTGTATTATTTTTCTATTCCCCAGCCCCTTGTGCTGCTGCTCTGAAGTCAGATTTTCCTGCCGTGTGATGCAGAACCTGGGTGTTGGACGGGGTTCGTGTTTGTGCTGTGACATCTCCCGTCAGCTGAGCTGCTCTCAGCTGAAATAACCCAGCTCTGTGGTGGGCATTTTCCCTGGCAAGTCACCCTTGGGGGGGCAGCAAGGAGGGGGCCACGGGGGCAGGAGCTGGACTTGTCCCCTAAAAATCCTGACTTGGCCTCAGGCTGGTGCTCTGGTTTTAGCAGCCTTGGTCTGCTGGAATGCTGAGTGTCCTGCAAAAGCCACATTTCCTGCAGCTCCTTGTTCACTGAGCTCACTGGATGTTCGTATCCTGGCTGTAAATCCACATGGAAAGGAGCTGCAGCTCTCACTGCCTTTGCTCACCATTAATGAGCTGTTTGTTCCTTTCCTCAGCTGCTGCTGCTCTTACGTTGTTTTTCTTGTCTGTGACTTTGCCCGTGGGGCAAAGTGGGAGCAGAGACGTGGCACGGTGCGTGTGGTGTGGCACCAGTTCTCTTCTGTGTGAGCTGGGTTGCATTTTTATGATGTTTATCATAGAATTTTTTGGGTTGGAAAAGACCTAAATGTCCACTGAGTCCAGGCTGTGACCCATCCCCACCTTGTCCCCAGCCCAGAGCTCTGAGTGCCACCTCCAGCCCTTCCTGGGACACCTCCAGGGATGGGCACTCCAAACCTCCCTGGGCAGCCCCTGCCAAGGCCTGAGCACCCTTTCCATGGGGAAATTCCTGCTGCTGCCCACCCTGAGCCTCCCCTGGCCCAGGCTGAGGCCGTTCCCTCTGCTCCTGTCCCTGTTCCCTGGGAGCAGAGCCCGACCCCCCCGGCTGCCCCCTCCTGTCAGGGAGTTGTGCAGAGCCACAAGGGCCCCCCTGAGCCCCCTTTTCTCCAGCCTGAGCCCCTTCCCAGCTCCCTCAGCCTCTCCTGGGGCTCCAGAGCCTTCCCAGCTCCATTCCCTGCCCTGGACACGCTCCAGCCCCTCCAGGTCTCTCTGGCCATGAGAGGCCAGAACTGGACACAGCCCTCGAGGTGAGACCTCAGCAGTGCCAGCACAGGGGACAATCCCTGCCCTGCTCCTGCTGCCACGCTGCTTTTGATACAAAAACATTGGAGTTCCGCTCACGACGGGGTTGGTACAAACCACCTGCTGCTGAGGAGGCAGAAGTCAAACCCCACAGGAGGGGAAGAAAGCCCCAGGGTGCCACCAGGCAGCGTTCACACGGAAAGTGTGATACACCACAGCATAACCCAAAAATGTTACCAGCCATGCTCTAATTACACAGTTCGAATTTCCTAACTCCCACATTTTTTACTTCATAACTGTGATGCTCTTTTAATTTGGTCTTTTACACTGTGTAGGATGAGGTGGTTCTGAGAATAACAGCACTGGGTTGTGAGAAGGGGAACAAGATACAGAGCTTATCTCCTGACAACAAGGGCCTGCCTTGGAAAAAGGGGATTTGTTATGAGCTAGGAGCTGAAGGAGAGACTAATCCCAAACCAGTGAGACAATGTAGCAGGGAAATATTCTGTATTGTTGGTCTTCTCCAGCCTAAACGATTTTGTGGTTCTGTTTCCACAAGGACTCTGGTTTGACAGAATACACAGAATATTTCTGTGTTTTCGTAGCACTTGAGAAGTGAAGCAGCCTGTTAACGCTGATCAGGAGATTAATTTTTTCCCTGACTCTGTACTTGAAAGTGATTGTGTGTTTTAATTCGATCCAGGACATCTTGTGTGGAAAACTTTGTCCCACAAAGAGTTAAGTTGGCTGCTGTCAGCAGCCCTTGTCATGGAAAGTGTTAGACAGGGTGAGCTGTGGTGTCCCTGGGAGCTGGGTTCTCTGTTAGTCACTGCCCTTCATGTGCTATTTCAGTGTCTTTTGCCTGTTTGTAAATTATTGTGAAATGGGGAAAAGACTTCAAGGCTGTGGTGTTTATAACAGAAATCAGTATAGGAAGATGTGAGCAACACAGAGCTTCTCGAAAGCTGAGTTTGGTGGGGTTTAGCCCTGAAGGGAGCAGTGTTCGTGCTGTGGGAGCTGGGATTGTGATGGGCTCAGGCTGTGAAGAGTTCAGCACTAATTTATTCCACTGTAGGGAATGGTTTTTGTGAATGATTCTCCTGTAATTCCATCCCCAGTGCTGTCACCCAGTTCTTACTGTGCTTCCAGAAAATGCCCCAGCAGCAGCATCCCTCCTCCAGTTGGAGCTGTGTAAAAGTTTCCCTCATTGTTGACAAATGTGTTTGCTCTCTCTGTAATTCCAGATATGTGCCATCATTGGAGGAACATTTACTGTAGCTGGGATCCTCGACTCCTGCATTTTCACAGCATCAGAGGCCTGGAAGAAGATCCAGCTGGGCAAAATGCAGTAGCAGTGAAACTCTACCCTCGACTCCAAGGACAGGAGCAAAGATTGAGAGATCTACCACTACCTGTTTTTGTCTTTATTTTCTATTTGATTGAATCAGTATGTTTTTTCTCTAATCAGGCTGTTCAGTGAAGACGTCTTCAACAAATCAAAGAAATCTCCATGCATTTCAGAGCTCTGAGAGGGAAAAATCAGGGGAATCAGGGTGTGGATTTCAATTCCCTCCCCCCAGAAAGAGAGGTTGAAATGCCATATCAGATCTAAGTAAGGATGACAGTCTGTCCTCTGGGAGGTTCCTATGGCAGTCTGCAAACTAGGGAGTAGATGGCAAAGAGCTGAACTGTCCCGTGGCACTTCCTGGAGTTCTGTTGGATTTGCATGATCAGACAATCGACTTTTGTATAGGGCAAAATTACACAAGAGGAAGAAATTCCACCCGTGGTGCCAATAAGGTGATGTATCTGTTGGTGAGGAATGGAAAGTGTTAGTCCCCACAGCAAACCCAAGAGACAGAGGGCAGAAATAACATATCAAGAAATGTTTTGTGCTTTTATTGAAAGCTCAGTTGTTCAGATACAACCTTTCTAATGAGGTGAACAAAGGAGAAGAGGAAGCCTTCCCCAGCTACTTTTTCCTGGGTAATCTGTGATCCCAGCAGTGGAGGGCATTTATTTTACTCTGGATGTAAAAGTGGTTTCATTTCTTCCCACTAACTGAATATCCAGTCTTGTGTTTACAGGTGGCATAAAGTAAAAACCAAACTGAGCAACATGGTTTTATGTGGCCTTTGCTTTGAAAGGGAATAGTTGTCTTTACAGCATTAGCTTTTATTTCTTCTGTTTTTAAACACAGACCACCCAAAAGTCTGGATTCTGAACTTCTGCTTTATTATTGTTGTTGGGTTTTTTTTTGAAAAGAGATTTTATATTCTCTGTGCTCAGAAAAATGGTGCAGCCTTCTGGGCGGATGAGCACAGCTTCCTCTCTTGCTTTGTGTGTGTGTGTGTCTTCAACACACCTGTCAAACACAGGAATTCTGACTTTTCAGGATTTAAGGTGCCTCCCTTTTCCTTTAAAACTCAGTCAGGCATCTTTTCTGAGCCCTGGACTGACACTGTTCTCCCACAGGTACACAGGGCAGCATTCCCACAGGCTGACCCTTGCTGGGAGTTGTTTGATTCCTTAAAATGGTACCTGAGCTTCCCTGTCCATTCCTTCAAGCCTTGTCTTCTGGAGCCTCCAAAAAACGGAGGTGTGAGGGGAAAACTCCCGCCAGGGGTGTCTTGCATGTCGTGGTGGGCATGAGGTCACAAAAATGAGACCCCAGTGCCCACAGTGCATTTTCCAGAGCCTCATCAATGTTCCTTGAGTAGTGACAGTCTCCGCATGCCTTGTGAATGTCTGAGCTGAGGATACACAAATTTTAAGTGTTCCAGGATGGATAAAAAAAAAAATCAATCATAAAATAAAAATCTTGAACTCATTGCTGTAAATTCTAAGATGGGTGCAGGGTTTCTCTTGGATGATATCCATTGCCTTTTCCTGGAGGCAGAATAACCACACTTTATGCTGTGATGATACGAATCGTTGAATATTCAGTGTTATCGTTAGAGTCAGATGCATTTCAAAAGAATTCCTGATTGTCTGCTGGAATTGTCTGGTTGCTTTGGAAGCAGGGAAGGTGTAGCCAGTTTTGTCCACCCACCACAAAGAAGCAGCTGCTCTGCCCCTGCCACGCTCTGCCCTGCAGTGACTTCGGACAAGCGACAGCGTTGGAATTTCCCCTGTTCTTACTCTGGACTGATTGCCCTTACTTTAGGTGTAAACTGGATTGTGTAACTTCCTGTACCCCTTCATGTATGGATAGATTTTTTTACTTGTTTTCTTTTTCCATTTACAAAAATCAACCTGAGAATGAGATGCTTGTGTTCATTCGGGGCGCGTGTCCGTGTGCCTGCGAGCACCCTCTGGGTCTGGGATTGTCCATGGGAATTGCTTCTCCTGCTGGCTGAAGGATTTCCTCTAATCCACTGTGACCAGCTGAAACTCGCAGCTGGAATGTCCTAGTTTCTCCTCTTGGATTTGGTGAGTCTTTGCTGACAGCATGGGAACAGTGGATTACAACGATGAGATTTTTAATATTTTAGCATCTTCCTTATGCTGAGATTTATTCAGTGCGTCCTTCTCCTGAGCTGGGCAAGGGGAGATCTTTGCAGTACCGTTCATTTTCTGAAGTTTCTCCCCGGGTACAATTTCTTTGACACAAACGAAGGTGGTTGCAGTTTCCTTGTGTCCCCTGCTGTGTTATTCCCATCCTTCTCCCCACTCCCTGTCTGTATTGAACTGCCTCCTGTGCAGTCCAGGCCAGTTCTCTAAACCAGACCAGTGAAATTGGTTTGTTTGGGTGTTGTTTTTTTGAAATAACGCACTTCAGCGTGCCTGCTCTCTCTGTCAAAATACCCCCTGCAATGAGGTAATAAATCACTTTTTTTTTAACTAGATGTGGAAACCAAATTGTACTCAAGTTCTGGCAGGAGAACAGCCTGTACCTTGGTTCCCTAAACCAGGGCTAAGCCTCTGAGTGCTGCCAAGCCAAGGCCACCTTCTGGGGCTGCTGGAAGTTGTGCTGAGCTTGTCCTTCAGGCGTGGCTGGCTCGGGTCACCATGGTTCTGCATCGTGTGTTTACAGAAGAATCTGCTCTTCATCTCTCCAAATGTGAAAGCAAGGCAGTTACTGCCTCTGCACCCATGAGATTTCGCTTGTATTTTTAATTTTCTGAAGACAAAATGAGCTTAGTTGTGCTTTTAGACGTCCTTGCAAAGAAAAGATTTTCGAGTCAGAGCAGAAGGAAAGCCTCGGTTGTAGGTGCTCATCCCTCTTCCTGACTTGGCCCTTTCAAGTCAGTGTTTTGATAGAAGTATTTGGGTTTCAAAGAAAGACATCCCTGTAGGAAATATTTGAAACTCCCATTTTAAATTGTTCCCTGTAACTTCAGACTCCACCCTACGGTGAGAACTTGAGGCATAGGATGCTTTGCAATGGTGGAGTTAAAAACTTCTAGCTCTAGGGAAAGTTATTGGGTGTATTCTAGGCTGAAGAGGATTTTTAAAAGAAAATAAAATGGAAATAGGGTACAAAAATCCAGGAGAGATGCATCTGTGAATGTTTGATCTGATCTCTCAAATACTTGCATTCAGCTGGGCTGTAAAAAATGAGATCTCCAGTGTAGGTGGCCCTGTCTGCCACCGATTCCCGAGTGTTCCTCATTTATTGTTCTTTCTCTGTGTGACACACGGGCTGCTGGGGCTGGCAGTGGCTGTGATGAGTCTCTGCTTCAGAAGAGTTGTTTGAAGTTGCAAATTGGGGGTGTCAGTGAGGGGTTCCTCCTTGGGCTGTGGGAGAGGGGCAGGGAGCAGGAGCAGCCCTGCAGTGTCGGGTACAGCGGTGTTTAAAGCACAAGTCTTCTACATTTCCACAGTGGAGACTGTTAAGGAGTTCTGGCATTTGTCTTTGAATTTGCAACCTTATGTTAATAAACTATTAGCCTTTATAGTTCCATAATTGAAAATAAAACTCTTACGTGTTTTGATTGGCTTCTTGTTGCACTCCTGTTGCAAAATCAATCTAAAGGGTTTTTTTTTTCTTCCGTTTTTAATTATGATTTCAGTGGACTGAGCGTTATCACACAGTGAAATCACTGGGAGCCAGGTCACTGTGGTGAAAGTTAGCACGAGGCTCTTTTGTAACTGGCCCTGAGTCATGTCTGGACATTGAGTGCCTGGTTTTGTACAGCACCAAGTGTCCTCACCTCCCTTTTTTTATGGGAAGGTGAGTGGACTGTGCTTGGGACTTGCTGGGTTTGGCTGTAGTCACTGTGCTCCTTGGTACATGAAATAACCCAGTTTTTACCCCCCCTTCCCCCCCCCACTTTTAACGTCCAATTAGCCTTGCTTCATAACTATTTAGGAATAAGTTCTGAGGCAATTATTCAAGATTAAACAGTAAAGGCTTACAACACACTGAGTTTGGGCTCAAGGTACCTGCACCACCCTGAGAACCCAATTCCCCTTCACTTTGGTGTGGGCTGTACAACCCCTTTGTGAAGGAAGAGACCCTGCCTGTTCCAGTGATGGGAACCCAGATTTCCCCCAGTGATGGGGCGGTGCTGAAGGTCCCTTCCTCCAAAAATGATAAATAAAGGCTCTGGGGAAGGTGTTTGTCCAAATCTCAGCCTGCTTCAACTCGGTCCCAAACTTTCCCAGCTCATCCTTATTAAAAAACCCAACCCAAACCCAGCCATGCTGTGTCTCAGCCAATTAATTGGTTCGTTTCTTCAATTTTCCTTGAGAATAAATTAATCTGTGTCCTGAAAATTTGTACTAAGGCCACGTGTACCTGAAAGGGAAGGGGTTGTGCAGGTGAGCTGGTTTGTGGGGACAGGGATGCAGGTGACAGTGACAGTGACA
>VZRO01000196.1:0-12506 GCA_013397915.1 Daphoenositta chrysoptera | reverse complement strand
GGCCCGGCCCAGGTGAGGCGGAGCAGCCGCCCCGGGGCTGCCGGAGCCGGGCGGTGCCCCCGCGCCTCCGGAACCCCTCACGGGTTTGGGTTTGCCCGGAGGCCCTGGCAGAGGGTGCCCAGAGCAGCTGTGGCTGCCCCACCCCTGGCAGTGCCCAAGGCCAGGCTGGACATTGGGGCTTGGAACAACCCGGGACAGTGGAAGGTGTCCCTGCCCATGGCAGAACGAGATGAGGTTTGAGGTCTTTTCCAACCCAAACCATTCTGTGAAGCTCTGCAGACAGAACGTCCTGTGTCAAGGTGGTTCATTGTCAGGCGGTATTTGAGCAACAACTTCCTCTTTCCTTCCTCACTTGACCTTTCCTAACTTACTCGGCCGTCCTCTGGTCCCTCGCTGGGTGAGACTGGAAAGGCTGCAGTAGTGGGTCTCAGTTCTGGGGGAAGTGTGTGCTGGTGCCCTTGTGGCTGAGGACAGCAGCAGGGCTTCTAAGCAGAGGTTTTTCCTGCAGTGGTTGTGGCTGCTCAGATTAAAAAGCAGACAAGTTTTTGTCTTTCTCTTTTCTCTAGGAGATAATGGCTTCTTAATCTCTCTTCCTCTCTCTGACACTCCCTCTACTCCACAGGTACCAACTGTCTTTTCTCTCAGTTCTTTGTCTAAACCCTCAATATTCCTCAAACTCTGATTTTTTTCTGCCTCAATTTTAAACATAATGTGTGTTTTGTGCCTGGAAACTTGCCTGTCCTCAGAAATACCTTGGAAATATGGCTTCCAGGCATGGAAGTGTGGGAATTCTGTGGCTCACCAACAGATGTTCTGTCATTATTCTTAAATGTGATTGTTTAACAAGTATGAGTAGTGCACTGCTGTGCTACAGCAATACCTTGTAGTCTGTTCACCTCTCATCTTCTTGAGAAAAATACCCAAAAACCTCTATGCAAAGCCTGTTCCTGAATGGGCTTTTTCTTTTCCTAACGAAAGAAGTTAGTGCAAACTTTTAGCTGCCCTAAGAATTCACTCTGCTTAGGTTAAAACTCCCAATCAGTGGCTGTGGGACTGCTTGGAAAAGTTACTGAAGCTTAATTCAACTGTGTTGGCTTTGCAGCATTCCTTTGGAAGTTGACAAAGTGGATTTGTATTGATAAATGAAAAATACCCACTAGTATTCTTGTCATAAACGGGTAGAAGTTACTGACCTACCATGAGGTTTTCTTACTCAATTGGGGGAGGAAATACATAGATGGAAATGCCTTTTTATAATTCAATAAGAAAAAAAAAACCACTCTACTTTGCCACTGAGTTCCATGAGCTGCAGAATGTCTTTTAGAAAATCTCATTTCCTCTCCTCCCATTTCAAACCCATCTCTGTGTGTGTAGCTGCAGTTTTACCATTTTCAGTTCCAAGAGCTTGGTTCTTCCTTCTTTTCAGCTTTCCTGTGGTTTCTGACACAGTTGTGTTTCACCAAGGAAGGAAAATCTTACACTACAGCTCATTTCATGTGCCTTTGAGATTTTATTTTGTATTCAGTTTGTAAACCCCTCATTCATTATTTAAAATTAAAAGTGATAATTTGACACTAAAATCTTCTTTGAGTAGAATTCTGCAAATGGAGAAAGTGTTTATTGTGTACATCCAGCCTCAGTGGCTCACTAATGTGAAGGACACTGATCAGATTTTGCTGCTGTTCACGGTGATTTTGTTGAATACAGCTGTGAGAGGTTTGGCAGAGCTGTGTCAGTCCTGCAGATCTGAGCTCTGCAGTTTGCTCAGCTGGAAGAAGCCAGAACATTCATGTTGAGTCATCTTTCATATGATCAAAGTTAAACTTGTTCTTGTTTGCCGTGGGTTGTTTTTCCCTGTGTATTTGTGGTCAGTCACAACACCACCCCTGACCAGCTGTTTCTCCTTCCTCTTGGCAGCGTTATCAACACAATGCTGGTGACCTGTGCTGTCTGCTGCTACCTGTTGTAAGTACAAATAATGTCCTGCCTCTTGAGCAAGGCCCACTCCTGTTGCAATCACAAGTTCCTTTTTTAGAGCCTCAGAACAGTTAGAAGCTTCTTGAATGTGTCACAGAAATTTAGACACGTGGTGTTCTTTGACAGCTCTTAGAATTTTGAGTTCTAGAGACCCTCGGTGTGCTGAAGAAAATATTTTTCCGTTGGAAAATACTGAATTAAAAGTAACTTTATTTCCTCTTTTTGTCTGCTGACACGTGCTCTGCATGGACTTGCTCTCCAGTTTGTTGCCTCATTTGCTCCCACATATAATTGTTCAGTTCTAAGATTTTCCTGATTCTTAGACTTTCTTTGCCTTTTTCCTTTCTACTTTACATTTAATTCTGAGGTAATACTAATTCAAACCCACTGAACAGTTTTCTTTTAGATTCTTTGAATATATTCTCAAAATCTGGTAGAGCGGTGGGTGGAAAAACTTCTGCATGGTGGTTTTTTTAGTGAGACTTTGATATAATATTTCTGTTTAAAAGCACAGAATATTTTGAGGCTGCCTTCTTTCTGTGGGAGATTTAGTAGCAATACAAAGTGACTTGTTGAGAGCTCTTCATATGATGGTTTTTATCAGGATTCAAGCCAGCTGTAGCTGGAGGCTGCAAGACAAAGCTTGCTTGTGTTTTTCTCTCTCTTTTTAAAGACTATAGAGACTGACCTTGTAAAAAAAAGTGCCGTGCAGAAATAACTTTGAAAGAATTTGTTATGGAGAGTAAAGTGGTAAAAACCTGGTTTGATCTTAAGGGTTGACTTGTAATAAAAATGAGTTTGAGTTCCATTCACACCTGAGCAGTATTTGTACTTTCTTGAACTATTTAGGCATTAGTTATGCTAATCAAAGGAATTTAATATGAATATTTAGAGAAATGCATCTGAGTGTTGACATGTTCCAGGAGAGGTCTGTTGGGTTAGACTGTGGTACAACTTACACAGGTTTGGTTTAGGTTAATAGTGTGGTATTCAGGGTTAATACACGTTTTTACTTCTAAAACTTTATTTCTATTCAGAGTATTCGATACGTAAACTCCTAAGAATTCACTCTTGCTTAACTGTAAAAGTCCAGCAAACTTGGTTCTGGTTTGTATCCACGGAAGTTTTTTAATTGAAGTTTTGCTGGGTGGATACAGAATTTTGAGAGGACTTTTGCAGTGTAAGCAGCTTGAATTTGGGATGGAAATTTGGGAATCTCAGTGCTATGAAGGTCTCCTTGCCCTGCACATGAAGTGTGTAGAGCCCAGTCTCATAATAGGTCCCAAATGTTTGGCTAAGAAAGGGCAGCTTTTTGGTGATTTTTACTGGGTTGCTGCATTTATGTTACAGCGAGTTGGGTGTTTTTCAGTTAGGGGGAGGGTTGAGCTTTGTCTTGGTTTTGTTTAAATTTTAAGTTCTCGCTTGGGTTTTTTCTACAGAAATAATGTCCTATCTTCTAAAACCCTTGAAGTTTGGTGTCTTTATTGTTGGAAGGTCAGTTTTCCTTGAAGTAGAGGCCATGTGTCATCTGCAGCATCATCTGCATTATGATGTGAAATGTATTTGTTGTAGAATTTCTTAACTTTTGGCTGAATTCAGTGAATTCTTCGAATGTAAAGTGGTGTTTCACTTGTAAGTTTAGTTGAATTTTTTATCTAAACAGACCCATTATAAACCCAATTGTCATTAGCATGTTGTATAATCTGCTCTTGCATGTCCAGGGGGTAGTTTTGTGGGCTCTAACTTGTTGTCTGAGTTTCCTTTGGCTTTCTGCAGTTACACATTGAAAAAAGAGAAGCAGCAAAATCTTAGGATGTTTTGAACCCTCAGTAATTGTACCCAACCACATAAACTGCATTTGTAGTGTCTGCTTGCCAGAATGCAACGAAAAGCAGATTTTTCTCCTCATGTTCCAAGACAGAACTTGCCTCATCACAAAGTCTTTCTTTTTTGCTTTGTTGGTTTATTCTGTATAAAATTGTAGAACAGCCCTGGTTGGAAAGGACCTCGAAAGATCTGGTGCAATCTTTTTTCCTCTGTTTTATGCAAACATATGGAAGTTTGTTCTTGTATCCTTTTCCTTTTGGGGGAGGAGGCATTGAACACATTTCAGACCTTAATTTTGGGTGATTAAAGAAGGAGACTAATTTTTCATGTGTGTCTTGAAGGAAGCCCAAAGGAAGCCCCAAAAAACTGTTTCTGAGGAAACAATATCTTTGTTGGATATGTTAGGATTAAAAGAATTGCTGCTGCCCCGGGTATTTGTGTGTTGTTAGCAGGTGGCTGCTGCTGTTTCCTCTGTAGAGCTATTTAGTCTCTGCTAGACCTGCTTTTATACTGAGTTACCTTTCCAGTCGAAAGTAGGGAAAAAGCAATTTCCTCTCTTCAATAAACACCACTTGATTGACAAATTGATTTTCATCGAACTGAATTTGAAGTCAAGCACATTTCAACTTAAAGCTGGTTCTTCTATATTTAGCTTTAACAGTGATAATTTTGAATAACCTTATTAATTATATGGGATTAATTTGGTTGTTCTGTGGAAGATATTTGCATGAGTAAATGCCTAATTTGCGTACAGATCCTGTACCCAGCAGCCTTTTGAAGAATAAACCATTCCCAGGAACCTCATAAAATCTAAGGCAAAGTCTAAGGAGTTACTGCTGCAGAAATTAGAGGTTACACCATATTGTGAGGTACTGTCAGAGTCTAAGCCTATTTTGCTGTACACAAAGCAGTTCCTGAACAGTGCCATCATGTCCTAACAGAGGACAGGGTGCCTGGAAAATCATATTATTTGCTACTGATTCTAACAGGATTAAAATATGGATGCCCAAATTGACATTTAAACAGAGATAGCAGGACCTTAATTTGTAACACGAGCACAGACAGATGGCAGTTGTGGGAAGACCTTTTAAAAAAATCTCTCTGGTACAACAGAAGGGACTTTAATTTCCTTGTCTGAGCTGGGTAATTAACAGTAACTGTTCTAGTGGGATCTGGTAGAATTTAAGGACCCGTGGGTGGCTCGAATGCCATACCTGCATTTAGCAACTCTGGAACACTGCATCTTGGATACAGAGGTTTGTTTTACTCTGAACGCTGCACTTTGTTTGGTGTTGTCATGCTGGATTATTGTATAAAGCAGCATCACTTAGGCAAAACACGGGAAAAGCTTTTTGATGACTTACCTTGAACGCGAGGCAGTCGTAGCCTGACAACTGCTTTAAATTCCTCAGCCCTCGCAGAGCAGGGCGCAGGAATGTGCTGCTGCCCCAACGCCACCCTGCCCCAGAGCTCGGGGATCCAGCGCGGCCCCGACAACGCCTTTGGAAAACTCCACACCGCTGCTCCCGAAGCCCGGTTACAGGGGTTGAGGTTCTGAGCGTGCTCCCAGCTCGTTTAATTCACAGCCATGCTGAGCCTGAGCTCGGGAAGCAGCGAGAGGTGAGAGATTGGTGCGTGGAGTTCCTTCCTGCTCTGCGGTGACAAAAGGAATAATGTGCTTTAACAGGCTTTTAGTGTTCTACCCTCCTCCCACTTGTGTTACTTCAGGATGCTGGAGGCAGATGGCACAGTGCTCTGGCACCTTTGGAGCTGTCGGTTGGATCTAAAAATTAACCCTCACAAAAGAAATCCCATGATAATTTTAAGAGCTAATTTGCTTTTCCCTTAAGTAGATTTAACACCGTGATTAACATGCCCTCAAAATACATTGTTGTCGCTGCTTTGAACAGCAAAGTAGAAATGTGTCAACCTAAAGGTTGTTGGCTGCTCTCAGTGGTGTCTTGCTGATGTTTTAATTCCTTTGTAGAGCCTGCTCCGTGTTCCAAGGCTTGTGTGACTGATGGACTGCTGCAGGCTCAGCTCCTTGTTTTAGCTGGAGTTCTACCCCGTGCAAAACTGAAAGGGGCATTGCAAAGAAATATCGGTAAATTTACAGAGGATTGATGTGTTTTCTTTAAGTCTGACCCGCATCTTTTGCCCGTGGCTGTTGCAGGCGTTTTGCAGCCGACCTGCACTTGGTTTGCTGGTCAGAGCATCAAGGTTTGTGTGGAATTTTCCATGACTGCCTAAGCACTCTGATACATTTGTGGCAGCTCCCATTACAAAGCTGCTCTGCTTTTTCTCCTCCTTACAAAGCATTCTAGAAATAGCAGACAGATGAGCCAGTGTGTTCACTAAATGTGTTTATATAGTTAGTATTTAACATAGATTTAAATCCATGGAAGCATCCATTGCTTTTTCTGACTCTTGTAACATTTGCAAAGCAAATATATCTTTTAACAGTGGAATATTTATTTCTGTTTAGCTTTCCTGGATATTTTCCACAAACGACATTCCTCTTGTTCTCAGTTCTGGCCAGTTCTGCAGTGTTAGTTTGTGCTCTGCTCCAGTGACAAGGCTGCTGTGCTGATGATCTGGGGTTTGTGTCACATTGGGGTTGTTCTTGTGGGGTTGTTTTTTGGTCTTTTTTTTTGGTGTTCCTATAGCATTGTACCCTTTTGCTTCAGGTCCCTGTTTCTTGCCCTCTGTGCCAGGTTTAAATTCACTTTTGTTCAGTCTGTGAAAAATATCCCATGTCTGCAAGGGCAGGTTGTCATACACTGAGAAGCAAATGAGTGAGAGGACATTTCTCAGAGGTTGTTGTTTAAAGGATGCTTCAAAGGCACTGAAAAAAGGTCTGTCTCTTTTATGTTTCCATCTTCCGAGCCCCCAAATACCTGAGTTTCATGTATCTTAAAACACTTTTCTGTCAAAAGAGAAGTGTAAGGGAAATGCTATCAGGTGGTTTTGTGTTGCTTGCAATTACCCAGGACAAGTTATTTAGGTTGCAGAATGATTTGGTGCTATAACTTCATTGCTGGTGGCTGGTCCTTGTGTATGAGCTTGAGCAGAATTTTTGTTTGAACCTAGACCTTCCTGAAATAGTCTTTTCTTATAGTCCTCGTGCTTTGGACAACCTTTCCACTGTCATTTGGCTGATGTTGTCTCTTGGGTCGGGGGGTTGTCTTGCAGTTGGCTGATTGCAATTCTGGCTCAACTCAACCCTCTCTTTGGGCCGCAGTTAAGCAATGAAACAATCTGGTATCTTAAATATCACTGGCCTTAAGGATGTCTGTGCTGTGCTGCAGTTCACTGACTAGGTGAGTATGATCAGATTTATTGATGTATTTGGTGTGTTAAAGCTTCAGGAGACACTGGACAGTGGTGTGAGCAGTGTGCTCGAACTACTGCAGCTCCTTTGCAGGAGAAATCTGTCTTTCTACAGGCTGCAACAAAACATTTTGGATGTTAGTCTTGATTGGATATGTGAAAAGCTCAAATTGAATTGTTTATTGACAGTTATTTTTCTTTCTATCCTGTCGTGTGGTGCTGTGTTCAGGAGTTTGTACAGGGAACAAAACATTTCTTCCAAAGAAAAAAAAAAAAGAATAATTGGACCGGGGTGTTTTTTAATAGCTAACATAAGTGGATTTCCTAACCTTTACCAATTATTAAACCTCTCCTCAAGCCTGCTACCAGTTCATCTAAGACCTGTCCTGATTTCCAAGGCAACACAGAGTTGCCCTCATTCATTTGGGAAGTTGGAGTGGGAACTGCCATTAGAATGTTCTTTATCTCCTGTCAATGCATTGCACCAGCCCTGAGCTCACAGCTTGATGGTTTATTTTGTTTTTAATGACAGCCTGTGTGCAGCTTTAATCCCAGGTGAGCCTGCTGGTTGCTATCTGGGCAGTGCTGCTGGAATGTGGTTCTTGCAGTTCCTGGGCTTCTTGACAGGGCCAGCAAAAATAAAGTGTTGTACTAAAAGTACCTTAATGCTGTTGGGCTTGTCCAGGAGGGCAGCATTTGGAATTGAAGGTTCAAATGAAGGAAATGGGGAAACAAGCACCCATGATTATAGTTTTTTAGCTGGTAACTGAATAATTAAACAGTTTTTTGGTCCTTGTACAACACAGTTCAGTGCAGCAGGCAGTGACAATTGCTGTTACAGCTCTGTTAAATGGTTTCTGTGAAGTGTCCTGGACATTTGCAGTGAAGCAAAGCTCCCCAGTTTCAGAGAAGGCTTCCTGTGAACTGGGATGTTGTCAGACTGGGGCTGTGTGTGTGTCTGTAGCTCCTTTTAAGCACCAAGCAGAAGCTAAAGGTAGACTTGGCCCTGCTTCAACTCCAGGCCTGTAATTAGCTAAGTCAGTCAGGCAGAATTTCCTAGGAGCATTTTCACTGCTTGGGTGCTAACATATAATTAGTTAGCTAAAACAGAGAACTGTGTGTTTTGGTAATGGGCACACAGATCGCTGAATCCCATAGGATGATTCAGTTGCCTGGGATCTGAAATTGAAATGGAGTTATCTGGACATAAAAAGGGGCTGCGTGGTCTGCGTGTTGAAGGCAGCAAGGACAGGCAGCAGGTGAGACACAACCTCTGGGCTCCTGTGACAGAAACAGGCCTTTCCCCCTCCATTCCAGTGAAGGATTTTCCAGAGAACTGGAGTTAAATTCGTACCAAGGAAGAGAGGGAACTTGTGTGGCTCAAGATGACTGCAGAGTTTGTGAGGAGTTGTCATTTTTAAACTCATTAATGGAGCATTTAAGCCCTGCCTAGCACATGTTGTGTTACGTGAAGGAATTTGTTTTAACCTTTCATCTGATTTCATTGGCTTGATTTTGGAATAAAATTAAGATTCTTGTCCCTGAAAAAGAATTATTTTAAAAAGTAAAAGCATATAATAATCCTCAAATATCTGTTCTTTGTTGTTTAAATGGGCTGTCACAGGTCACAGCCCTCCAGTCTTGTTTGAGTGCTGTTGCAGGGCTGAGGGAGGTGCTCTGTGTCCTGTCCTTGCTCCTGTGGAGTTTCTGACTAGACAGGAGCTGTGAGTGGGACTCCATCTGAGAACAGTTGGGATATCTCTCTGACACTGCATGGATTCCCATCCGTGTGGCAACCAGTTATTTCTGGGTTTTGAGATGTGCTTTTCCAGCATTCAAGGAACATGTACTATACTTGTTTCTGCCTCCTGTTCCTTTCAGTTGAGGTTTGGGTGGATTAGAATGGAAAATGCAAAGAGAATGAAGTGCTAACTCCCAAAGTGGAAAGATCCTTAAAAATAAGGATGATTTAAGCAAACCCATTTTACTTTACCAGCTGAGCAGGCTGAAAATGCTCCAGTGAGCTCCTCATTTTCTTCTGAGGAGCTCTGCGTATGCTGACTTGATTGATCTGTGCCAAATTACACAAGTTTGCTGTGTTTTCAGGCAGTCTCCCTCCCATCCGAGGGGTGGTTTTGTAGCAATTCATTTGATACATCACCAAGTTAATGGCTCGGATGGCAGCGTGTGAGAGCACACAGAGCTCTGTAGCCGTGGTAAATCCGGGCTGTGGACTCTTCCCAGCTGTGACCCAGCACTGCCCTTTCTCCTTCCCTCGGTGAATTCACAGTCTGTGTTCTCAGAGCAGGAGCTGACTTTGTGCAAGTGCGAGAAGTGCTGTCACCCAGCTCACTGGGTGCTGTTACAGCAGTGAAAACATTTGAGGGAAGGAGTTGTTTTACCAGCTTATAGTGTAACAAAAACTACTTGCAGTAACTTCAGAAATGGAACTGCCAAGAAAACATGCACACGGATGAATTATCTCCAGTTCTTGACCACTGCTCAGCGTGTTTGTGGCATGGAAACAGCGGTGGTTAACAGCCAGGCCTTCAATCAGCAAACTGTCTCCATGGGAAGGAATAATGAACTTGCCTCTTGCTTTGCAGGTGAAGAAGAGATGAAAAACTCCACCGACCCAAAGGTGCCCTTTCTGTAGCTGGTGGGATGCGAAGCATGCAGTAATGCCTTAACCTTTCTAATGTTCTTCAAGTGGCTTCTCCAAAGTCCTGTGTTTTTTCCTAAAATACCATTTAACAGTGTGCCTAATGCAATTTATACTTCTCTCTGGTACTGTCAAGTTTTGACTGTTAATTCCAGATGTGATGAAAATTTCTATTTTTACGGGTCATGGAATCACATTTCCTGTTCATTTTATCTGTAATAACACTTCATATTTGCAGGTCTTGGGTTGTCTGTCATTGTGCTGTTCACCCCTGTTCTGTTTGCACTGGACAAAAATGTGTGCAATAAACTGTGAGGAGAGGAAAAACAGTGGTACCACGTGCTGATGGCAATTTTTTTTTTTTTCCCAAATGAATTGTATTCTTGAGAAATCTGGCCTTAAATTTCTCATGCCTGGAAATAAAGCTAATCTTCTGCTTGATACAAAATGTTCTCGTGCCCTGTTTAACTGTTACTTTTTTGTGGGTTTAATCGGATGCTTGGAGTTGAGCTGAGGAAATTTAGATGATGTGGATAAATTTGTAATGAACTTAAATAGCAGGAATTAGATGGGCAGCTTGTTGCCTGTATCAAGACCTCTCGGGTGGATCTATAATAGGATTAAATTTGCAATCTAAAATTGCTGAAAGGTGCAGGAATAAGTGAATGCTTGGCTTGAGAGCTTCTTCTCCAGGAACTTCCCATTGTCTGAGGGGGACTCAGAGTAGCAAAGGTAACGTGGCTGATTAGGATGAAGTGTTCAGAGTGATTTTGACAGGAGGCTGATTTAACCCCTGGCACATTTGAAGGGTATTTATAGGAGCAAATGGCTTGAATTGAAGAGCAGACATTCCAGCTGTTTTGCACTGAGCTGCGTGTGGAATTGCAGGCCTGGGAAAGCACACGGCAGCGAAGGCAGGAGGTTCCTGAGGCCCCTCCGTGTGGGGTGGGGATGGATCTGCTCAGTTGTTTGCTGAGGAGCAGCTTCAAAGGAAATAAATGCTGCTTCCTGAATGCTTCCTTACCTCATGTCCAGATAAATTACAATTATTCCCTTTATTGTTACGCACAAGGACATAATGGAATGGTTAATATTTTATTTGCTTTTCCCTCTTGGATAGCACCATTAACTTGTTCAGTGGGACAGCACTCATTACTACACAGGAAATTCCAAGATCTTGACATGTAACTTGCAGTGGTCCAAAACTGGACAGTGTGAATTGCAAAAGAAGGAAGAATGTGCCCATTATTACAAATAAGCATAGCAGCTGTTGGGACTGGAATAGTGGCTTTTTTTGTCACTGTACTGTGTAAGAGCTGTATTTTACCATGCAAGATGTTGTACACAGTCATGTTTCACAGTCTGTACCAAGTAATTCCTAGGAAAAACTTAAGGTTGCTATTTGATTTTTGAAGTGTGTGGAGAATAAGATCTGTTGACTTTGTATGAGGAGGGGGAGAGAAATACTTCAAGACATCGTTGACAGATTTGAGATTTTAAGATACATTGATCTGCTTGTCATATTTACCCAAAGTGGAATATCCCAAAAGAAAACACCCAATGACAATCAGTGCTGTTCGTTTATTGTGTTACCACTGTCTTTAACAAGCTTTCTGTTTTAGGTTCTAAGCTATCACTTGCTCTAGAAGAGAGAAGTAAAACAGAGTTCCCATGGGGTGTCTCCCTGGTGCTGAATTTAATGGAAAGAGCTGTTCCACGCCAAGAAGCCATAGAGTAATTTTCACTTAGATGCTTCCCAGAAAGAAATTCCCCTTTTTCAGAGTGGTTAATATTTCCTCTGAAGCAGATGCCAGGTGGTGGCATGACTGAAGAAGCTGAAAAAATAATGTTTTGTGTCTGTTCTGTGGATGTTGTGTGACCTTCTCTCTGCGTGGTGGTTGTGGAATGGTCTGCTCCATGTGTGCCAGGAATTAACACTGCTTGGGATAATTTCTTTTTTGCCTGGCTGCAGGAAATGAGAACGGAGGGATTGAGGCACTGGCGTTTAACAAAGTGCAGGTACTGGAGCCTTCATCAGACATCGCTCTTTGTTTTCTGACAGAACACAGAATGTTCAAGTAATAAAGAAAGAAATTTGTGCTTGAAATGGAAAACCTGTGCCTGTGGTGAAAGATATGTGGGTAAAAAATTAGGAGATTGAAGGAAACTGACTCCAGAGTCAAGTCATGAAGACTTTCAAGTCATAAACTCTGGCAACGTGTAGAGCGAGAGTTTAGGTCAGGGTCATTTCCAATGCTTTTAACTGCTTTTGTTCATATTGTTTAGGAAATTCTAATATTTGTATCTCAGCCCCTCACAAGAAATTGTTCTGGAGACTTAATGGAAGTTTACTTTTCCCCTAGTGGAAATCATGGAAGCATTTTAATCCTCTGAAGGGCTGACTTGTCAGAGGTGGGTGGCTGCTCCCTTGTTTCCAGAATTAAATGTCATGGAGTCGCTGGGGCAAAAGAAGAAGAAGAAAGGTGAAATGCAAGAAACTTCTTTCAAGAATAGAAGACCTATTCTTTACAAACAGCAAGATAAGAACGGCTGGGTCTATTTTTCATTGTGTTTATTAGCAATAATTTCTCCAGTTGTGTCTGAAGCAGTCCAGGCGAGCCACCTGTCCCTGTGAAAGGTGGTTGTGCACTGAAGACGGCAGGAAGAATACAGAGCTGCAGGTGAGAGATGGATGGATGAGGAGGGTAAG
>VZRO01000195.1:399936-412448 GCA_013397915.1 Daphoenositta chrysoptera | reverse complement strand
ACGGAGAAATTAGACTTGGTTTGGACTTTTTTTTTTTCCCCCCCAGCCACCCGCCCCCTAAAGATTTATATTGTATGTGCAGACGGTTATAAAATTTAACCTAAAATTCTGCAGCGGTAGCATCTTTACAGTTGTCCACATTGTCCAGCTGTCTCCAAATTCTAACGGTCATTTGCACTGATGATGCTTTTATATATAGGGCCGTTTTCAATATGTTCTGTGTACTTATTTGCAGTTCAACAGGAGTTGATCAAAGAGAGAGAGACATTTTCGGTCTCATAATTGTTTCCCCAAACAATATAATATCCAGTATGCACAAGACACTCATGAAAACGTAGTAACACAAACCCTAAAATATGTAATCTGAGTAACTCTTGCTCCAAATGGAAAGCTGCTGCTGACCTACATTTTTGAACCAGAAAGGTTTGAAGTTTTTTTTTATAACTATCTTAATACAAGTGATACCCTAGTATAATAAAAGGTAATAGTCACACATTACGTTCAACTAATGAAAGCATTTGGGAGATCAAATACTTGGCTATGAATACAGCAAACTGGGAAATTAGTGAACGTTTTTAACACAGCAAGGGTCTAAACCAGTATGTTTAATATATTTATATTTTCTGTTAAAGGTAAGCACATTTTCAAATTTCAAAATGGATAAATAGGAGATTCAATCATAATGGTAGAGAAAAACGCAGCATAAGAAAGCATAAGAAAGATGCTGTCACGAGTAGGTAGGCTTTTTTGAATTCACTGTGAAAACATTAAAGAGCAGAAGCTTCATGCTCTAATGTGGAGTTACATGCAAAGATTATTGATAAATGTATGAGCAGTGTGATTCCAGTGTCTATTAATTTTAGTTTTCTCTGAAATGTCAGAAATATTATGATTTTCCTTATGGAGTTCGATTTGAAAAGTCTCAGTGCTCGTGAAGTACATCTTGCTTGCTAATACTTCTGTTTTACATTGGGTTTTTGGGGGTTTGGTTTTTTTGGTTGGTTGGCGATTTTGTGGGGGTTTTTTTGGTACCCTTTGCAAGTGCAAAAATGTTATATAGCTACACATATATAAACACAGCAGGAAAAAAAATTGTGAGTAATTCTAGTGGGGGGAATCAGGTGCATACCCAAGGGTCATTACAGTCTGTACCAACAACAAATTGCAATTCTATGCAAACTGCTAGAAAGGGATATATCATCTTTGTAGGAGAGAGAATAACAGAACCGTAAGATGAATTCATGCCAAATCATTCATCAGCTTTTGCCAAGAGAATACTACATCTTTGTTAGTGAGCCTTTTTGACATTATCTCCTGGATTTTCTTCTTTTCTATATTCAAATGCACGCTAATTATACACATTAAACCACCTAAGTTGATTTTTAAAGTCTTTCATATGCAAATAAAAATATAGATGTCGCCTTGTGTGTATTTCTTTACATGTGTACACTAACATAAAATATAAAATCAATTACACACTTACACTTTGAGACATTTCTATTTGAGCAAAAATACATATATTGAAGATCTGCTAAGATGTACTGATAGTGCCTGGGCTGCAGATCACAATACTTCCTGAGACACTCCGCAACTCTTTCCAGTCGGGAAAATAACCCGCAGAAGTTTAACACAGATTTACTTTGAAATGTTTTCCCTGGGAAAAGGGAAAAAAAGGATGAGGCTTTAAACTGAAGAGTTCGTACCACTAACTCCTTTCCCTCCCATTTGTTTCAGCAACTCGGCTACAAGATTGGAACTAAGAGGCTATAAAATTGAGGCCCTCAGCACAATGAAATCAGTCTGCTATAAAAGGCAACACATGCCAGTTTTTCCTCCCCAATGGCAGATGCCACACCCTAAAGCAGACAGAAGGCACTGCAGTCTGTGCAAGGGAAGCACAACACAAAGCAACAACGATGGTTCAATTTTCTAGATCGCAAATAATGTTGAAATTCCTTTTGCCATCTTTGCTCAGATGATGAGTGGTAGTGTTTGTTAAATTCAAATGCTCCTTTCCAAAAGCTCTCATTGTATGCATGAATTATGAATTTATTATAATATAATGTAAAAAAGCTCTAATTACCATGCATATTATCTGCTGCAAAGTGATTGCGTTGATATTTGATATTGCAAGTCCGCAGTTTCAACTTTAGTTCTATTTTCATTGTTCCTTCAATTTAATTATTTTCTATAAACCAATGTTGTCCAAGTGTGGTTTCTTTTGATTTTTTCCTGATAAATTATAAACTCTGGTGCTCTAGGATCCCTCTTCAAAATAAACATAATTTTCTAAACTTCCTGTTGGTAATTTGTTTACACCATTGGCTACAACATTCATGGAGCCCCCCTAGGCCACCTGTCTGTAGCTCGACCCCACGAAAGTTAGGTGCCCTTCCCAGCAGTACGGCAGCCACCCTTCCGTTTGGCCTTCCAAGTCATACAAAGAGTAACACTGAAGAGAGAGATGGAAAACAAACCAATATTGTAATAGCTCCAAGATGTTATGTTAGAGATACTGGGAGAAATAGTTACATTTTTTTTGTTGAGGTAAAAAGCCAGTCAGAGGTTCAAGAGCCTGTTGGATTTGACATGGGTACACACAAGAGTCTGAAAAATCCCTGTGTACAAAAGAAAAAGCTTTTCATTGGGATCTTGTTGTGCTTTATGCTTAAATCCACTGTGCAATTTAATGAAACTGTTGTCAAATTCACTGTAATTCTCAATTTCCTTCTTTTAGATTTGCATTAGATTTAATGAGAAAAAAAGAGAGAAGTATGTGGGCTTTTATTAAATTATCACTTCTATTACTAGTTAAACATCCAATCGAAATCATTCTGAAGTCAGTGCAAATCTTTTAATTTATTTCAATAAGGCATAAATCAGATTGCAGAAAAGTAGGCAGCTAGCTCAGGGCTGCGTTAGCTTGGTATTTGGAATTATAGTAATGGAATTTTGCTTTAAAAGATCCCTTATGTGGTCAACATATAAATATAACATAATGGCGTTTTCTTTATTATATAATATTTACATTTCAGTCACAAATGTAAAAAGTAAACTATTACCGTAGATGTCCAGCTGATAAGCCAGAATCTCTGAGGTGTAAAGCCTGCAGGTAAGTGTAAAAATTTTATTTTATCTGGTCAAAATGAACTTTGAAAAAAATGTGGATTATGCCAACAGATCATGGCCTAAAACATGTAGAGTGACACATTGCACCATTTAATTAAAATCCAGTCTTTAGCAGCCACTAATCCTGGACAATTTAATCAATTTCTTCTGGCAATGTGTAAACAAAAGGACGTAAAAACATCACCATCTCCATCTCAAGAATGTCATACATGATTTTATTATGGAAATGCAACATGCTAGAGTTAGACCACTTGAATAGACTGTTTAAATACCTCAATTTTACAAATGTGAATCATCCATTGAAGTCAATAAGATCACTCGCTTCCTTAAAGTTAAGCCCTGATTAAGTGCTTCTGTGGACTGAGGCCTCTGTGAAAAACAGCTCTTGTGTCTGTACTTTGGTGACATAGGGACCCAAACAATTTAATAAATCAAAATAAAATCTTGCCTTTGGCAGTAATAGGAGGGATTGTTGGTTTTGGGGTTCACCCACTAGTGAAATGTAAGCCTTTAAACTGAGTTACACTGATATTTCTGGATCCTATGTCATTGTTTGAGAACATCATTGCCTTTTGGAGAAATTTAGGAAAAGGCCATCCTTCCTTTGAATTAATAATTTATGGTCACATTTTTTATAAATTAGAAAAGTTAAACAAGAGTCAGTATAACAATAATCGTAGAGTTCTCTGCCAAGTTTCTTTCCCGTTCGCCTGCTTTTTCCAAATCTTTTCTGATGTGCAAGAGACACATGGGAAACCAGAAGAAATATTTGCCACTAGCTACGCATGGGTTGGAGGTCCTTCCTACTGTCAGTTGTAGCTTGCAGGGGTGACGGACACATGGAAGAAACAGTGAAACTGACAGTACACAGCTTTCACTCTCATTAAATAAGTGACATTGGTTCCTTAGCTGTAAACACACTGGGCGTTCCAAGAAAAAGAAAAAGCCTTACGTTTTCCTTCCTAAACCTTTTCCACTCTATAGTCTTAGATTTTATATATCACAGTATTTATCAATTGCTGTTTCTAGAAACAGGTTGCTGTGGCCTCCATGTCTTAACCAAGTAAAATATTTGTCTGTAGGATATTTTTATGTACTGACAGAAATGCATGGATTTTAATACAAGATGGCACAGTATTCTTCCTTTGCAAACTGAATTTTATCGTTTATGACTATAGTGTAAATGTAATTCTGAATTTTTATTAATGTGCCAAATCATGATTTTGCCTGATGCACTCTATTTCTGACCCATTTCTATAGTATTTTACCATTTAAAGTCTCAAATACAGCATCTCTGAGTCTTTTAGCTGGAGACCCACCTTTTTCCTTTGCTGTAATAGTCTGTAATTCCCTCTCTTCCTCACATTATCTTCATTCCCCACCCTTTCACACGTCCATACGCATCTGCAAATTCCTGCAGCCCAACCTGCAGCTGCCTTAGTCTCCTGGAGTATAATCTGATAGTGATGCTGCATCACTCATAAATATCACTCACACTGTAATCCTGCCCTCCAAGTTCTAACGAAGTTCATCCCAGTGCCAATTCTCTTCAGCTCCTTTGCACAAGGGACACAAACTGAATGCTCTCGGGGATGAAAAGGAGGAGCTGCAAAGCCTCAAAGAGGGTGAGGGACATGTGAGGTGGAAGAGGGCAGATGAAATTATCCTGAACTGCTGAACCTTCTCCATCCCAACCTGGTACATCCTGTGCTTTCTCAAGGGGGTAACTTCCTGGTTTGAGAGCTGTTGCTTTGATACATTTGCCCTTAAAGCACTCCTGTACAGAGAAGTCCCGTTGCTCCCACTTCACCATCAAGGAAAAGGGACACAAGGGAGGAATGCCATGACTGCATGAACACTTCTTTCAGCTGCAGTGCCAGCTCCAGGTGACTGCCACAGTCACTTGGTAGGGACCTCGGGGCTGCTGATGCAAAGGTCTGCGAGGATGCATGATGTGCCAGCAACCCGAGAGGGGAGAAAGAACACCTATTTTTGTCCAGATCCTTGCAGTGACTCACCCAACGGCCCAAACAGTAGTGCTGGCATAACAGGAAGGGGGAAGAGAAGGGGCAGAGTGCAGGAGGCCGTTACCCACTTCTTGCTGTTTGACCAAAGGGGAGCTTTGGTGGCAGAGGGAGATAATAGGGTCTGTTTAGCCAACCCTTCTGCCAAAAGAAATATATGTCCTAAGATTATAAACAGGTGCTCTTTTCCAAAACCCAGCTGAACCAGTGAAAAAAGTTACTGTCCCCATTTTTTGTCAGCATCACCCTGTCAGATATTAATGCTCCTCACATCTGCTGGTACAGTTGCTCCTACGTGTATTCCCCAACCCTTTCTAAATTAAACAGCCCAAGTTACCAGACTTACTATTTAAACTATCTGCATTAGCTGAGACCCATTTGCCTAAATAAGATTAGGATAAAGTGAGCCAACAGATCTGAGGAGACAGTGGACTCCAGCTGAGGGACAATACACAGCTGGCAGGTGGTAGTAACCTCTACAATAAACATGACTTTTGATGTACTGAGGGACTTCATCCATTTATGCCCTAAATGTTGGTCATGGTGAATAGAGACAGTTACATGTCAGTAAAGAGAATTTATCCATTCTTTACATGTCGGGCCTGGAGTAATAAAAACTTCATGGTGTGGGGTTTGCCACCTTTTATTTCTTTATTAATTTCTTATTCTATTCTTTGTACTTCTGCATCAATGGGATGTACACTTATGAAGCGTATGCTGAACTGTATGTACATCCCCAGAGTCCCAGGTTTGTCTTACAGCTGCTGGTCCATCATCCTTGCTTACACAGCGACTTAATGGAGCCTGTAAGCTGCGAAAGCGAGCTTGCAATTCTTGCCTGAGTTTCAGGTGGGAATGCTCCCTGCCCAGGATGCAGCTGAAATGCCTGGGATCTCTAGATTCACGCTGAGAGGTTAGCTTGGATGCGGTGGCTCCACACATCAGCCGTGGCTTTGTTCCCAGGGAGCCAGCAGGGAGCTGCTCTCCCGAGGGGTGCCGGAGCTGTGAGTTCCGCGCAGTGCCCCTGTCCCAGCAAACAGGACGTCACCACCAACTGCAGCTCGCTTTCACATCCTCTCTGCCACAACACGCCTCATTGCCAAAGCCACAGTCAAACCCTCCTTTAAAGGGTGAAGTGTTTCTTAAGAACAGCACCCCCCACAGCTGGCCCCCTGCTTCAAATAAGCTAAGAGCTAAACTAACCAAAGAGAAGGGGTTTTTTGTTAATATCTGGGAGGTAGACAACTTCAAGATACGCAGCTCTAAGAGATCTCAAAATGCTACTGGTCTAGGGTGTGATCCTGGAAATGCTTACTAATTCATGTAGTCCTTGCTCCTGTTAAGCCATGAAACTTAGTGACAGACTTGAGAATCTACCGTGTGATGAGGACTGGATTGTTTAAAACATCTGTTTCTTCTTGCTTAAATATAAAAAGTAATGTTATTAAAATTAGAAAGACCATTTTATTAATCGAAAATATCATCTAGTTATTTAACAAAGACTTAACAATGTAAGTCATCTGCATTAACAAATCCAGATGCTATAGTCAGAGGCAGGAAGGACTCAGGGACTGACAACAGGCTTGCTTTTTATGCTAATTTTTTTTTTCTGTTTGTTTTTCATTCCAAACAGACCATCCCTAATATTTTAACTCACTTGGTGGATTTTAGGAAAATTTTAAGTGAAGAGAAAAATTCTGGGTTCTATCTCTTTCTTTAAAAAGTAATATACAAATACGATTAAGATTTTTCTAATCTATTCAGCAGCCTTTGTAACAAAATTAAATGTGTGTATATCTTTTTGCCATGTTACAGCTGGTTTCTTCTCATCCAGAAGATTGGACAAATGTGGTTTTCATTTGGCCACATTTAAATTTAAATTTTCACACTGTTCTGTGCTGGTTGTAAACTTACTGTGCCTATGTCCAAGAAGAAAGGACCGTAAATTGGGAACTGCTATCCATGGTGATTCTCACCAGCTAGAAATCAGGGACTGCTCTCATTCTGGGAAAGGCCACATAATGTAAAATCATCACAGTCACCTTGTCTTTTTTGCTCTTCATTGAAGGGCTGGTACCACTGAATGGGAATTTTCAAAGTGCCTTGTGACAGAAGAATCAAAGTTCAGCAAGAGCAAAGTGAGGCCAGTACTAAACACTTTGCTGATTTAATTTTAATACATATATTTTTTATAGAGGGATCTTATTTGCACAGCTCAATGGAGTCATGTATTTGAAGAGCACTGCTGATTAATTAGGTTGGTTCAGTATGAATGAATTAGGTGATCTCTATTTCATGTCTGTTTCGAAGTTCACTATTGTGAACTTCACCCCATTCAGTGCTCCATCCTGTTCAAAAGACTTATTGCTAACTTTACTTGGGCAGGAAAGGGAATCATTAAAATCACTAAGCAAGCCTCTTGAGTACGGTGGGTTCTGTTACAGTTATATAAATGCAGCTCATTACTCAGCTAAGGGGAACTGACTTTCTAGGTAGGTTTTGAAAACAGAGGGATCACGAGTCGGAAGGTGTGGAAACTGCAGGTTTTATGACCAGACTTGAACCCAAGTTCTCTGTTCCTGGGATGGAGTCTATACCAGCTTTAAAAGTAATCTGCCTCTTTTTCTAACTATATTGTGTATTTTGCTCCTATTTTCTCTAAAGACTGCAGAAACAGCTGATTTCATTTATTTGGAATATTTATCTCAACCTGACAGTAAAAACAAATTCACATTTCCCTTAAAAATACAACAAAGGTGGAAAATGGTAGACTTTCCTTTTTGCTTCTTTACTTCCAGTTCAGGAGTTCCTTTATTCAGTCTGATGTTAAATCTACTTGTATTAAAGAATCCTTTCTATCTGAGCAAATCTTATTCCTTAGCAATGAATCTCAGAACATTGTGGGGTGATTGTATAAAGCCATTGCTTTTTCTTTATTGCCCACTAAAGAAACATTTATGATTAAATGGGAAAGGGAACTATCTCATTCTCCTGAGCTGGAGATATTGGACTCAATAATGTCCTTCATACGTGTATGCTCTATTTCAGCTAACCTGTTAGAATTGCAATATAAAATTGTAAATCAATGGCATCAAGCACCTGTGAAGATGAGTAAGATTGCAAGTCATTTCTCAGATAGATTTGGAGAAACAGCTCCCAGCCAAGAACTCTTTTACATGTTCTACAGGGTCTGTCCTAAATTACTGCAATAAAGTCACTTGTTATACATCATATTGAGAAAATTTCCAGCTGTCTGATGTCAAGTACAGAGAAACACTATACATAGGGACACTTGGACTCTGAGGCATGTGACATACAACCAGATGTTAATAAAAACTGGGTTACAGGTTATTCAGCTGGTTATTTGCAGAACTAAAAATTCAGAATCTTCTTCAATAATGAAAGTGGATCCTTAGGAATTTGTTCAAATCTTTTCTGTTTAGCTATAACTGCAGAAAATGTATTATTTCTATACAAGGTGTTCCTTTATTGATTACTTTTGTGCTGGTAGGAATAGTTAAACCCAGATACTCATAAACACTTTATGGGCTAGAAAGAATGAAAGTAAGGAAGAGTTTTGTTTGTTTTTCTTGTCTCTTTGTAATCACTTGTCATCTTCTGCTCAGCTGATTCTCTTGTAAGGGCTTTAACAATATGAATTTAATATGAAGTATACCTTTGTACTACAAATATATATCAGTCAAAACCCTTACTTTCTGCATTTTGGAATAAATTTACTAAGACTTATATATATCTTAGACAGATATAGACCTTAGACCTTACAGAAGCAGACTTGTTAGGGCCCAGGCATGCTTTTTACCGCCACAGAGCTTGGAGATCAGTGCAGTGTAAAACTTGGCATGGCTGCCAGAAAATATAAAATAAAAATACACAAAACCCAGGTGATGATATTTCAGCCCCTCTCACAGAGTTGACAGTAGCCACTGAGCACACCCTGTCACAAGAGTGTTCTCCCTCTCCCTGCAAAGGACACCAGAAGGTGGGGTGGATATGTCTTAGTGTGTCAACCTGGTGGTTTATGCTGCTCTGGGAGAGTGATGGCAGGTCTGCTGCTGGAAAAGGGATTAGAATGTTACCTGGAAGAATGCCTAAGAGTCAAAGAACGATCAAAGAATAGATCACAGAGAGGAGAAACACCAAGGAGAGGCACCTGCACAGAAGATTGCATCACAGAGGTCAAAACATCTTGTTGGGGCTCTGGATTCATAAACATGAGTCAAAAGCTATAAGCTAGAAAGGAAAATGGTGACTTCTTCACTTGGTGTCTTTGACTCAAAAATGCTTTCTAGAAGATGCTTGCTCATTTATGAATCATGAGGCTTAATTACATAAAATTGCTTGACCTGTGTTATACCTCAGGTTATGTTACCTAAAGGTATCTTCTGACCTTAAATTTTATGAATCTGCATAAAGTAGCTGTAAGGAAAGAACAGCAGAATATGATGTTGTTTCACTGATTTGAATTACAACATGCATTTGCATCTTCATTTGCATTTACTGTCTTAAAGAGTAACTGTACTGTATGCACTTGTGTGATGGAGTTGTCACTGTGAGTCAAAAAGAGGTGAATGTGTGTTCTGAATGACCAAGATCACATTTACAGTACTGATGTCTACCAGCATAGCTCTAAAGAGATGCCAGCCCTGACAGGCGTAGCTGTGTCAACAGAAGCCTCTAGTAGAGACACAGTTGTACCAGTAAAATGGTTTTTTTTTTACCAATAATATTTTATGCCAGTGCTGGGAGATGGTTTTACCCTACTAGCAGACAGTACGGATGTATCCGTGCTAAACTGCTTAGGATTTTAGTGCTCACAGCAAAATACTCCCCTCAGAGATTCCTAAACCAATCAGTTTTGTTGGTGCTGCCAGAGAAAGGGCATGCAAGTGGCCCTGGCAACTGTCAGCTTTGTGGTACCACAGGACAGCATTTTAAAAAGGGAGAGTGCAGAGAGAGTTTCAGGAGAAGTCCAGGCTAAATCTGTTGGCCAAATAGTTATGTCAGGGAGGAGTGTGAAAAGATCAGGCTGAACGAAGTCAGAATAAACAAAAAGTTCTTTCTCAAAAACAGTTTCTGTCATTTGAAGCAAAGGTTTAACAATACTGGCAAAAGCGATACTGGAATAAATTGCACTTACCCCATGGTTTTTGTAATTTCAACTACACTGGAAAATTCTTTGTGGTGTAAACTTGCTCTCAGAAAAGACTCCAGGGGAAAGGGTGAAGGGTGGTAACAGTTAGCACTTCATTCAGGAGCAGGGAATGAGGAGGGAACATCACTGCTTTGGTCTGTAAGTGTAGGCCAGATGCACCAGCCTGATCAGACTGTGAGGAATTCTCAAGCCTTGCCCTTGAAAGGTGTGGGTGTTACTCTATTTTACTCTTTATTTGCTGTACTCACGGCCTCCATTTCCAGGGAGTTCCTAGGAGGTAGATGTACATGGCTTTAGGACCAGCCTGGCATAGTTAGTCTCTACTGAGCTGGTGCTCAGAAGTGCAATTCTTTTTCATTGTTCATATCTAGGCACTCTGTAATTTGGAAGGGCATGACCACTAATCAACCTTTACTCCACCTTAATAAAGTTCTGCAATATTCCATGCTCTTAATTTTTTTTTTCTTTTTATCCTCCATAAACTTCTTGAAGCCTTTCAGTACTCTGATGCAGTTTTTCCCCTGTCACTGGTTCTGCAGCTTCAGCTATAGCAATGATTTTCCTGCTCAAAGAAGGTTTACACAACTCACTGGTTGTATGTTAGAGTCTTCACTGCATCTGCACCACTCACACCTGAGCCCTTCTCCTCACGGAGGAACAGGACTTAAATGCTGAACCTCAGGGCATTCAGAAAACATTTGAAGGTGATTGTGGAAGTGATTGTTGGGAATGTGTTTTTAAGTAAGGTGAACTAGGAGTGACGGTTTTGGGGAAGCAAATTTCCCTGGCTGCTCTGACTGCTTCTTCTCTCTTCCTCTTGAGCTGTTGTGCCATTTTTGCCTCCTGTTGCTGTTCACAGTGCTCACCCACCACAGGGATTTTCTCCTTATTTCCAGCGCGGAAGCTCTGACTCTTCCTTCACTCGTCCCACCATCACCCCCGTTGTCTGTCCCCCGCTGCAGCAGCTGCCAGGCTCACGTGTGTGCAGACACCCCACGCAGGGCTGTGTGCTGCTTTCTTTCACTCTTCCTCTCGGGGAAGACTTGAAGGACTGGCAGTGAGGCAGGAAGGTGAGGGATCTGGGAGGGGAGTAGGCACACCTCAGGGCAGGCCCAGCTAGAGGTGGGAGAAGCAAAGGAATACAGAAAAGATTGCAATCTCTGCTCCAAGGTCGTGCCTTGCACCTCAGAAAGGATGGCGCTGGCACACAGGCGGTCTGGAGAAGACTGAAGTGGCCCATTCCTCTCCAGGAGGTGTGCCAACACACACCCAAGCAGCCCAAGAAGACGAACACAGCTGGGAACAGGAGCCTGTGGATTAGTGAGCTGCTCTGTGCAGTTACTGCGCGTTCTTGCTTGCCCTTTCCAAGGCATTTGGGCTCACTCAGGCAAGGGAGAAGGGCTCAGCTGCCAGGGGAGGTGGGAGCAGCGCAGATGCCGATTCGCGCCCCTGGAGGGGCTGGTGTGGAGCCAGCCGTGAGGGTGAGGGGCCCTGCGGCCGGGTGTGCCCAGGGCTGCCGGGCGCTGCCCTCCGCACCCCGCCGGGCGCGGGAGCTGCTGCTCAGCTTGGGTTGCTCCTGCCGGTGCAGAGGAGCGGCGTGAGGCGCGCCCTGGCCGCCGCCCTCAGGCAGAGCGGGCCCGGATCCCCAGCGGGAAGCCCGGTGGGGCCGGGCGGGATCAAACTGTGGCATGGATGTGGCAGCCCCTGGCAGGGCTGTGCCGGGCGGCTCCTTGGGCAGGACTCTTGGAGTAGGAGCACAGTGCAGCCCCTTGCTGAAGCACTGGGGCGGTGACTGCTCTGGGGACATTCACAAGGGTCCCTTTCGGAGAGGGGAGCTCTGCTTGGCGAGAGCTCCGTTTGCTTTTGCTGACAACGGAGAGGGAGATCTATAAAGCAAACAAACAAACAAAAAGCCACAATGGCTAAAACAGTGAATTCAAATATCACTTACACTCATGTGTTGCAAATCTGCTCCACAAAAAAAATGTTATTTTACCACAACGATTTTGGGAGTGTGAGGAACACAGATCCCAAGCTGTCGCAGTAACAGTTAATATGTGAAGAAGTATTTATATGGGACCCCAAACTGAGCGGGTAAATAAAGCGTGTGTCTTTAAATCAAGCCAGTCCGGCTCGGTGCAGCCCGGTGCCCCGGCCCTGGTGCTGCTCAGGAGGATGCCGGGAGC
>VZRO01000195.1:368427-399931 GCA_013397915.1 Daphoenositta chrysoptera | reverse complement strand
TGCCTGCCGGGAGCGGCCGCCATGTCGCGCTGAGGGCAGCGCGGGCCGGGGCAGCGCGGGCCGCTCTGCTCCGCGCTCGGACCGGGCCTCTGCCGCACGGGGCCGCAGCACAGCTTAGGTGCCTCCCTCCTCCCGGTGCTCTCAGTGTGTGGGGCCAGGTCATCCGCGCAGTGGTGCCGCTGGAGCTGCGGGGTTCTGTGCCGCCTGCAGAGCTGGCGACACTGCCTGCCAGGGTTGTTGTTTTGGGGCAACGTTTTCCCCCATGCTTGTGTATCCTTTTCTTGTTCTGCTCAGAAGAGTTTTTCTAAAAGATGACGTCGTTTAAGTTCCCCGCGTTGGGACTTGGCAAACCCATTGTCTGTAGAGAAAACGCTTGTGTTAGTAGGAGTTACTATAAATCACAGTTACCTTGAAGGAGCATAAATGGAAAAAAACCCCTGGAAAATACTTTAATCGTTTATTTGGGGTACAAAGAGCACAGAAGTTAAATTGTTAAAGGGTTACAAATACCAATGGAAAATCAATAGTGGGATTAAACAGGAGTACAGGTTTTATCACACCCTGAATTCTCATTCTATAGGTATACAGCAAGACTCTTACTAATCTGTAATAAAAGTTCTCACAGTTGTGGTGTATCTTCGCTCCATTCCCCGTTTGGCAGGCATAAAGTTTGTTTTGTGATGGGGGTTTGGGAGCAGGCAAGGAAGAAGCTGTGATGCCACTGCTCCCCGGGCAGTGCTGTGTGTTGGCAATGTCATATGAAGTTGTAGTTGCCACAGCCTTAACAGGCGATGCTATCATAGCAACCTAGTGTTTTGCAGTCTTTTGAGCATTTAATTACATTGTTGGGTTTTTTTTTAAATTAAAATAGGTTTCCATAAATATATTGACAAGGTTAGAAATGTTAGCAAAGTGTACCCCTCAATGGGTGGAATGCTAGAAAATCCAGACAGCCATTGCTTGTTTTTCAGTCCTATTATTAGGATAATATTTGACTGGGGAAAGGGTCTGACATCTGATTTTGTAATTCCTTGGGTTTGCAACACTACCTGACACTGAACCTGAACTGTGTCCCAGTGCAGCTGCTCTGGGTGTGGACAATCAGAGTGGTACAAGGCTCCTGGACACCTGAGGTATGGTGTCCTCCCTCAGAGGATGCAACAGCCCCTCCTGTGTCCAGACTTTTGAAGCCTGCAGCCCTTGCCTGCAATTGACACTTCTCTCCAACCACCAGGGCTCACACTTCTGTTTCTGCGTTGTTCCATTCACCTGCTGCCCACATGCTGTTCCTTCCCCCAAGTATGCTGACCCCCGAAATAACAGATTTGCTCGGCTATTTTTTCTCTTCTACATTGGACCTCTCAGGTAAAGTTTAATTGAGAAGTCAAAGTGGGCTTAGTAGTCTTGCATGGTCCTGTGCACATACATTTACATGTATGGATGAACCAAGACTTCTGAGTATCTCATCCTACAACAGAAATGTTTCGTTTAACGTCTTAGAAAGAAATTTCCTACGTTTATAGAATGGGTCTATACTACTCTAACCACAGAACAGGTCTTTCTCTCTTGGGTTTTATAAAACATGCTCAGAATAGGGGCCAGAGAGAAAATCAATGATCAGAGACACTGTATACTGATTTACAGATAGATTAGGGATATCAATATTACAACCAACATGGATATTTATGCAATATGTTTGTACTGTGTGTAGAAAGATTCTGATGAATATAACTGCCTTCTTGAATGTGTATCAAACCATGGTTGTAGAGAATGGAAGGATGACTTTGTGGAGTTCAAGCTTTTTCTCCTTTGTAAGAGCAAGAGCAACTTGAAAGATGGTGTAAGTTTTATAATTCAAATGGCTCAAGTGCCTTACTCTAGGAGTTGGAGGAAAGAACATCTTATCTGTATTGCTACTACTTACCTGTATTTAAAAGCAGACAACACAAAGACTCTGTATATACTTCATGTGTCTTGCACTGTGAATAAAACTTTGATGGTTTATGCCGTGTCCAAAACAAAAAGAGATCCTGTACCTTCTTCTCTAACTTTCTAACCTTCTTCTCTAAAAGGTTTACTTGAGAAGGGCAAAAGCTCAGCTGAAATTGAGATGTGTTGTTTCCCTTACTCTAATTTAGCTCAAAGTGTATCAATTCCCAGCTTAAATTTTTGAGACAATCAAAAAGGGATCCTTCAGTAGAACTGGATTTTTTACAGATACAGTATGTGAGGAGGAATATTTTCCCCAACATTTTCTTTCTCCAGTGTCGTTTTTATGTGGCTATCATGTAGATAACAGCAGGGAATTCCACTTAAGTAGATCCTTAATGGATTTAAGTAATGGTTTCTTTGTGATGCTCTCAGACAGTTCTCCTGTAATGTGGATCCTCTAAATATTTAAATCCACCATTGAAGCATTTAATAGGAAGAAAGTCTCCTACCATTAGAATAAAGAAAAGGCTTTCAGCTGGAAACAATACCAAAACAAAATCTGATTTGTACAATTGCATCAAGAATCCAAGCCCACTTACTCTCTGAGGCAGCTGATACAAAAAGGACCTGGGGTGCCAGGTAAACAACACGCAGTCATTTGTATATTCAGATAGTCTCTGTCTTTTGCTGTTTTTCTACTTCCTCCATATTTTTGAGGGCTGTTTGTAGTGATTATTGGTTTGAGTGAGCAATAAAGCTGATAAATGAATATTGCTACTTACTGTTGGTACAGGGAAACTGCCTAACCCATGGGCTTATGAAAATAGCAGATAGGTTAACCTGGGATGCTTCTCCTTGTTTTGAGTCTTCTGACATGGTTTCAAAGTGATCTTTCTTACTATTGTATCCACTATCCTCCTTTGTTATTCTTCTTACAAGTGGAGCCTAATGTTTGTCGAGTTCCATAAAATATTTGAGCTGGAAGGAAAAACCTTTTAGAAATCTACCTACTCTATTGTCAAGATCCAATTTTTTTCTCTCCTGTCGCTTGCTTGGGAAGAACAGTCACTTCAGAAACTAAGACTGGTCTTTAAGCTGTCTGCTTAGCCCTGGATTTTACCATGTTTCCCTTGCCCAAAGAATAAAATTTACTGTCTTCAATCTATATTGTTTGTGAAAATCATAACTAATAGAAAAATAAAGGCTCCCTGTAGCTTGCATTCAGCCAAACAAAACCATAGAGCTGCAGTTGCCCCACAGCTGCTTTTGTGGTGTATAAAATACATACCCTAACTTTTGAATACATAGGACTCCTTGAAAAGAATAAATACCACTTTCAGCTAAATAAGTCTGTTTATTTTGTTCTGCACAGTTTGGGCAGGGACATTTATTTCTGCACATGATACTAATAAATGTATAGGAATTTTCTGCAATCACTTGACAATCTGTATTGTTTAAATCCACGTGTAACCTGTTCCATATCTAGCCTTTAAATATAGATGCTTTTAAAATTTTATTCTCTGATATTTCTGTGATACAATTAATTTCTGCATTTCCTTCACTTGGTATTGCAACGCATGCAAACACGTAAAGCCATTCGGAATTCTTGTGTGCACAACCATAAATAATACACAATAAAAGCGGTAAAGTTTCCCACTTGCTATGGAAACTGGCCATCCAGAAAGGGCACGCTGGACCAGGTTGCCCAGAACAGCACCCTCATTTGGCTGTATGGGGAGGTTCTCTAATACAACGAGCAGGGCACACTGGGATTTTCCTTCTTGCTGCGTCTCAGCGCCGTTAGCGATAGCGCAGAACTATCAGCATGCTCCTCTCACGCTTGTACTTTATGTTGCATGGATACACTCAAAGGCTTGAATTAAAGGCTTTCTTGCTATCCTACCCGCTGCCAGAAATGGAGTGCCTGTTTTTAAACAGTGGCGGATTCTTTGTTAGTCTGTATCTCCTGCAGTTATGTAAACCAAAGAGAGTCAACGGAAAATGGCTATTGGATATTAACATCTATGTAAATCAGTGCCGATGCTGAACTGGTAGCATTTTGTATCCCCTTGCAGAGCAGGATATGACTATCCCAAATCAAAAATGGGGTGAAATTTATTTTGGGGAAAGGAAAGCAGTAATGAGTTAGTACATGGAAACTGCTGTTGCTTAGATCCACTCAAAACTTTTTTAATCCAGGTGCCTGTGTAGGTTATTACGTATGATGAGTATGCTATGTGTATGTGCTCTCGCAGCCCCAAAAGCCCACCGTGTCCAAAGCAGCGTGGCCAGCAGGTCAAGGGAGGTCATTCTGCCCCTCCCCTCCACTCTGGTTAGACCCCGTTCCGAGTGCTGCATCCAGCTCTGGGTCCCCAGCACTGCAATGACATCGACCTGTTGGAGTGAATCCAAAGGAGGGCCACAAATTTGATGAGGGGCTGGAGCACCTCTCCTGTGAAGACAAGGGTGAGAGAGTTTGGGTCCTTCAGCCTGGAGAAGACTGTGGGGAGACCTTAGAGCAACCTCCCAGTACTAAAAGGGGGGCTACAAAAGAGCTGGAGAGGGAGTTTTTACAAGGGCGTGTAGGACAATGGGAAATGGATTCAAACTGAAAGAGAGTAGGGTTAGATTAGATATTAGGGAAAAAAGTCTGTATTGTGAAGGTGGTAAGGCATTGGAACAGGTTGCCCAGAGAAGCTTTGGATGCCTCATCCTTGGAAGTGTTCCAGGCCAGGCTGTATGGGACTCTGAGCAAGCTGGTCTAGTGAAAGGTGTCTCTGTCCATGGCAGGGGGTTGGAACTAAATTGTCCTTAGGGCCCCTTACAACCCAAACCATTCTATGATTCCACAGTTTGCATATCAGTTAAAAAGCAGAGAATGCAAGCGTTGAATTCGTGATAAAGGGCACTTCACAGAATCAGAGAATGGGTCAGGTTAGCAGGGACCGCTGTGGGTCACCTGGTCCCACCTCCCTGGGTTATCCTAGAGGCAGAGGCATGTGTCCAGATGGCTCTTGGATACCTTCAGTGAGGAGGACTCCACAACCTCTCTGGGCAGACTGTTCCCGTGTGTGGTCACCTGCACAGTAAAGAAGTTCTTCCTCACATTCAGGTGGAATTTCCTGTGCATCATTTTCTGCCCACTGCCTCTTGTTGTATTGCTTGGCACCACCAAGAAGACCCTGGACCCATCCTCCTGGCACCTTCCCTTTAGATACGTACGGACATTGGTGAGGTCACTTCAGTCATCTCTTAGGCACCTAACTCCTGGTTTTGTGCCTTTATGCCTTTGAAACCTCCCATCCTTACCTCATTTATTTATGTATTTACTTTTGAAGGTGTTGCCTATTTAATCCATGAGAGCAAAGAAAGGATATAGTACTAGTCTGAATTGGTACAGAAGCAAATGCCTCCAAAAATAGTGTGATTTTTTTTTAGAGAGGCCCATCTGTGAATTGCTGCTTTGTGCTGACCCACAATTTATGCAGCTTTTGCCCAAATCTATCAGACAAAACTCTTTAAAAGGCTTAAAAATAGTTTGGAAGTGTTACAGGCATTGAGTCAAATTAGTCACTTAGTCAAATCATCCTTTCAAGTGGTGCTTTCAGCAAATGGTTAAATCAGCATTTGAGGAAGGACCAGGTGTATGATCTAATGCATGAAAGCAGCTCATGCTCAATGACATAATCCTAAGAATAAATGTATTGTAAGTGTATGGCCAAACACAAGAGAATATCTGTCATCAAGTAGCTAGAAGTGCCACATGGTTTTTGTATCATTGTGCTGGAGCCACTGAGTGTTGTGCAGCACTTTGAGCTCTTCTGAGAAAAATACCACATACTGCTTCAGCACTCTCTGGATCCAGGGCAGATGCTTTTAAGAAATCCTTAACTAGCAGAAGTAAAATCTTGTGGGGGTGTCTTTTTCTAGATGGAAGAAACTAAAAACTCACAGAATTTTACATATGCAGCTTCTAGCAGAGTCTTTGGCAGGGGCCGTGGGACAGTGCCTCTCGCCGTGTTGCAGCAGCTGAACAGACAGAGGACACCTGTGTACAAGGATAGAAGTCTGGGTCCATCAGTGGTGCACACGGTACCAGGCTAATCACTTGGCCTCTTTATGTCCTGTTTCTGCTAGTGTATCAGGAGAATGCACAATATAGACATTTGGAAAAAAAAAAACTTGGAAGAAAGGAACTATACGACTGCTACTACTACATTGACTATTACAGTTGCAACTGTGCTTTCAGAACCACAATCAACACATTGCTCATTTAAAGATTATTCCAGATTTCTCCAAGAATACCTCTTGGGCTAGCCCTCATTCTTCATCTCTCCATTTGTCTTCACTGTAAATGTGTGTAGCTCTGTCATTACTGTCTTTACAGGTAATTTTTAACTGGACTTATTGTCCCCATCTTCATGCTTTTTCTTGCTAACCAGAGGTTGTGCTAAGAGTTACTTGCTTGTTGATTTTTTTTTTTTCCTGGAGAATGGTGTGTTTCCATTTACTGTTTAAAAACTAGCACTTAAATGGAGTGTTAAATCACTTCTGGAAACTGGGCCTAAAATAAACGGTTATACTCTATGAAAAACCGCATCAACCTCTTGACCCTGCTCTTGCCTCTTTCCAGAAGCATGTTAGGAACAGCTGTGTATACAAATTGAATGTACTCTCTATCTTCAAACCCTTTACTAGGACCCATCCTAGTATTTGAGTACTCATTGCAACTCTATCAAAGTTAAAATCCATCCTCTCCTGCTAAATCTGCAGCTACCTTCTCAGCTTTCCTCTCTGTTTCCTGCCTCTCCTGCAGCCGTTGCCATCACAATCTGCAGGTGCTCCCCCTCACCCCACCTTTCCTGCGTGTCACTTCCAAACACTCTGCATTACTCCTTTCACTGGTGAGCCCTCTGGGTCAACTGAATTGCTGTTAAACTGTTAGCTTCTCCAAATAGTTTAAAAAAAAATAATTACACTGTTGTATTAAAATCAGGGAATTAAACATTGGACAGTGATGAACCAGAGTCAGCACAGATCTTGCCATTTCTGGGGAGGAGGGGATTTATGGGCTTTGTTTTTCACAAGTGTTGGGCAATGACACTTTATAAAAAAAGTAAACAGGTTTAATTTTTCAACATGGGAAACAAAAAAGGAAGAAAATGATCTGTAGTAAACTGAAAATAAGAATACAGACAAGAACTTCTTTTGTGGCCACAGTAGCAATAGTGAATATGTATATACAAGAAGATCATTCAGCAATCACCTCTTCTGGCAGCAGATGATGACTGAGATTTTTGTTGCTTCTGGGTAATTGGTGCTAGTGGAGCAACAGAGGACTGGAAAGCCTGATCTTGCACCAGGCAGACCCAAATTCTCAACCTAGTTTCTGAATAAATGGGAGACCAAAAAGAAGGGGGGAGGAGTTTTTCCGCAGTCTTTCTTTCCAGAAGGGAAGAAAAATGTGAACAAGTAAATCCTCACAGCAGCAGGTAGAGACAAGTCTTTCCTCTTCTGTCCTAATTCAGCAGTTGGATCCATGCCTGGGATGTTCACCGGGGAACCTTTCTCGTAGTCTCCTGCTCTGGGGGTGGCAGGCAGTCCCCCAGCCTGCTTTGACATTCAGCAGTAAAGGCACTGATGAATCAAAGCTCTCCACGGCTTAGACAGGGGGGCAGGGGTAAGAAAAGAGATCATTCACACAGTCTTTATTTCTTTTAATGTGGAGTTTGTATCCTGGTGCATTTCTGTGTGTATCCCCTGATATCAGTGGAATTAGTGTCAAGGGAGGAACAGCAGCATGCCCCACAGGCATGGTCACAAGGCAAGGAACAGATCTCCCAGGGGCCTCCTGAATTGATGAAGGCAGTGCAATAGTAGATCTGAAAATTAATTCTAAGTATGAAGTGGGGGCTGGGATATTTCAGCTCATTAGTGATTGTTAAAAATAACTATTACTCTGTGAGTGTAAACAGTATTGAGTATGCCGTGCTTAGAATGAGGTTGAGCAAGACGCTTCTTCACAACCCAGTTATTATACATGGTCATCTACAATCATTGCTTTTTACACTATGGCTTTCAAAGTGTGTGAAAAACACTTTATACTCCCGTGTGTGTCTAAGCTGATTTCACACAGTCCAGCCCAAGCCGCCATGTGCAATTATTTAGTGATTATTTTGTGTGCCTTTCTAATATAAGACTCTATTAGCAATGGCAGGTATCTAATTGATTGCTCTTCTTGTAAAGTATCAGCATTCAGCCAGTAATCAATTTATTACCAAATGTTGCTTAGAATGAGCAGCTTTCTCCCTGACAGTAATCTCACTGGTTGTGACAAGATATGATCAGGTGACAATGAGACCTTCTCAGTAACACTACAATAAATCACACTCAATAGGAATAAAGAGTCCTGAGTAAAAATAATTCCATTTTCTATTAACAAAGCCCTTGGCAATTGGCAGCCAGTGCCACAATGGCAATACTGCAGATGCTGCTGGAGAAGTGAGAGATAGTTGTCTGAAACAGAAAAAGTTAGTAGGAAGCTCAGTTTAAGTGAGCTTTCTACACATAATCATTTTTCACTGCTAGGTGTGACAACATTTTTGGGGTGTGTGTGTCCCATTTTAAAGCTTCTCTCCCTTTTTGTTCTGTTGGATAAAACTTAATCCCTGGTATCTCTTAAGGCAGCTATATCCAACTTACCTCCATGGTAATACACTCCAAGGTAATAAACTTCAACCATTATGCACAAATGTACTTTTTTTTCCTTGACATTTATATCTTACAGTTAGCATTGCATTTATTTACTGTACTGTACTGCTGTTGTGTCTATTGGACAAAAAGTAATCTCATAGCAGGAAAATCTGTGGCTGTTCCAGTGTTTTCAAAAGGGAGATAATTCCATATTCAGCTTTCTCCTTCCTGTGCTGACACCTCTCATTCTTGTTGTAGACAGTTTTGTCAGAGAGGGGCTTTGAGAAGTCATGTTAGTATAGGCTGAAGAGATTTCTAATTCGTTCTGAACTGTCCCATAAAAGGCTCGGAAAACAGCTGAGAATCTTTAAAATCATTAAGCACAGTGGCTTAAGAAGATAGGCAATCTATAGTCTATAGTATAAGAGCTGTATTTTGCATGACTGAAGCTTTTAAAGTCTCTTTCCCTGGTGAATATGATCCTTGGAAGCTGCAAACACATGGCTATTCTGTGTCCAAGACATGATGTCATTGTGCTCAGGACTGGGTGCTTCTCAACTGTGTTTGGTCAAGTGCAGTGCTGTTCAATTGGCTTCAGTCTTCACTTGTTGATTTGAAATAAATTAATTTGTCACAAGGGCTGGTGGACTCTAAGATAACCTCCATCATGCTGGCATGCTGGCCTCTGCCTGAGTGTTCAGATGACCTGAAATAAATTCTAGTATTGAGAACTTCCATATTTTTATCAGTTACGGTAATCATGACCAATTAAGTGTTCATTCTGATGTTTTAAGTCTCTCAGTCATTCAGTATTATTTCTTCTGGTAAAACCACTGAAGAACAAAGAATGAATTGTGAATATCTGCACTGCCTACTGTGAGTAGCCTATATTTTGCCATGGATAGGCATAAATGGCTATTTAGGATACTAGAGAAGCCTGAGACAGAACCATACTATATTTTCCTCCACTAGCTCCCAGCTAACAAGTAACTTCAGGAAAAAATATGTCCTTGATTTATCAGTTCTTTAAGTAAACCATCCTGGTCAGGTCAGCTACCTTCTCAAAACTCAGACACTTCTATGAAATAAAATGCACAATATTATTTTTAAATGTAGAAAAATTATTTTCATTTGCATTTCTGCAGGCTTGAGATTACTAAAGAATTTTTCCTGAGATTTAAAAGAAGTTGCCTTTGGCCACTAAGTATGAATGGAGAGTTGTAACCCAAAGGTGATATTTTCAACAAGATCTTATCAAACACGGGGCTGAAATGAAAGTTTTTTCCTTATCTTATCTGTTACCAATATATGATAGGTTTCCCTTTCATCCTCTGTATGATACCTCCCACAATTGCATCCGAATCCATGATTAAATTTCTGATTGCTAATTAATGCGAGTTATTATTTACTGTTATTATTAAGTAAGGGCAGGGCTGCCTTCATCTGTCTGGAGGGTCTGCCATGGTATCTGCTCTGTGTATTGCCGCTGCAGCGGAGCTGAACACGCCTCAGCCTCGTGCAGATGCCCTGTGTCAGAAAACATCTGCTAGCTGCTGATTTTATGCATATTACAGAGACTTTATGTACTGTTAAATGGACCACTTTTTCATTCCAAACCATAATTTTCCATGTGGCATCATTTGATCTGTCCTCACTCCAACATTTGGTTTGATCAACTCATTTCTTGCTACCCAATATGTTTGTTGTAACCTCCTCCATGGCTGTGTGTGTCCTCCCTGTGAATGGAAATTACTACAGTGCTCCTGTCACGGTAATATGGTGGTAGGGCAAAACGTGTCATTTTAATCAATGTATTTTATTTCCATTAGCTTCTTTCGTCACTGAGCTTGAGTCTAGACAGTTAAGGCTTGATTATGCCAACTGTTACCCGGCTACATAGTATCATTCTGTGATCAAATGCAAAGCAGTTTTTCAGAAGGACCAAGGACACCTAACTGGGTATTAGGTTTAGAGCTTAAATGCAGCTAATGAGAAAAAGCGTGTCCTCCACACAGAACTTTGCTGTGCCTGTACACTGAATTTCCAAATGGAAGAGTCAGGGGGGAAGCTTATTCAGGTCTCTGCCTTTGGGGGCACATCCATTTCAGCCCTGCTGTTACCCTCCTGGCAGTCGAGCTGCAGGGCCGTGGCAGCAGAGGGTACAGCAGGCAGTAGTGGGAAAGGGCTAAAAACGGGGCCATTCCCTTTGGAGATGGAGCATGCTTTGCTATAAATTGTTTTGCTTTGGTTTTCTTGCCTTGGTTAACTTTATATCACCTCGCTGTGATAGAACCCCATGGTTAAACTTGAAATTACTGCAGAGGAAGTTACCTTGTAGATCCAGGCTGCTCACGATTGCTCTGCACGGGCTGTGGATTGACAAGTCTTTGCCTGTCCATTCCTAAGAGTTCCTGAAACAACAGATCTCTTCTGTGCCTGTTGAGTCACAACTTGGGATTAGTACAGCTCTAATTACAACAGAGAAAACACTACTTCTTTGGTAACCTTTGGTCGTGGTGACATTTCTAGAGGCTACAAGGAAAAAGATGAAAAGTTTGAATAGCACCCACCAATCATTTCTGATATATGTCAGTAGCAGGAGGTGGGCACATACTGCAGGGGAAACATTTTTGCCAGTTAAACATCACACAGTCTTTCCTGGCATGCATAGAACTTCATTGCTACAAAAAAAAATAATAACACACACACACCCACCCACCCAACATAGATTTTGCATATTTAGTGATTCTGACAAGTTTGAATAAATATGGTTTATTATTAATAACAACAACAACAATAATAATAATAGTAATAATAATGCACATTTAGGTAGCTCTTTTAATGTTCAAAGCACTTGATAAATGCTAGGTTGTTAACTAATCCTTGCAACATCCTTGTGAGGTACAGAATTATTGTCCAAATATTAGAGGTATATAACGGTGTGCAGTGCACCAATTTCCAGTAACTGTTTAACAATGCACTGAAGTCTGATATACAGTGTGTATCCCTATAGTTCTGGAATATCACAGAGTGACATAAATGTATCTAAAATAAGTGATTTCTTCCATGAAAGCAAAGTAGAGTAGATATATTACTCATGTGCCTATAATTCTCTTCCAATTAATTTTCCCAAAAAATTATAATTTAGTTGTGCTTGAGGTAACAGTCAGGGAACCCAGCAATGATGTTTGTGGGGGTACTGGGGTGCAAGGCACTATGCTGATTTTTATGGGTGAGTGAAAAAGGCTGGTTCCTATCTTGGATATTTTGCAGGCCAAGAATATGTTAAGAGACAACAGATGGATACAACAAAGAGACAGAGACATCTCGAGGTTACAGTGAGAGGATTACAATTACTGTAAGAAGTGGTGGTCACAGCGCACCAGCTGTTTAACCATTCTCAGATAATTTTTTAGTCATCACAACAGAGAGAGTAAGACAATTATTTGAAGGAGGATGACAAAATGACTAGGCAGACTTTCGTAATGTCTCCTTCACATGCAGATATAAAGACATGGGGAAAATACCTTCATAAGAGAAAGGGATGAAAAGCATTTCACCTTTGGTAAATATGAGGTGAAAGCCAAGGATTCTGGTTCACTCTAAGAAATCATGAAGGATGAGAAGGGATAAGCCCTCCAGATAAATACTGGAGTGAATTTGGGTCTGAAGTGAAATGCAAGGTACAGGCGTGCGGTGACAGTGAAGTGAGGTGACAGGAGCGAAGTGCCAAGACAGAAGATGACAGGTGTGTTTTGATGGAGCTGTTTGGTAGAAGCTGTTGCAGTTCTAAGGCTGTAAGAGCATCTGTTTTTCAAACTTCAGTGAAAGCCCCGTGTTTCTTGGCTGTTCTACAGGAGGCTGTGAGGAGTCTTCTGGCACTAACTTTGTGTGGCCTCCATGCCGTGGACAGTGGTTCTGTGCTCTGCAGCTGTTTCAGGCCTGTGCCAGAGTGGCTTGCACCCTTGCTTGGTGTCCAGCCAAACACTCCCTGTGTTTGATACGTACCTGAAGACTCAGTTGAGACACAGGGAAGGAGTGCAGATTTACATACCACATTTGTCTCTGATCAGTGTGGTCTCCATTCTTTCACTGCTCATGGTAAAGCCCTCTCCACACATCACTCCTGAGGCTACAGATCCTTTGCCATATTGCCATTCCAGCCCTTTCAGACAGCCTGGCATGGTAGCTGCACATATCCCCAGTGCATACCAAGGTGAATGTAAACATACACAAACCCATCTTAAACAGGAAACAGCCTTGTTGTGGTAGCACTGAGGTCTGTGCAGATTAATCTATCCTTTGCAAATGGCACTCACCCTAATTTGTGTATTATTTCCAGTATAAGCACTTGGGTTTTGATCGAGCAATTAACGTACTTGATGTGAGTCTTTCCATTGCCTGCAGTGGGCTTTGGATTGGAACCATAATCCGGATGTCTCACATGCATGTATGTCCTTAATTAAAAATTTCTAAAGTGGTGTTACATAATGAGGATCCCAAACCTCCTGTGAAGCATTTCCAGCTAAGCCAGTGAAAAAAAAATGCACTCAGTATCTTACCATCACAGTTAACATGAAGTAGAGCAATTCTCAATACTGAGAATTGAGACAGGTGAATTATTGGTTCATTGAGAACACTAAGTGAATGTCCTGATTTTGCATGCTTGTAATTTATAAATAAGGCTGCTTTACGGTGATTTAGCTACATTACACACATACACACATACACCTATATATACATACATATATATATATAAAAATACACATACGTATATATATACACACTCTCAGAAAGTTACGATCAGCTTTAAAAACAGGCTTAGAATGAACATAATAAATAAACCTTAAAAATACCAACTGCTTCTGTTGTTTCAGTTTCTCTTTTCTGTATTCTTTCAATTTGCCAGGCATATTTTAAAAAATATAATAGATTGCTATACCTTTTTACCAAGAAGACATTACATCCTGTAGCAGCTGTCCATCATTAGCCACAGAATCATTTTACACTGACCTATATGAAAAAACTGAAGGAGGCCTCAATCATATCCCCTCTCTTGTGCAGTAAAAGCAGTCATTCAAGATTTTAACTCATTTAATTTTTTTTTCAGCAGGAAATACCAGTCTGGTCTCATAGCAAGTGCTCTGACTTAGATTCATATGACCTGCTTTCTATTCCTGGCTCTAGCTCAGAGTGACCTTATGAAAGTCATTTTTATCTCCGATTGTTTTTAAATGGACAGAAAGGTTTCCTAGCAGAATGGGTCAAGCATAGGCACAGTTTTTTCCATTATCCCACCTCAAAAACCTATCCCTGAAGAAGCTACACACATAAAAATGCCAGTCAAGCATCCTGCCTCAAGATGCTCTGCCTCTCTCCCTCCTGCTTTCTCTCTCTTTTGTTCTTTATAGCATGAGGAAGTCAGAGTGGAGTGCCCAAATAATGTTCTTTAAATATACATAACTTGAGAAGACTAATTACATATACACATTTCTGCTCCAGTAGGCTGAGGCGATTTCTGAAAGCAAATATGGCATGGACAAAAGTGAGCTTCCCAAAATATTTATGGGCTTACTGTACTGCGGCACCCAATACATGATAAGTGTTTATTGGAAAACTGCCTTCCCCTTTAGCAGTATAACTGTCAGACAACAGTTCATACACAGCAACACAAAGTCATAACTTGGGAGATAATCTTTTATATGTTCTTAACAATATGCTTTGAAATCCTACATTTAAAAGAGTTTAAAACCACATAATACCCCAAACCATCAAATAAGCAGTAAAAGTAACATGCAGAGCCAGACACAAAACCAGAATGAAAAAGATTTTTTATTATTCTCCTCTGTATTACCATAAATGACATGCTATATTTAATTTTACAGTGCCCCTGGACAAATCATCAAATACTTTAATAACTACACAAACATTAATATTTAAATACAAGAGATCCCCTCAGTTACTGAATAATCATAACTCTGGATTGATAGGGTACTAAATGGAAAAATCTTGTTTAGACAGTTGTAAGAGGGGGGAGGGTGTTTAATGAAACAAGTTTGATGGTCTTGTCATCATAAAACTGATAGATATTTGGCACAATTTATATCTTTGCTAAAAAGAAGTTTGAGAAATGGAACAATTGTGGTGAAGATTAATTTTCCCTTCTTCTGCTGTGAGAGCATAGTCCTTTAGGTCATTAGCAGGAATGTGTGACATAGATTGCACTTTACCCATGCAAGCTCCGTGCTGACTCTTAGAAAATGCACTTGTTAAATAGCTGTGACTTCTATACTTGTGGAATGGGCTGCCCAGCTATCATCACAGCTATCTAGACTCATTTTATGAGAGTGATGAATATAGATGGTAAAAGAGACAGCATACAGAGTTCTGGCTGTCAGTGTTTGTTAGACCTGACCACCCATTCTACCCACTGTCCTTAGAGGGATTTTTTAAATTCAGATTTTGTCTTGTTGCTTCAGCCACTCTTCCAATTAAATGTTCTACCTAATAATGGAAGTTTGACTGCTAAACCACAACAAGAACAGTGAATTGGGAGGTATTTCTAATCCCTCCAGCACCACAAAAAAAAAAACAAAAAAACAAACAATAGATAAACAAAACAAAACAAATAAACGAAACCAAACCAAAACAAAAAGACTGAAAGACTTCTCAATCAAAGTCACTCACATAAATGCCTGAACCAAAGCCTGAGACTTGACTAGATTTTCATGTCTCCAGATCTGGGACTATGTTCATGCACGTGTACTATGAGCACAGATGACACTCAGCTAATGATAATATCTGACCATTGCTGGACAAAGGCTTGGCTTTTATTTGTATCAACTCATACTCTGCTTGGCTGCCACAGCTTTTGTAGCTAAATGAAATGCTCATGGTCTGGGAGGTGGGCTGTGTTCACTTACCAATCCCTTATATTTAGCTCCATGCCTCTTTCCAGTAGAGTCTATCTCTGCAATACACCTTAACATTTTCTTTTCTATTTTGGGGCGCTGCCTCAGACTCTGGACTTTTCAGAGTTCCTTTTTCTTCCTCAGCTTCATGGAGATGATATAGTTCTAGCTGTATTGTATTTCTTGGCCCCTTCTCAACTGGGAAATACCCCTTTGAGGGAAATTCAAGTGAGAACATGACTGTGTTCACGTTCTAGCTTTGCAGGAACACAGGGGAGGAAAGGACAGAGCCGTAAGGCCCCTGAGTAACAGGACACGGGCTGGCAGACCCTGGCAGCAAGGCCATCAGAGTACTGCTCCAGATGCAGACAGCTGACAAACTTTAATGGTGAAGGCTGCATCCAAGCCAGTTATGATGAACTCATTAAATACCTTGCTCCATTTAATAAAGGAAGTACAGAAGAATCCAAAGCTGTCTATAAATCACCTTCCCACTGCCCTGCCAAGCTTCTACAGTGGCAGGAAAGGTGAACAAAAGAAAAGACAATAGGGCAAAACTAAAGGACTAAGACCAATGGAAGTTTCTGTGCTAGGAAAGAACGGCTGTTGTCACCACATCGTGATGAAAACAAAGATACTATGGAAACTCCAAAGCTACAGACCTGGAATCAGGGCAAAGAAGGTTAAAACAGCGTAAGAAGTTAGCATAAACACTGCTGCTTAGAGCTGAGCAAATCTTTAAATAAGTAATTAATTCTCTCTGTCTCAACTTTATATGCCTAATTTATCATTCAGTTCTTGTAACTTCATTTATTTTTCCTTTTTCTTGTTATAAGGCAGCAATAAAACAAGAAGTTGGAATTGAGTTCTTGATATTAAGAAAAGGGCTGATTACTCTCTGAGACTAACTCTGTGCTTGGGCTGCCTCCACCTCTGCTGCTGCACTAGTAATGCATGCTCCCTTGAGAGGACAGATTTAGTCACTGAGCGCAACCTCTTTTTCAGGAGAAGAAAATGTAAAGAGACAGCAGTTTCTAGCAATAAAATAAAACCCAAAACAACATAAACCATTTCTCCACCAGTCATTTCTTCCTCCTTCATTTCAACTTTTCTTGAAATGGACAACCCATGTCCATTGATGAGATTTTGAGCTGTTCATGATTATTTGTACTGCTTGGGAGAAAAGCTGATTTTGCACTTACATGTGAACAACAGAAAATACATTTTCACCTTTTTACTTCACTCTAATAATCTACCTGAAACATGCTGAAAGACTAGAAATACATTCTTACAGATTAATCTCATCTGAAGACACTGAAACACTGGTGAGGAATGAAATTCTACAAAACTGTATTACTTTATGATAAAATTGTGAATGCAATGTACTGGAATGAGTAATTGAACTCCCCCAATTGCACTCTGATTTCTCCCTTCCCCTGTATGTGCATGGGTGTTTGTATTTTTGTACAGCCATAGAAAAGCTACTGTAAAAGAATGTTTTAGTGAAGTCTTTCAATTTACTGTTAACAAGTTTTTTGAGATGCATATGCATTTTCCTCATTGCCTAGCATCCTCTTTCAAACATATCTTTGAAGTCCTACAATTTGAAGGTTAGAGTGCCTTTTGCATATAACTTAACTATTCTGATTGCTTCCTATTCCTTGACAGAAACACAGATAAGCAACTATTTTGTGAAACTATAGTTTGAATATCTGAAGTAATTTCTGGGGATGGACATAGTCCCAAGGTATACTAGAAGCATGAATTAATCCTGTGTGGTCTAGAGGTCATAAATGGAAATGCTGGAGAAGTCTTCTGGTCACCAATAACACAGATCACAACTGAAACTATCATTTTTTCAGCCTTCTGTGAAATAAAAGTACAGATGATTGTCTACGTGCATAACATCAGTGATGCCTAAAGCAAAGAGATTACAAATCCTTTACAGAGTTTTTATCACCAAATAAGTACTCAGGAGAATACAGAAAGGCAGAAATTCACCTTAGAGCTACAGAAGATGGTCATGGCACTCTATTTACCCCTCTGTTCTCTGTTGCCATAACCTCTCAGAAAGCAGAAATTATTGTTCTAGAGCAGGTTTCCTTTACTCTTTTTTCTAGAGCAGGCTGGATTTTGCTTAGGATGTCACTTTACACTGATGATATTTAACTATGCAAATGATATTAATTGCTGGAAACTATCTTACACAAACTGTATGCATGGTCAAAGAGTTTGCAAGAAAATTCCTGTGGAGATCAAAACTATTTGGCATATGCAGTGGTTATAACCTTATCTCTATAATGGTTCCATGATAAAACATGGCCTCATGGATGTAGCATCTTCCAGGAGGGATTCCCACTAATACACTATATATACTGGTTGTGCTTAGCCAGGATGCCTTTCCAACTCAATTTGTAAGCTAGGGCTCTTTCCTGTGAAAATCTGTGATACTGGAGAAGACTGTAACCAAAGTTACCATTTTTGCTTCACAGGAGGAAGAGACTTCATGAAGATAACTGTCTGCTGAAGTCTAAAGAAATCAGTCAGTGCACACATTTGTTTCACTGTAAGACCAGGCCCTGACACCTCTCAGGCTAAATGAACAGCTTTGGACAAGCCTGTGGATGCCTGTATCAGGCTGAACAGCTCCAACACTTGCTGTTCTTGCAGCAGTCTCTCTTTGAACTGCTGCAGTCCTTCAGTTCTTGTGCTGCTGTTTGTTTCCCTGTCTGGCATAATCTTTTAACAACACTTAAGTATTTTGTTGAGATGTGGTTTATCTTGAGTTGTGTTCCTTCAAAAACTGATTTTAGCATTATCCTTTACTAAGCTAGGTCTATATATTTTTTATATAGAATGCAAATTCCTTTACTGTATAACTGCATTTCAGCATACCATGTCATGAAGGTGCATGTCAGTAAATCCCAGAGCGGCACAGTCTGGAATATTGTCTCCCAGAGAAAAGAACATATATTTATTTAGAAACACAGAAATGTTTTCTGGATTTAAGTGCCAGTTGAACTGATATTGGTGCGGTCAGTTTCATCAGGTAGCTCTCGTTCAAGTATGACAAGAAGTCATCACCTCAGTCACACAGAATGCCACCAGGCTCCAAGAGACCTTCATCGCTTGGCTCCAGGTAACACAACTGTATCCAATAGTTTTCATTCTTGATGATTTCTTTCTTGCGTCTCTTGCTGGAGTAGGCTGAAAATTAATGTGTTTCACTGGTGGATGTGATTACCCTGATCCGTCTGAAGCACTTGATGACTTTCATCTGTTTTAATAGCTGCTGTAAACATGCAGGCAAAGCAGTGGTGTAGATGAACACAGAAAATAATCAAATCATCTGGTTTTGATGAAAGTGTGTAAAACTCTAAAGTACACTTAAAAAACATGAATCAAAAGTTTATTGAAAATATAAAGCAGCTTGTCCTCAGCAAATTCATGATTTACACCAGATTTAAATGCACCATAACACACTTGGGCCAGCTCGAGAGAGTTGATTTTGAATGTCTGGAATAATATGTAAGGTGCAGAAAAAATGTGCATTTGCAGCAAATCTATTCTGATGGAAAGCAGCAGTAATGAGGCCTCAGATCTTTGAGCTCCTGGTGGCATGAGAAGCATCCCAGAGACTTAGAGATCAGCAGAATTTTTGCCCATTTTCCAAGACAGGTAATGGATGCCTCTGAAAATCCCACTGAGAATGCCGATATTTGTTGCAGGGGACAAATCCTCCTCAAGCTAGGTATCTACTAGAGCAGTAGAGAAACTACATTCATTTCTATGTTCATTTGTAGGGGGCTTTAGCTCTTAGAGGCAAGACTAGGCTGTAAATATCCCTGGGATGGAACTTTGTCCTGCACTCTGAACCAATTATAAAGGTGGCTTTTATACGGACATAAGAGTACAAGAATCACCAGGCTGACTCAGATCTCGCTGCTCCACTGACCTGTCTTAGATGGTGGCCGTTACCAGAGAGCTCAAAGGAAGGTGTCAAAGCTGAAGGACTTCATATTTAAGACTGGATTAAAACAAGAAGGGAGGGTTAATTCACTTTGTAAAGTTGTCATTATCTCTATGGTATTTCTGGATAGTTTAGTCGCAATGCTAAGCTTGATATATTCTTGGCATCAGGGACTTCCAGAAGCAAAAGGCTTTCCCTAGATAATTACTGCTTACATGACACCATTCCCTCATTGGCTTTGAATTTCTCACCTTTGAACTTCATGGCATGTCATTTTTTCTTGCATCACGATATAGGGAGAAATGAAATTCCTGACCTACTTTTTCTATTCTATTCTATTAATCATTTTGTATCATATCCTCTTCCCTCTTATTTGTTTAATTACTTAATTAAGAACTCCTCCATCTACTCAGTTTCTCATCAGCTACTACTTAAAACCAAAGCACTTTTTTTTTTCTGGTGACTGAATCACATGCTACAGACAGGAACAGGAGAAACTGAGGTGCCCACAGCTCTTTGTGGGGGCTGGGAGCTGTTTCTATGACACAATATTTTGTCTTGTCTACCCTTCTAATAACAGTATGTTGAGTCAAAGTCCTTGCTGGTCCCAGGTCTACAAGATGTCCAAGTCCTGTTCTGAGCTGCTACTTCTTCGCAAAAGCACAAAGTCTGCAATTATATCCTGTCATAGGGCACACCAAGAAGGGAAGAATTCTTCGCCTTCTTGTATGACTTCATACAGAAGCACCAGATGTAACCAATTCATGACAAAATAATGAAGGGCCATTGACCGTTTAATACAAAATAAGATCTCTCAAAATGCCTTTTTCATGTTTTTTTTTTTCTAAAACAAAGAAAAGAGCACATTTGGAAGAAAAGTTTTCTCTATAAGCCAAAATGTCTTTTCCTGTGTCCAAAACACTTATCTAACAGGAATGAAGTAATGACAGTAAACTTTTGTTTGTTCAAGATAAAAATCACAAATAGCATGGCTAGAACACTGGTTTTCAGATGGTCCATTCAGGGGAGCTTGGCTACTCGGAGCCTTACTGTCTTCCCAGTTATGTGGCACTGAAGCAGAAGTGCTGCGCCACGAAGATTCAGGGCAGTGCAACAGAGAACAGAATTAGGCCCTCATGAAATCTTAATGCATTGTGAAGCTTTCCAGCTCACAGACGTACCCCAGTGAGACTGGGAAAAGCCTAGTTCAAAAACTGTCTAGCAATGAGAGGATATGGTTCAGTTCTGCTGTGATCTAATGGAAGATGAACCAAGCTTCTTAGAAGTCTCATAGGATTTTTACCTCAGTTGTTATATGCAGGTATGTAGATGGTATACCTAAGCTGAACAAAAGAGGGGGGAAGAGAAAGGTCTGGAATTAATTACGAATCTTCTCCTGGAATAGCCTCATAAAATTCTTCTCCGATTAAAGCCCCTAAAAACAAAGAAAAAAATGCCTACCTACTAAAAAGCTAAAAATAAAGTTAAACAAAAGATGTTTTAAAGATGGCACCATATAAGTGAGAGAATTCCATGAGCTTTTGGCTAAGTGGGCTGACAGCCTTTTCTAAATGGCAAATACTTGAAGGTTCAGTTTTAGGGCAGGTTGTTAGTTGCCCAAATAGACTGAGTGCTCCCAGAGGCTGTTTGAGTGTGTGGTTAAGGGCTTGCTGCTCAGACAGGCTATACAGAAACACTCAAAAGACCCTGTGTGCTCTGCCAGATCCTTCTGATTTATTTATATGAATAAGCGACCAGGCCCAGACTAAGCTCTTTAGACACTACTCATTTGTAGGTGGTTCTGCACATTACTCTTTTCTTACAATCACCAAACAAATTAATATTAGCATAGGTATGCAATACTGTTGCTTTTCTTAAAAGCTGAGCATTCAGTGTTGGGAGGGCTTTGGAAATAACCTTAGAAAACTATGGCCCAGACCAGAAGGCCTTTAAGGAAGGGACAGTCATGAGTCTAGATTGTATTGTTGGCTGTGAAATACAATACTGACTGTGTGAATACAGTAAGATTGAATCTCTTGATTTAATCTCTTCATGGTGGACACGATGGGGAGGGAGTACGCTATAGTTTCTCCATGTAAAGACCACAATGTAAAGGGTGGAGCACAGATGAATTTGGCTTGGGCCAGTGGCTGCTCCTGGAACTGCTACTTATGTACAAAAAGGATGGGGCATGTTTGACAATCAGTTTTTAGTGCTTTGAAGTTAACCATTACTTGTAGTCATACTGCATATATTTCTGTCAGCAGTGGACAGGTAATGAAATACAAGCGTGTCAGGTTTCTCTGTCTCCCATATGCATTACCTCCCCTTTGGTGTGAGTGGGAGTGAAGCAAAAGTAGTAATGAGATGAACTAATTTCCTCAGTAGGCTTGAATCCAACTTCCTATATTAATCCAACATCCAAGCTGCTTTGCCTTCACTGTTACTTTAACTTGTCTAACTCTGGCTTGCTCAAGAAGATAGGTACACAACTTTCATTGACTGTGACATGCACTGCTACTCTCTTCCTTTAACCCTTGGTTTGGTTGCTTACCAGCTATGAATAGCACTGGTTATGGATATTTGGTCCTGGCTACTATTATTTTTCCAGTGACAAAAAGAGACCAACCACATCTAACTTCCCAAGTACCAATACAAACTGACAGTCAACTGACTGGACAAAGGAAAGCTTTTTCACAAATTCTGAATTAGCTCACTTTTTTTTTTTTTTTGTCAGTGGCAATAGCAGATATTGGCTGCCAGCCACGCTGGCTCCCAGTTGGCCTTGAGAAGACCTGGCCTCCAGAGCCATTTGCTCCTTTGAAAGGATGAATGTATTCCTACCTGAGAGAACTGTGTGAGTCTTGAGTGGAACTGATTACTCCTTTTTTTCTGAGCTGGATAAGGATGGTGCTTGATCAGGTAGGTTTTGGAGAGCTCTGAGTCAGCAAGTCCTCAGCAGCTGAGTGTTCTGTAGCGGGACCAAGAACCAAGAGTTAAACACAGCAAGTAGGAAGACAGATATCTCAGGAGATGAGCAGTCATTTCTTCTCTAAAAGTGGCACGGTATCCAAGGAGGGTAACCTAGGAGGGATTTTGTCGTGCCTCCACATACACTGAGCAAGGCATAGGTACAAAATATCCGTGATGAGAGGCTAAGCAGCATATTATGGTGAGAAATGTCACCTCTGGATGAGCGTGACAGTGGTGAAGAGGTACACACAGAGAAATGGTTAGAGTGGAGGCTGCCCTTGAGGAAGAATTGACTGACCGCCACATGTCCAGCTCTCTATTCTCTGTGATGGTGCTCACAGGAGTAACTGGAAAAGGCCACTTTAAACTAGCCAGTGAATGCTAGACCATGCACTTGCTGTTCCAGGAGAGCCAGACATCCACTATTTTCCAAGTAACTCCATGCCACAGGTCACTTCCCAATTGTCAGTGCTCTCCAGCTGCTCTCATTTCACAGGCTCCTCTATGAAATTGTTCCAGTAAGGCATTAGAACTGCGGATGCCCTTGGCATTTGGAAGAGGCATCTACAATATTCAATTTTTTTTAGCCTCCTTCTGCCCTGTTATCCCCGGGTTCTGTGTCTACCTCTTTCTTGGTCCTGTCTCTGTAGCAATCGCTTTAGCCAAAATGCTCCGATTGTCACTGAAAACCCTCTGCTTATATGCTGAACATCTCTGCATGAGCAGACCTCATTATCATGTGGCAAGAGGTCATTTACATATGCAAATCAGGTTAATGAGAGCAGAACTGTAAAAGGCTTCATTCCAGAGGCATTTGCATATCGAGCTTTAGAAATATTTGAGTGCTCTGCCCCTAGCTGTGCAAGCAGGACACAGAAGCCCTGGCAGTTTGTCTTCGGTGGTGATTATATCCACAGACAGCTGCCATCCTGGTTTGCAACAGCCTCATCCGAGCTACTGGCTCGTCTGAACACAGAGGGTAGTTGTGTAATGTGCGCTTCTGCACCAGACTACTAAGAAGCAGTTAAGCCTTGGCCCTTATTGGGACAACATGTAGGCTTCTGACAGGTAGATATATGCATTTCAGTATGAAGAATACAATTTCCTGCGGTGCTGTCACTAACGCATGCCCGGTGTATGATGAATGAGGAAAACAATGCAGGTGCCAGGCACGGTTCTCTAAGAATATACTGTGTGTGACACAGCACCATGCAAAATACAGATCATGTTTATTCTGAAACTAACCGGGCCTTTAGCCCCCAGAGTACAAGGAGGGATCTCTTTCGGATGCTTGTAAATTACCCATGAGAGAGCTCGAATTCCCTCCTCTGCCACAGACAGAATAGGATGCCCCCTCACAGACTGGTTCTGGGCAAGCATGCTAGGTGTCTTCTGACTGTCTAATTGTGAAGCAAATTTGCACAAAGAGTTCCTTAGAAGAAGCATCTTTTGCTGATCCCTTTTTTTTTTTTTCAGCTGTTTTGTTTTCAGGAAGGAGTATGAATGCTTTTTTACTGTAAAGCTTTCTCAGGTATTGCACTCTGCCAGGGACTTCTGTGCCTGATTCCAGGGAGAAAAGGCAATGACGTCATAATTTCTGAGAAAAGTTACTGATTTTCCCTTTGCTCCTGCCCAGTCCTTCTGAGTAAGCTAAGCATGTTTCTGGCACATCCCAATGACTATAGTAAGAAAAGACACTCCTTCTTGAAAGAGGTATTTCTCTGCCTTGGAACACTACTACAACCTACTCCAGCTTCCAGGCAAATGCCAGGTGGGCAGCCTCAGAGTGAGCTTGGTGCATGGTTTTGGTGGTGACCCTGTATGTATTAGGCTGAATCCTCCAAAGCACAGGATCTAATGTGAAATGCACCATTTTTGCCCTCATTTTATCTCTACCTCCATTTATTCTTAGGGACATGCAGATCACAGAGAACCATTTACCATAATTCAAATAATTGTGTTCCACTGTTCAACAGTATGTCCAGTCCCATATGCTACTGTCCACGGATTTTCTCTCATTCGGCCTTGCTAACTCTACTGACTCCGTGTGGGTCAAGCTCCGCTGCAGTAACTCCTTGGAGTGATTCCTGTATTGCAACACTTTGCCTGTAGCTATTCTCAACAGCTCTAACATGACAGACAAGATTAATTATCTGTGCCTATAGGAGCAAGAGTAGCTTTTACACCTTTGTGGAGGAGGAACCTGGGACTGAGCTGGTTTCTCTCTCTCAGCTGATGGCTATCACAGAAGACTCTCAGTCCACACACAGTACACAAACACTTTGGCATTTGCCTCCTCTATGACACATCAGTGGATGGACACCACCATCTAATAAACCAGCTGCTTTTTGCATGGAGTTGATCTGCAGACCAAAGACGAGATTCTCTCACTTGTCATGAAGCAAAAATTTACCAGAGTGTCTGAACATCTGGTACCCCTTAGGGCCTGTGCCATGCACCCTGTGTGCTCCCATGTCAGAGGTACGGCCTGCAGCTGAGCAACCTCTCTTACTGATGGCAGAGCTGGATGTAGCCATGACTTCACCACTGACAGCTCAAAGCTGTGAGAATCCCCTCTTGTTTAAGAGCACTCTGGACTGAGCAGTCAGCACCCTTGCTGTGACCCCAGACTGTCACCTTTGGAAGCTGATCTCTCAGAAAAGCATTCCATCGTTTCAGAGCAGAATTGTCCTGCTCTGTTCAACAAACTCTGCCACACAGGTTTGCTAAGAGAAGAGAAAAGCAAAATACAAATTGGTAAAATAAATACCTGTGGGGCTAATGAAAGTTGATGTCTTTTTTCCATGTTTGAATTCTACTTTTCAGCTATGAAAATTCAAATTTAAGTAGCTGAAACTTACTGTCTTTGTTGTTTCTGGAGGTGTGTCTTTGTTTTGCTGAATATCCCCTTTCCATTACGCTCACGTTTAAAGCTTCTCACACAGAATACAATCTACCTCCTTGTGTAGCGTGAGATCAGAAGCCAGAGATTCTGTTTAGTAAACGACGGCTTAGGAGGTGTTCTGTTTTACATAAGCAATAGCCTAAAAGCAGCCAAACCAGAAGGGCAAAGAAAATGCAATCATTTCTAGGAAAAGGGAGCAGCCCTCTCATTATCATTCAATTGTTGGAAATATATATATGGATTTTTTAGGTATTCATAATAAACAGTTTTTCACTGAATCACTTTTCAGGTTGATAATATATCTTCCATGTTTTGCCTAAAATCCAGCCCTCCCTATCTTAAGAGCACTGAACTGATTTTATTGCCAATTCTGAAAAGTGTTAACAGGAGTAAATCTCCCCTCAAATTACTGCTGTTGTTCCCTTGCCCTGAGCCAAATTCACTGCTAAGCACCTCTGACCACACAGCCCATATAAATGTACATAATAGAGGAAGCGCCTCACATCTGCTTATTCTCATAGAATTAGGAAAAAACCTTACAAAAACCTATGTTACTGTAGTTTTTGATATATAAACATATATATTTGGTTATAGCTTACTTCTTCATACCACATGCTCAATATTCAGCAGAAAAACTAAAGCCAGATATGCAAATGCCAAAAAAAGTACGTAACATCCAGAGAAAAAATAAGAGGGAAACCAAAGCCACTTGGCGGTGTCAGTTTTCATTGTGCATTACATTGTGGGAGAGCTTTTGAACTCTGGTATGGAGGAGCTTTATTAGAAACCAATTCTCCTCAGACCTCTGGAGGCCTAGTCCTACACATGAGCAAGCCAGGTGCCAAAAAGAAATAGCAAAACTAATATAGAAGTGTGTTTCTAAGGTCTGAGCCAAACACAGTGAACCTACAGCAAGCAGAATTGCTACCAATGAGTTTAAATATTCCTGCAAGAAAATAAAGATGTTTCTTACTTTTTTTTCCATCTCCTATATTAATTTCCCCTATTTTATTTTTCACTTGTAACATCTCCCTTTTTTTTGCAACTCTTGTGATATACTGTTCCTTTTCCTCCTTCATCTTTTGCTCTTCTGATGTCACCTATTTCTCCTTCCAAATTCTCATCTCATTATAGACTTTCTCTGTGTCCTGTCTTCCTTTTCTCCTTATTTACCTCCATTCCTTGCTCCTTCTTATTCACCTCCTTTCCTTGCTCCCTCTGACTTAGAGTGGCATAAGTTCATGTAAAAACTTAATATAACTATGATGAACTTCAGACAAAAAGGTGAAGCAGCAAATGACTTTGTATTATATTAGCTGGAACTGGTAAGCATTCTTACAGAATTCCAGCTCAACGAAAGTGCCATCTCTTATGTATCTGGAGAGCTGGGAGTTTAATTTCATTTTCAGTGCTGCACTTTGCTCAGTCTTTGCTGATAGACTGACAAAGCAACCTGGTTGAAAATGAAATGATTTCAACAGCTGTGAAATACTGCATGACATAACAGCCAACATAAAGCCATCACTCTCTGTGTTTACACCGGTACTGATTCTTAACAGCATGCTGTTAGCTCAGCATAAAGCTCTGCTGCTCTGAAACAATTCAGGTACAAGGACAACTCTTTTACAGGCAATCATGCTCTGTCCCTATAACAAATTATTATATCAATCTAAACTGGCATGTAAGTTAATGCTCACCCCTCAGCAACTTAAATTTACATTGTGACCCACAGACTTACTCATCTCCCACCGCTGAGAATCATAACCCCATGATCACTGCATGCACATCCGCACTACCCAAGAATCAATGGCTGCTACAGCATTATCCATATTATCAAATCCAGTTGCTTGTCAATTAACCCAGTATGACATCCGCATGAAGGATTTAAATAAGGAGCATCATATTATGCTGTGTGATCGATAAAGTGAAAATGCAGGCACTGACAAGGCTTACCATTTGGCCTGATACCACAGCATCCATCTCTCTGAATGGAAGTTATTTATGCTCCCACTGAATTATGGCTTGTATTCAAATATTGGCAAAGTTGCAATGTACAAAAAGTGTAACATCTACAGTATGCTGTGGTTGGCTACAGCTCTTTGGAATCTCTTAAAAGGGTAATTTCTCCTTCAGGAGCACAGCTCTCAGTCCAGGACTTAGGATCCTTTTCGTCTCACACAAAAAACTACTGAAAAATTTACCAGAGGAGCAGATGTGTTCTTCAGCGCACACACATGTACAGTGGAAAGAACACCTTTCATAGTGCTGGCTAAACAAAAACTTTATTAATTAGGAAGAATCTTGACTTCCAGAAAGTAAAACAAGGTTCAGCCTTTTTCTCCATCAGGAAAAGCAAATGAGCTGATGAGGACAATGAAATGCATCACATTGATGAATGAGTTCACTCTGGACACTGGAAGAGAATTATGATCCTTTAAAACTTAAAATAACAAAGCTATTTGTTATATACAGTACAGTGAGATGTCCCACATACAATCAGTATGAGCACATGGAACAACTGTCCCCCCAGTTAATTTGACAGCAATGGCACTAGTTTCTCAAGTTGGAAAGACATCCCCTGTTCTTGAGCAAACTGGTGATCTGAAAGTTTTGAGTGAGGGGAGAAGAAATCTATCCTGTTGAAGGGTTGCAAGCAAGTGATATAAAGTATGTTTAAGGGATTCCTGTTATATTTAGTTCAAAACTTAGGCTCTGTGTCAAATAACTTCTTCCCAATTTAATTGTGATAGCAGTGTTTCCATTAAGAAATACTCCAGTGGAAACAATTTGGTTAAAGACAGATAAACCTGGGTAGTACCTGCAGAACAAACCTGTGGCATGGTGCTGCTACACAAGCCAGGCGTGATGCATGTTAGAGGAAAGAGAGGCTGTCTAGTGTCCATTGATCAACTCAGAGGAAACTCAGAAAAGAAACATGGGTGGAGAGCTACCATTTGGGAAATGAGTATCTGCACAGGCATTGTAAAAAACACACTACCGTTGAAGCTGATGTTATTTCAGGCTGCAGGCTGACTGTAGATATCAGTGCCCCCATCCACTGCCACTGCAGGCAGTGGAAGCTCTTCCATTGATTTTAATACCACAGGCTAGAAAGTTCCGTAAAAATTCCTTCTACCTCACTCTCTCCCACAAAATAATTTTTGGCTCATGATGTTTTTACTCCCACTCTTCTGAGCGCATTATTTCAAACTCTTGATACGTCACATGTCAATGAATAACGTAACATTAAAACATACAGAGACAACTTTGAAGTCACTCCTGAACCTTACGAAAATTCATGAGCTCCCTACATTTGAGAATGTGGCTTAGTACAGCAGGACAGCAAACCAAAATGTTTGCCTCTAAACTCCCTAGGTCCACAGGTATTCAAGTGTGAGGCCTCTTGGGAATCTTATATCTTCAAGAAACAGGCAACTTAAAGACCAAAGAGTGCTTTTTATTTTTGTTCTGCTTTAACAAGTGAGAACACAACTGAGATTTTGGATTTATAAAAATTTGGCTGATTCAATGGCACAGGGCCTTTCTGAAACAATCTAAAATGACCTCTCTCCCTTTTGCTCAATTCTTGTATTAAGTTCACAGCACTATATGTAGTCCTCCACTCTTGTTTAGAGCTCAGATGGTTTTGTAGATGCTAAGGATACATTTTATTCAATATCAGCTTATGTGTTTTGCAACATACTTATTCCTGGAGTAGATGTAGCCTCTGAGAAACGAGGCTGCCATGGAGAACTGGAAGACTCACAAGGACTGTAGGCTGCATTTTTGAAAAGTGTTGCCATGGTTGCACTGGAGCGAACCTGCTTCCTCTGGTTCTGCCACAGAACCTGGAGCCCGTGACGAGGTGGATGTTGCAACAGCCAAACAAGGGTTTGTTTGGGTACGGGTGTGGGAAACAGGAATGTAGCTACAGAGAGATTTGGGAGTCAATGGGCAGGTGCCCCAAACTATGATGTTGGCAATGCAGCCCCTTGAGAAAGGATGACCTCTCCTCTCAAACCACGTGGCAAATATCTTCTGATAGGTAAAGAGTACTTGTATGAGTGTGCGTGTAGGTGGGGAGCGTTAGCCTGACCATGACAAGGTCAGGAGTCAAAACTGTAAGAGACAGATGAGTATTCTCATGGTAAAAAGTAGTAAGGGAAAATTTGCTTAATAAGTATGGAAAGATATAAGAGGGTGTTTGTCAACGATGAAAAATAACATAAGACAAAGTAAACCTCTTTTAACAATCATCTCTCCCTCTTGGTAGATTCTTTATCAATATATCTGAGAACAAAAGGGACTGAAAAACTCCTGAAGATCTCTCCCATGGCAAACTGTGAAAAGCTATGGCACGCTATAAACAGCTAGAGAAAATGGCATCTCTCTTGTAGTACAACACAGCCTTCTTACTGAGATGCTAGCCTGTAAAAATCATAAATGACTTGTTTTTACAGAAATCATCCAGACAAAAACATATACTCAGCTGCCAAAAGTACAGTCCCTCAAAGCAACACAAGAATAAATATACACCTTGGTTTTGCAGAGAACCACCATGACTCTGTAACTGTAAATAGCGTAAGCAGCAGGTAATAATGCTTGTTTGTCTCACCTTAAAATACAGTGGAGAGATCCAAGCAGAGAAACAAGTGGTTGTGTAAGCTGCACAAGCCTTTTTATCCGTATCTTATATTAAATATTGCCGGGCCATAAAGAATCAGGGACACAAGTATCAAGAGAGCTAAAATAAAACAATACCAGTGATGGTCATAATAATACATTTATGTTTCCTTTCCTTTTGGTTCAGAGCTGCTACAGCACACAATATAAGTTTCTGCTGTAAATAAGAGGACCAGGAACAGACTTTTTCCTTTTAGATGAAAGCCAAAATTCTTACTTGACTTGTGGAACAGGAACTTTACAGAATTTCTACCACAGAACATCAGTTCACAAAACAATCATGAGAGCTGACAACACTGTATTACGAAAACTACGTTTAAGAAACAAGCAAAAATTGTGCACTGGCGTAAATCACAGCTACACCTTGTTCAAAAAGAGCCACATGCTCAATGTCAAAAATGGGCAGAACTCCAAGTAAGATGTGTACTTGTCAATTAGTGGATGGAATTTAATCTGTAAGAGAAGAAACATATTGCACACAGGAGAAGATAGCTCAGGGAGGGGAAATATCCACACACAAAAAAATATCTTCCATTTCATTGAAATCCCTGAAGAGGTAATGGCAAGTGATAGTGGTGACTATCGATGGACAGCTTTTGGCTGGCTCACCTGAAATGATGTTGGCAGAACATACCCAAATCTTACCTCTGCCGAACTGACAGGCTGCTTCGTGCAGGATCCCAGCCTGAGCAGGCTCGGGCGAGTTTCATGGCATTCAGGGGAGCATTTGTGTGCACTTTAGGAAAGGAGCTCAAGGCTTCCAAGAGCAGGCACTGCTCAGCCCCCACTGCGGCCTGAGGGTCTGTGGGATTTCTGCAGGGGGGTCCACGGGGTCCACGGCTCTCCGTGCCCAGCGCTCTCGAGGCAGCACGGCCTCTGCCCAGGCCCGGCCTGCTCATCTGGACAAGAGACAACTGAGAGGGGACCTCATTAATGTGTAAAAATATCTAAAGGTGTGCGGGGGAGTGTCTAAGGAACTGGAGCCAGGGTCTTCTTGGTGGTGCCAACCATAGGACATGAGCAGCAGTGGGCAGAAATTGATGCACAGAAGTTCCACCTGAGTGTGAGGAAACTCCATTACTGTGTGGGTGACGGAGCACTAGAACAGGTTGCCCTGAGAGGCTGTGGAGTCTCCCTCACTGGGGATAATAATCAAGAATCATCTGGACACAATCCTGTGCCATGTGCTCTAGGATGACCCAGCTCAGGCAGGAAAGCTGGAGCAATGACCCACTGTGGTCCCTTCCAACCTTACCTATTATGTGATTCTGTGATCCTTTATGCGGCACAAAAATCGATTTCTCTGGTCCTTTTTTACACCTCCTTGGCAATTCGTACCGAACCGACACAGATTTTTTACTTCAGAGATGTTGAAGACAGGTGAAGTGCGCGGCAGGGCCTGCCGGGCTCGGCGGGAGAGACCTCAGCTCCGAGCCG
>VZRO01000195.1:337767-368087 GCA_013397915.1 Daphoenositta chrysoptera | reverse complement strand
TAAAAATCAAAAGCCAGAACATTTGCAAAAAATAAAAATAATAAGAACTCCTCTCCCCCACGTTAATTGCAATGCAAAGGGAGATGTTGCATTAGGGATCCTGCCTGGGCTGTGCTGGCTCTAATGAATGCGCCGAGCCTTTGATCTGGGTGAGTCAGTTGGGTTCAGTTGTGCCGGAAGGTTAGTTGCACATCCTGGCTGATCTGAAATTCGATCAGCAGAGGGGGCAAAGAAAAAGAAAAGCATTTTAATGGGAATCAATAGAGGATCATAGGGTCCTGGAAGGAAATAGGTGTTGATTAAAGATGTGTGTGTTTTGTTCGCTTTTTTCTTTTTCTTTTTCTTTTTTTTTTTTCCCCATGTACACGACTTGTTTAAAAATAAACACCAAAAGCAGCCCGGCAGAAACGAGGGAAGGCAGGCTGGAAAACAGCTTTCCCAATCACCCGTGTGTTTGTGTTCCAGGGAGGCAGTCAGCAGACCGAGAGTTTGTGCAATGCTTCAAGCTACAGCGCGCAAATTTAAAGCAGTAGGCTCCAAAGGATAGCTCCGGTTCTCACTGCATTTCTGTGCCTGAGCTGTTTACTCGTGCATTATTAAATAAGCCCAAAACACTCGCCCCTCTCCCCCCCAAGCCAACTTGTTTTTTCTCCCTCCCACTTCACCCCCCCTTTCCTGCCTGCTGCCGAGTCACAGGGATTCTAGATACCCGACATGAAGGTGCAGACCTGTTTTGTTGCAGTCATAGTTTCAAAGCTAAACTTTCTAGGCACGTTTTCACTGTTTAGGAAATACTGAACCGCAGGGTTCTGTATATGTTGCCTGACTTTACGTGAAAAAGAGGGAATTACAATTGTGTTGAACATTTTTTCACTCAGAAGGTGGTGAGTCAGCTTCCTACACAAAGGCTTGAATCACCCACCCTGCACATTGCAATAAAATCCGGCCTCTCTTCCATTCATGTGTTCGTGTACGCGTGCACATGCAGAAAGGGGGATTGCAATTGAAGAGCTGGGAGAAGCTGCTGGCGGAAGGCTGAACGTCCCTGGCATGAGTTTGTGCTGGTTAACACCGTACAAACGGGGCACTGCTGTGCCACGGCGGCCGTGTTTTTATCCAAATGGGAAACCTTCCGATCAGCTCAAGTTTCTTGTTGAGTTGCCATTTCTTCTGGTTTTGCGTTCTGGCATGGCTCTCCCTACCCGCTGCGAAAGGTTTCTGCATAATTCAGAGCTGTTGCTGTTGATGGTGCTGCTGTGGTGTGCCCAAGTCCCATGTAGAGCATGGATTTATGCAGATCCTCATTAACAGGCAGCTTTTCAAACGGGGACACAGAGTGGGAGGAAGGACCTCCCAGATGTAAGGCCAAAGAGGTTTCCTGCCTCCCAGGTAAACACAGGCCGTGCTGTCTCACCGTGTGGTGTTTGACCACCCTTATCAACAGCTGAATTGCAGTTGCAGTGATGATTTCCATTCTGAATAAGAAATAGGAAACACTTTTTCTATCTTTATAGTTTTTGCCCAGTGTTTTTTTAAACTAAAAATGTTTTGGGGCACGTTTTTGGATATTCTGGCAAATTCTCATCATAATTTGCCTCCAATTTATATATATATATTAGTCAATGTTTATTTCAGTGGTCTTTGAAGAAAATTGGTGGAAAGGCAGTGTTAGATAACATGACTGCTTGAGGATGACCATTTTGTAATAGTATGAGGATTTCTTCTCCTATGAAATATAATTCATTTATTTTAAAATTATGATGACAGCAATAATAAATTCTCTATTTGCTGCAGGACAAAATGCAATAGAATATGGGATATAACAAGTGCCATTTTCACTCACTATCCTGTGAACATGGAAGACAACAGAAGGTCGAGTATCTAAATTAGCTTTTCTAGGTTTGTGCTCATGGAAGGTACCAGAGCAATAGCCTAGGAGAATGAAGGGCTTCTTTTATTGTCAGAACTGGTACAATCATGGGATCTTTCCCACACCTTACCTTACTCGTCACTGCCTCAAACCATTTTTTGGAATAGACCACAATTACACCCGTAACCTGCATAGACTTGTGTTCTTAAATTTATTTGTAGAGCTAAGTCATTAGTACTAAGAGGCTGTGGAGACCTGAAAGGATGTGGAGGCTGAGCTATCTGCTGAGAATGCTAAGAAAGTTGTGAATTATTCAATTTTTATGTGGATACTTGTGAAATACCACCGGAACATTTCATATAAGCCAACATTCAGCAGATTACCTGCATCCATTCTGGCCTAGATTTGATCTATGAATGAATGGCTCTCAAGCCCTTAAAAATGCCCTGGGCAATCCTGTTCTATTATCTCCACCATTGTTTTTCCATCGAGATACCACAGGGATGAGCACAATCAGCAGAGAAAATGAAAATCAAATTGCCTACCAAGAGCTGACCATATGGGGCAGCTGGTTGCTGCTTCCCAACCCCCTGCCTGATGTCTCTTCCCTGCCTCCCTTGGTGTGCTACTGAGTCAGTCCCTGTCACCCCTTCCAAATCTGTTTTCATGCTGCAGACAAGCAAATTTCCTCAGGTTTTATATTTTCTGAGAAGGTATCCTCTTTTCCCTCCAGTTTTCTTGTTTCTCAGAAGACTAAAACTGTTTGGTGTNCCCCCCCCCACCTACTTCTGCTCCTTTGACTATGAACACTGGGCCTGGAAATAAGGAAAGGAGGCCAAGAGGAAAATGTGTCTCACTGAGACTTGCCAGATATCCAAGTTGCGTGTGGAGAGACAGAGTTTCAGCTGATGTGCCTGGCTCGGACAGCAGCGCAGACCATGAAACATCCTGCTGTCTGTCTCGCTCTGGCCGGACAGCACAGCTCCTCACACTGGCACCTGGGGTGGTGGAGGTACTGCCGTGGGGAGCTGAGCTAGATCCGGGGGGTTACTGGTGGTTTCTGTGCCCAGGGATGCATTTTATGCTACACCTTGAGAATGAGGACACTGGGAGGAGGAGAGGTGTCTGCAATCAGATGCTGTCACCTGTCACACAGAGGAGCGCAGTGCGGGTCTCCTCCTGCCAGCTCGTCCCCTTACAGTATCTGGCCCCTGGTTTCTGCAGGGTTCAACAACAGTGCTGGGTGATAAGTTACTATTATTTTAATTATTTTTATTTGCTTCTTGCCTCATGGCAGTTCACGTGGCCCAGTAAAAACTGAATCCCACAGCCTGGCACTGTGTAAACTGTGGTGCTGTGTCCTGCCACCCGAGGAATTTGCAGTCGAAATAGGCAAGGCCAACAAGGTGAGACAGAGGCACACAGGAAAACACCCCAACCAACTACCGAACAAAGATCCCCACGTGTTGACTTACAGGCTGTCTGTTTTTTGACAGTTCCAAAAGAAGGTACAGTTAAAAATACCTATGTTGCTAGATAAAACCACTCTCCTCCCCCAGGCAGATTAACAAAAATTAACAGAAAAAGTGCCGAGGTGTGTCTGCCACAGTAACTTAACACATTTCTCGGTGCTTCATTGTTCTCAGTCATTGTTCTCGGATCGTGGAGCACACGGGTTGTGTAATACCTCTATTCTGGGACACCTAGGTTAGCACAGTTACTCTCAGCGGGGCGAGGGAGGAACTCTGCGGCAGCTTTAGCTGAGAGTGTTTTACTTCTTGTGGTTTGTGTCGTGACTTCCAGTAATTGGAGAATTTGAGGACATGTGTACATTTATCAGTCTGACAGTTTTGAAAATGCAAATGTTCTAAATGTTAATAATTTTTTAAATGTATATGTTTGATCTGTAGTTTATTTTGTACAATAGAAGTATTTTTTACAGCACTTGCATATACGAGCACCACCTCCTTCTGCTGACTGTTGATAGGAGGTAGATAGCAGCATGTGCTTCCATGCAAAAAAAAAAAAAAAAAAAAAAAAAAGGAAAAGGAAGTAAAGCTGCTGTTACATTAAAAGCGTTCTGTGACGCAGTCACGGAGTTCAGCCCCTCTCTGCCCGGAGTACTCAGGCTCCTGGTTTCTCCTGTGCTCTGGTGGGGAAGCTGTGGAGAGACAGAAGGGCAATTCCAGATTCTGTGCTGCAAATGCTTTCCTTTCCCACTGGCTGGCTACATCCATGCGTGCAGAGCTTTTGATTAGATCTGCTGTTTTGCCTATGGCAATCTTCACTGCAAACGTCCTTTGTCTATACATCATTTGAGCATCTATACATGATAAGATTGCCACCTTTTATTACAGTAAAAACAGGAGCTTTCTTCTCAATAGGCTTTGCTCCTTCCTCAGCTTTCCAACCACCCCTAGGGGAAGTGAGAAGGACAGGAAAACTTTGAAAAACCTTTCACCTCTTTGTTCTCCTTGGAAGAATGTGGGAAGAGTTTTTGTAAAAACCAAGGTAGACATTCATAAAAGGGGACTTGCCTGGGTGGCATAAAAATGGGAAACTTGATAAAGCAGGTACATGTAAATACACACGGATTACTGAATTGATGAACTCACATTTTTTCTCTTAAAGGAAAATTATATCCATGTATTTCTTAGCTTACATCCTACTTTCAGTCTTTGTTTGCCCTGTTACTTTTAACACCAGGGTCTTGGAGCATTACAATGCCCTTCAGCATTAAAAGCTTCCTTTTTCACTGTGAATAGACTTGTACTGCAACTAGGCAAGTTCTAGTGTATTACATGAGAATGCATAAAGATATTAGTGTGCAGAAAATGTGAAAAGAGAAAGGCAGTAGACATGAATAAGCAAATAAGTAACTTAATCACATTTTCCTTTGAATATACAAAATTCACTGAGGATCACATCACTAAAAAACCACGTCTGCTGAAAAAGAAGTGGGTTTTGTATAAAAACAGATCGGGCATCTGCTTGTCTCTGAGTACTTTAAATAGTCAATGTATGCAGTCACTTTGCTTTTACTCTACAATTAGACTTTGGACTAGGACAGAGGCATATGTGATACGTATTTCCTTGAAAAATACTGCTGTATATAGGAAATAAACTCTTAGGCCAGGTAGTTCAGCTTCCTGTGAGTGCACAGTTGTTCTCTACAGTTTGTCGTTGAGTACTTAACCTGCTCAAGTTTCAAATGCTTTGTTAGGTGGGACTTCATTATTCTCCATTTGAAAATTACCTGCTAGACTGAATCGTGGTTTCTGAGAAACTCTGATGCTTTGTCCAAATTTTGTTCTTCTTTAGTTTCATCCCATTACATTTAGCTGTACTGCTGCATGTTAGCATCCAAGAAATCCCTTTCCATTCTCTCTGTTCATCACTCATATTTCTAGACAGTGGTTGTTTTGCCCCTATGTCGTGGTTTAGGCTGGCAGGCAGCTGAACACCAGACAGCCGTTCACTCACTCCCCCTCTCCCAGCGGGATGGGGGAGAGAATTTGGAAAAAAGTAAAATTCTTGGATTTAGATAAAGACAGTCTAATAGGACAGAAAAGGATGGGAAAATAATACTAATATTGATATTAATAATGGAATTAGGCTATAGGGGTGATGCACAGTGCGTGCACTGACCGATGCCCAGCAGTTCCCAAGCAGGGGCCCCCAGCTGTCTCCCCGTCCTTCATGTGCTGAGTATGGCACCACACGGTTTGGAATATCCCTTTGGCCAGTCGGGGTGAGCTGGCCTGGCTGCCACCCTTCCCAGCTTCTTGTGCACCCACCCCACTTACTTGCTGGCAGGGCAGCGTGGGAGGGAGGAGTCCTTGACCACTGTTTAGCAACTGCTGAAACACCAGTGTGTTACCAACATGAGCGTCCTAAACCCAAAACACGGCGCTGCACCAGGTGCTGTAAGAAAATCAGCTCTACCCCAGCTCATACCAGGATAACTTCTTATCTAGATGAGTAAATCAAGCCCCTTCCTTGTCCAATCAGTTTTGTTGCTCTTCTCTGAAGTCCTTTCTAGCATACCAGCATCCTTCTGTTCCAGAGGTGTCTACAAGTGGATGCAGTGTTCTGCAGAAGTCTTCCCAGATGCATAGACAATAATTTTCCTCTTGTGACATTATTCTACTGCATATGCAGTCCAAAATGGCATCGGTCTTTTAAAATGATGTATCTCCTCGAGAACTCATATTCAGTTTGTTGTTCACTGCCACACATAGATATTTTGCTGTGCAGGTGCTTTCCAGGTTTTGCCTTCTCATGGACTCTCTATGTTTCTGATTATATCCTCAGTATATTAGTCTATGTTTTTCCACATTGAGTCTCATTTTATTGCCTGCCTACATATCTAACCTTGTTAGTTTCCATTTATACTATTGCCATCCTCTCTGACATTTGCAAGCCTCTGGTTTATTGTCATTTGTAAATTTCATTAATGTGCTATTTACCTCCTTTTCCAGATCATTAATTGAGATATTAAATAAGGACATACAAAGAACACCCCTGCAGCAAACCAGCTCAATACCTCACCTCCCGTCATTACCTGCTGCTTACACTCCTCTGACCACCTTTTCCATCCAGGTCACAGGACTCAGACTCAAGTCAATTTCAATTAGATTTTTTCTAAGAGATTCATTTCGGTTTTTAAAGTGTTTATAGGATTTAGCTCCATGACCTTTTCTCCTTTTCATTCATTGCACAGGTGGGACTGATTCTCCTTCGCTATATTTCCATAGATAGCAGAAATGAATTAGACAGTGATATGGGGGGGCGGGGGGCGGCGTCGGGGAGGAGGGAGGCGTGCAAATAGCTGCTTTTGACTGATTAAACCAGAATGCAAAATTATTTCTAGTCTTTGTATTTTTGTTTCTATTTATGCCCTTTAAAGCTGTCATAATGTTTTTGTTGTATCCTGATGGGTGAAGTTTTGTTGCTTTTCTCAGGCTTATGTTTGAAAAAAAAAACACTCTTATTCCCCTAATTTGCTTTGGTCATCTGTTAAGCACTTTATTTTATGATTATGTTCTCCTCTTTTCTCTGCAGGCTTCATGTAGCTTTGAACATCAGAAACTGTGTGTCTCTATTATGTAGATAAAATAAACTCTGTGAATCAGGTAATTTTTATTTTAATAATTTTTATGATGGAAAATCACACAGTAGAGTGTTCTTAAAACTGCTTCTAAAGTCATTTTTTCCTCACCTCTCATTCAAGCAGCGTGACTGAAAGCCCACTGGAGTGGGAAGCGATTCACTGTCCTGGGCTGCAGTGTGTTCTATTACCATCTCCATGAGCTGTTGAAACCAGGTGGGTGGAGTTGTTGCCTCCTCCCTCGGGATTATTTTCTGTTAATGGGTTTTGCCACATGACTCACAGGTAACCCCTCCGGAATATCTCCTGTTAATGGCCCATCAAAACCTTGCTGCACGACTGCCAAAATTACATAATCCCATTGTGAGATGCTCCGCCCAGAGGGAGGAACCAAGCATTCCATCCTGGATATAAACTGAGATTTCGAACAAAACAGCAGCCTTTTCCACTGGATTCCCAGAGGACAAGACCCACGTAGCCACCGCTGGACCTTCCGAGACCGGACCCCTCTATTGATCACTGTTCCCAACAGGACTTCATTGGGACTGCTACCAACACCCCGACCAACAGGTAGGCAGGTTGTATCCTGACTCTGTCGGTGGTTTTGCTACTATTGCATTTGTATTACTTTTTTCGTCTTCCTGTTAAAATTGTATTTCTGACTTGCAGTCTGTCACTGGTTTGTTTTCAAACCCTGGCGTTCACTCATTCCAGTGAGCTTGGGGTCAGTTCCTTAAGCCCCTTGCGCTCTCCTGGTGCAATGTGACTCCCGGAGGGAGCGGAGGAACCTTCATGGTGACTTCTGAGACGTTTTCCTCCTGTACTGCATCGGTGCGATCTCCCGTGGCAGGCATCTTCCGGGTGCTGCTCCTATTTCGTTGGAGCAGCTGGCCAAAACAGATGTGTGTAACCAACAAGTGTTTGGGAGAAGCACCTTTTTTGCTGTTATTTAAGGATTGGTGTCAAAACTGTGCTGTAGTAGTAATGTTCTGAGAGCTGCGTGGTTCAGTAATGCCATTGTGAATTTATCACTTACTGATTGCCTGTAAACAACATTTAATGGTCAGACAGGTTTTGGCAGCAAGGGTTGTGGAGAGGAGGGAAGTGCAAGAGGCAGGGATAATGAGAAATCCTGTGAAAAATGTTTTCCCTCTTATTTCTTTCCCCGGATCTGCTTTTTGTCTGATGAGTGATGGAGAAATCAGCCACAGAAAAAAATGCCTCACAAAGAGGCAAGGCACCTTAAAAATCCCAGCATCTCCTGAGATTTCTCTAAATTCCTTCTATTGTTTTCCCAGGTTTCTCACTGCTGCTGCTTTTCCTTCCTTTTCTGTTCCTAGCCACTCTCCCGTGTCCCTTTCCTTTTATTGCCATGGCCTTGTGGTGTCTTCTGCAACCCTTCTGCAACTGGCTTTTCGTGCAGGTAGAGTGTGACTACGAAATTGTATTTTGAATTAACAGAGAGTAAATATGAGTCCACAGTTAGGGCCATAACTTGATAGAAAAACAAATTATCCTTGGAAAAATTATTCTAGGGCTGTCTGGGGAGTCAGGCATATCTAAATATCTTGGAGAAGAGAATTTCTTGGCTTGGAAGAGGCAAGATTCAGTTACTCCTGTTTGCTTTGGAGATGTTGAATTTTCTGAAATCGATCTCAGTCACTTTCATTAATAGAAGAGGAAAACCTGTGACTTACCTTTTATCCACTGGTATGAAAAGATCCATAATGACACTGGACAATTACAGTTTTGAGGGAAGGAATCTATGAAGTCTGGTGACATATTTATGATGTGTGCTGATTTCTGGTTTTGTCTGTATGCATAAGATCCTGGTCTGATCTTAAAGAATATACTTATCACAATTTCCCCATCTGGAAACTAAAATAACCATACTCTCTGTCTCTCCAGGACTATGGGTGCCCTAGAACTAGGCAGATTTTCTGACATGAAGCTATGGAAATAAATAATATTGCCATTATTCTTGTTGAATGCCTTTGAACACTGTCTATCTTTCATAATTCTGTCAGTGACATCTGATTTAACAGCTGCTGAGTGTCCACTGCTTGTGTTGAGTTCAGCTGGAGCTGAGGGGCTGAGCACTGATCTAATTCACAACGAGGCAGTGGAAAGGCATCCAAAATTCTTTTTCTTTTGTGCAGCTCCACAGGCATACATTGTGCAGTCCAACATTTTTTTTCTCTTCAGCTTTTTAAAAGCTAGTAACTGTACAAACTCTAAACAAAAATGTGGACTATAGTCCTTTAAAATGTTTGTTATAAAGCATTTTGCTTTTCTCCTTAAACTAAACTCCTATATTTTGGGTGAGATGTGGAATAATGTTAGAGTCCAATGGTAGGAAAGCTTGAGGTAGGAAGGGGTGAAAGTGATAGCTTGGTCACTGAGTGGTAAATCTCTGCTAATCTTCAAAGCAAGATATAACCCAGGATTTTTCTTCTGTTCCTTTCCAAGCGAAGGCCATTGTGTTTCCATCCTTGGCTGTGTCAGCAGTGATAGCCCTTTTTTCCAGCATTGATTGTTGACTTCCCCTGACACCATATCACAACCCATTAGTGCTGAAAACTGACAAGCCCAGCTGCAACAGCAAAATGGCAAGTTTAAAAGAAAATATACAAGGGACAGGCACAGAATGCTATTAGTATGAAAAAGTAGTTGTTTTTTGTCTTACCTCTGTAAAGGTCAGGAATGCAAACATTTTTTCTCTTGCTAACAACTTGTGTATATTTTGAACTAAAAAAGCCATTCTCTCTCTGGTTTTTTCTGGTTTTTTTTGGGGGGGGGTTTTTTTGGGTTTTTTTTTTTTTTTTGTAATTTAAGCTGTAGTGTGGGTTTTACAAAAGCAACCATGTTGAGGTGAGTGAAAAAGATTTCTTCCTTTAGGAAGCTTGCAGGGAGTATTCTGCTTATACATATGTATGGAGTATGAGGTTTTTTTTGTAAAGCAGAGACATTTCCGAGAAATTAATGGCTCAGCAGTTTCTGGGTACTGAGATCCCATCATCAAGGTTTTGTGTTGTCTCTAGAGTGGGATTTCTTTCTTCCTTTCTTTCTTTCGGTCTGGTCTGGTCTCCTCCTGCGCCTGCAGTGAGAGAACTGGAGGAAATGGCCTTAAGCTGAGTCAGGGGAGTTATCACAAACACTGAGCTCTTTCGAACTCCTGCCTCGGGACATTTGTGTGGCAGCAGCTGCTTGATCCCTCATTTTGCTAGAATGTTGCAAAGCAATGGTTTCTGTCCCAAAGTACTTGCAGCAAAACAAACCTACTCATCAAATAAAGGAAATGATACTCAATTTTGTGAGTGGAAAACTAAGTCTTACAAACCAAGTGACCTGTCCAAGGTTATACTGTGCACCTCTCCTGAAGACTCATAGCTATGTGCTTAAGTATGGATTTCCAAGGCCCAGCCTACTCTGTTGGGTGTCTGGGTGATTCTCCAAGCATCTATCAAAATGCTCTTGTACCATGTAGCTCAAAGTGAAGTGTGGGGGTAGAGAGTGACCACATCAGAACTTACAATTAGGGCAGAGTAGCTAAAACTGAGTTAGTTGATATCCTGCTTTCTCATCTTTCTCATTTAGTCAAATCATGGGTTATTGACTGAGGATGATCTGAGCTTCATTCTCTCTTTTTTCATTGCTACAGAACTAGCTTGCATTTAAGGCTTCCTTGTTTTTCCTTTCTCTTCTGCTTGCTTGACCAACCCAAGAACTTGATGAAGATCTCAGACACATTTATGAAATTTCTTTTTAATGCATTGGGATTTAGGTCTAGTTTATCTTCACATGTTACCTACAGTTTTAATTGTGGATCAGATTCCAGAGGGATGCTTCCCAAAGTTTATTTTTATGGGTTGGGTCAGGTATAAAGTGTAATGCAGAACAATCTTATACTGAATATGGAGTTATAGTCATGAGGAAGCTTTATTATGGCAATCCTACTCTAGTTTCTCATGGGCAGCCTTCTCCAAATAGCCAAAATTTTTGTAAACGCTCAAGTATCCAAAAATCTGACCTCTTCCTTATTTACACTAAAGCCAGGACAGCAGTAATAAGTTAGGCTTCAAACGTCCTTGGAGTACTTACTTCTCACAAAAAAAGAAAAAAGCATAACTAGTTAAAACAGGGGAAACAGGTGAAGGCAAGATTACACTGAGTTAGTACTTGTCTGCTTAATGCACCCAGCTAATCCAGTTGTCTGGGTCCGAATGCAGAGCCTGCTGCTGGCTTTTCCTATATGAAGAGCAAAGTTTACTTCATGACTTTGGACACAGATGACCTTATTTCTGAGATTTTCTATTAATGCTCAGTCATCCCTTGTCAACTTTACAAAGCAAATACGGGTCTAGTGGCAGAAAAGCATGGACCAAAGGCTTGCCATCATTAGGGTTAGGCAGAAAGGCATTTCTCCGTGTTCTCCAAGGCTCTGTACTTTCACTGAAGTTGCTCATGTCTCAGTGAGTCAGTCCAAAAACAATATTTAGTGAGATTTCATCTGTCTGGTTAACCATTAGTTTAAACTGTTGTAAAGCTACCACGGTTAACTTTAATAAAAATAAAAGACAAAGCCAGACAAAATGCAGAATACATTAATGCTTACATGTAAACCAATGCCTATAGAAGAGTATCTGTCTGTGTTGTACATGATGGTTTATTTTGGGTTGGTCTTGACTGTAATTGTGGGTGGTACTGAGACCTGTCATAGAGGCAGGGTTTATGGATTTACAGGCAAATAGGTAAATGCAGGTGGAACTTGACTTGTGTGGTGCTGGCTCCCTGGTCTGCTGGGCGTCTCTGTGAAGAGCCTGCCACAGTTTGCCAGCTGTCGATAACCCTGAGCAGTCTCAGTCAGCCCTACTCCACTTTGACAGGTGTCTAAAATCTCAGTTATCTGAGCTGCTCTGTTCTGTGCACTCCTTTTGTGCCTTCTGAGATGCCGAGGGAGAGAGTAACAGTGCAGACTAAGTGATCCACACTGTTTCGGATATTGAAAGGAAACTGAATATCAGGGAAGTTGTTACTACAAGTGTACTGTTTCTCTTTAATCAGTCCTCCCAGTGCTAAAATAGACACTAAATGAGGAAACAAAATATCTATGTCTGTGAAAAGCATCTGGAACTCTACTGTACTTAGTTTTTCTTAAGACCATTAACGAGGGCTATCACTTTAAGGGGTGCTTTAAAACTCACTCTTTAGCTTTAACAAGAATTTTCAGACTTCCTTAGGCAGCAGACACTTTAGGTGTAAGGTAAAGCAATATAAGATGATCATTTATTTAATCCAGTTTCAACTCCCCCTTATTCCTTTCCCCCAAATGCAGAGTGGATATCCCTCTCCCACTAAACATGTCTTGGGTCTTTTTTCAGTGCTGTCTGGGCAGATGGGCCATGTGGGACACGACTACCATTATGCATGGGATTACATTTGGAGGAAAAAAGGTCTTTCTGTCCTTTTAAGGAATTTCCCTCCATCAGAAATTACCTGGAGTAATGATAGCAGCCAGAAGTAATGGTAGCATAAGGGAGGGAAACAAGATTCCTGGAAAATCTTGCAAAGCAGTTAACATGCTGAATTCTTTGGACAAAAGGTATCTCTCAGAATGAGCTGGACTCTGATTCAGGTACTGAATTTAATGAATGTTTTTTAAAATCAGCTCAGCTTACTGAGCTTTATTGGAAACCTGTCTCTTATTTTGGTGTGTGAGATTTGAGTTCTTTTGAGACTCTGTCTCAGAGTAACCTGAAGGACTCTAAGGCTTGACTTCTTCAGTCCTTTCATGGTTTTCAAGAATTTTGCTATGAAAAGTCTCCCTTGGAAATGCCTTCTTTTCTGCCTAGGATACGAGTTCTTCCTCTTAGTGTCAGTGACGTACAAATGCGTAGCAGAGGTGATGTGTGAAGGTGTTTTGTCTGCGAAGGAGAAAGGCAGCTTACAGGTGTGCTGGGGTGAGCAGCACCAGCTGACGTGGCAGGGAGAGAAGTCGTGTCCCATTTCTGTTCCTTTGAGAAGAGCAGCCCTCACGCAGGGTGCTTGCACTCCCTCACTGCCTGTGCTGGCACTGGCAGAGTGGAGACACCTCCAGCAGCTTTCAAACATTTATTGTGGTTGCAAGGAGTAGTCTGGTTGTGACAATTCAGAGCTCAATAAAACCAGAAGATTTATTTGCCGACCCAGCTCCTGTGTCTTGATGATGCCCTGGAACGTACTCATTGCCTGCAGAAATCTAGGATTCTTGTTCCCCTTCCCCTGTGAAGAACCAGGATTTTGCCACTTTTGTGCAAGACAGTTACTTTTGTAGTAGTGAGCTGTGAGTTAGTTTTTTTATATCATGTTTGGGCAACTAAATAATTAGCCTGCTTTTGAAAATGCTGAGTCTACAACGGCTCCCAGTGAAGTGAAGAGAATTACAGACTACTCAGCAATCTGGAAAACAAGACCTATTACTTATTAAATATGGAGCTGGGAAGAGAATTTATGATGTTCATTTTTTAAAATTTGAAGCTGCATAAACTACAGCTTATATTAAGACTCTACACATAAAAAGTTGCTAAAGGTTTAGTAAATGACTGGTAACTCTTTTCTATAAGTGACTGATCAGTTGTTACAGCACTCAACAAATTTGGGGTGTATTTTAATACCTCCTAAAATTGCCTATAATATACCCATTTGTGTACTTTTAATGTACCTTTGACCTCTGTAACCTGAAAGTACTGTTCTTTTGTCAATTTAATATCTCCAGAACATCATGTGTGGTCATGATATTTTTATGGAAGGGAGTCTTCAGTTGAAATGTCTGCTGGCTTAAGTCAGCTGGGGCTGACTTCAATCCAGCACAGGAATCTCAGTTTGGGGACCCAAATAATGGGGTACTGTAGTCTTGTGGACAGCTTAACCAGGCAGGCAGCGGAAGCAGGTTCTTTGAATAGCCTTCCTTTGTCCACCATCATGAAATCAAAAAGCAAATCTTTTGAAAAACATTAGGCAGTAATTCCCCTGGGGCTTTCCTAAACTCATCCATCATGGAGAAAATCTAATTTTCCTTCTTTCTCTATTGTACTTCAAGATGCCTTGTGACCAGTTAGGTCATTTTAGCTTTAAACATTAACTTTGATAAGACATTTTAAATTAGTAGAGTCTTTTGAAAAATTAGACCATAATCTTACACTCATGCCCTAGGAATAATGATGCATTCTTTTTGTTAAATGTTAATGATTTTTGAGTGAAAAGTATTTTGTTTATGATGCTACTGTTGAGTAATAATAATAACTAGTAGTGACGTTGTAACAGATTTTTTTTTGATGGTCTAGAGGCTTCCCACCAGAGAGTTGATTTGAAACTGTTTTACTCTGGTTAAGTTCATGTCTACCTGTATTTATATGTTAATAAAGTGTCAGGCCTAGTGTTTTGGTTAGTCTATAGCCCAGTTACACCAAACTGTTAAAATGTCCATTTATTAATTAATTAATTTCACAACTCCTTCCAAAATGTTCTACAAAGATATTTTGCCAACCCTGTTTACATAAATTCCCCATTGTACTTTGCATTTTTATTAAATAGAATTGGTGTTCGAAATAGCTTGTAAATTGACAGGATACAAATTAGTGGAAAAGCAGACATTAAAGAGTCAGTGATGTCTGTGGGTGAGCTTTGAAAAACATTCCATTTAGAACCAATTGTACAGATGTATCATTTATTTTTCTGCTTTCCCCTTCCTACATTTGTTATAACTAGGGAAATTTGCATGAGAATTGGTTGTGGGTTTATTTCAATGTTTACCTGTTTTGACTGTTTATTTTATATGTATCTGTTGTTTTAATGCTTGTCTTATGACATCACTGTTCATTGCCAGGGGAATGAGTGATGTCACAGAAGTGATGGTTTGTAGGACAGAATGCCTCTTGAGACTGTGAGTGACCATAAATCCTTTTTTTGTCTTGGGCCCCCAGTTGTTGCTAGTTGATGGCTGTCATTCTGTGAGTCAAAAGCCATCGTGTCATGGTCAATGCTTTGGTGTATGTGTCACAAAAGGGCCACTCTCCTGAGACCTCACTGCAGAAAACCAAGCGTTCCTGATCACAGGAGACTGTGTTTCCTTGTAATTCCTACTCAGGACACAGATTTATTTGGGGATGAGGACTCCACTGATGTTTGTCTTGTGTTTTCTATATCATATCTGTTCTTTGTCTAAATAGTCACCTCTGCCTCTGTCAATTCAAATCCAAAACCTTTCAGGAAAATGAAACTTCTCAAGTCCAGTTTGGGGAGGGTGGGAAACTATGGCTCCATGTCAAGGAATGAGCAGTAATGAGATAAACCATAAACATCTTTCTTGTGGATGTAGGTTTATATGAATGAGAAGTGACAGAAACAGGACAGTATAAGAAAAGATCTATCTAAATACGGCATATTTTCCAAAATGTTCCTGGAGTTATTGGAAGCTCCTTGAAAACACCCTGTGTTTTTCCCAGTAGTAGATGAACCACGAGAGAGGCAGCCCTTGTGAAACCAACTTCCTCTGAAATATTCAGACAGTGGATCTGTTGTATCTGTTGTATTGCTGGGCAGAAAATGGAAAGGCGGTTGAGCACTCCTTTCACTCTTTTCCCCCTTCACGCTCAGAATGGTCTCCCACACCTCTCATCTGCCCTGAACATGACCTGCCGGTCAGGCTGCCATCGCTCGCCTCCAGCAGGCGGGAGGTGGCCGGGCTGCTCCTTTGGCAGCCCGTGCTGGTGGCTCAGCACTGCTCGCCCCGCAGCGCTTCTGGCAGAGCCTCTCCAGCAGCTCTGGCCCCTCTCCGAGCGCTCGGTTTGTCATTCCTGTCACTCTGTGGCACATTCACACACGCACGGCAGCTGCCGGTGGCCTCGGGGGCCTGGGATCTTTTATTCGAGCTCAGTTCCCTGCACACCGGCTGGCTGCAGTGCAGTCTATTACCTGCAATAGGCTCTGACCTCTTTCGGAGCTCCCTAAAACACCCTGCCGTGGAGCTCCAATGGCACGCAGACATTTGCCCTGTTTGCCGGTGTCTCTCCCCCTGCTATCAAATTACCTCTTCACAGTCCATTTGGGATCGGTGGCTTGGGTTTTTGTTCTTTTCTGAATGGTGGTGGTTGTCTTTGATGTCAGGATTTTAATTTTTTTTTTTTTTACTCTGAAGGAAGTAAAGAGGCGCTTGTCCATTTTAGGTACATTTGAATAATCGCTAAAAATAAAATGAAAAAATCAGGGCTCTACTCTGCAAAGTAGTTTTCAATCCCCTGAAGAGTAACATGGCTCTTTCTGACTCCACACAGGCAGACAGGCCTAATTCAGCTGTCTGTTGCATGGTATGTTTAAGTGGTTTTGTAAAACAGTGTTCCCTAAATGTTGACAGTTTAATGGATTTCATTAGTGGCTGCCTACCGGCTGAGGGCTCAGACCTGCCCCCACCAGGGTTAGCTCAGATGAGTTCAGATGTGGCTGTGTGGAGGACCACCCTCATCCAGCTTTTCCAAGAGCTGCATCTGGAGCTCCGAAACAAGAGCAGGCATCTTCTGTGCCTGCACATCCCCAGCACAGTGTGGCCGTGGCTGGTGGGTGCATGTGTCCTTCTCCCTGGGCAGAAATGTCTCCAAGGCTCCATCTCTCGCCCAAAGACATGTGGGTCTTCTCAGGGTCTCCTCCCAGACTGCCATGCAGCTGAACTGCCTCCCTTCACTGTTCTGGGGAAGGAAGGAGTGTCTCTGCTGTGCCAAAACGTGCTTGTGCCACGTCCCCTGTGCCTGTGAGACCTGTAGCTGCATAGAACATCTGGGGGCCCTCCAACTCCAATTTCCATTAGCAGGTAATGTTCATGATTTTGTTCCAGTCACTGCCTTGTAAGTTGAATAACATATGAAAGATAGCTTCATCAAGGGAAGTAATAGCTGAATCGAGTCTCTCTACACGCTATGAGGTCAAAGGAAGCTTGGCTGCTTTGTCTGGAGTGTGTGTTGGAGGGACACTTTGAAGGGGAAAACATTAAAACTAACAATATGAAATCTTAGAATAGACTATAATTTTATTCCTTTTTCTGAACAAAACAAAGAAAAATATAGTCCTAAGAAGCCATGAGTATAACTGAGAGCCCATTTTAATCATATCATTGCATGTTAAGCTGTTCCCAAACTGAAGTGAAGAAGACACTCCAAAACTAGCAGAAGTAACAGTATTTTTCTGACATGGTGAAAATCTAGAGAATAACAATTAGCTGTAACAATTAAAAATTGAAGGCAAGTCATATAGTTAAAAATTAATTCCAGCATCTATTCTGTGATGTCTAATGATTTCCTCAGATTTTTTGTTTGGGGGACAGGACTGAAAATCCCTGTGTTTAGTGCCTGTCCAAAGATGGTTTCTCCCCTGCCCATCCTGAGAAAACTGTGTGAGGTACCTGTGTCTGGGTTAGGCACCAGGGAAGAAGAGTGCAGACTACCCACCACTTTGGCACTCCGAGCATCAGGACTGCAGCTTAGCCGTGCCTCATGGCATCCTAGCAACTTCCCTCTCTGGCTTTAGGTCCAGGCCTGTTCCCATGCCCGGTCCAGCCCGGTGGTTCTCACGCTCCTCGGACGATTTAGGTCTCGTTCAGCCTTGTGTCTCTGCTCCCGTGTGTGCTGTGCTCGGGGGCAGGGGAGGCACGAAGGGAGAGGCAGCCTCTCCATACGAGCGTTCTCTTTGCTTAAACTCTCCTGCAGCCTTCCTGGGCCTGCTCCTGTGCAGTGAGGCACTCGGAGAGGTGTTCATTCATTCTCTAGCCAAGCTGACTACAGAGCTTTTTAGGACCCGTTTTACTATTACCTCCGTATCTAATGCACTTTTTTTCTCTTTTTATTCTCCCAGTAGCAGCTTTTTCAGGCATGGCTTTCTGTTGAAAGTAGGCAAGAGCAGTGAGACATGTAAGCAGGTCTTTCATACTCCAGTAGAGGTCAGATACCTACCTACAGTAAAGGAGCTAATTCATTACAGCATGATAGATTATAACAGCTTATTTGGAGCTCTATTATATAAATCACTTAAATGTGTATTTACATAACATTCCTATTAATTACCACAAAGACTGTAATGACTATGAGCTGTTCTAGTTTATCTTGTAAATATGTATTTAAGCAATTCTGTTGCAGGTAATATTTAATCAATAGACTGTAATGGATCATTAATCACGCCAAACCTTTGTGTAAAAAGTGAATTTCTACTGGTGGAATGCAATGGATCCTTTGGAGTAGCCTATAAGATATTATACTATTCATATGAAAACTCTACAGTGCCACCAATGATACACGTTAAAAGCCTTAATAGGACCTCCTGTGTGGGAGGTCTGTGTATTGACACATGGGCACATACATTTCTTGAGGTAAAGAAGTCAAAGTCACTCAGCAGTGATTCTTCTGGACACTTGCAAGGAGCTGAAAAGACAAGCTCCAAGGGGATGCACCTACTGTATGTTTTCTTGGCCAAAAAGGTCGTGGGTAAAAACGTCTGTGTAAAGTGCTTATATGTGTACCTGGTACCTGTTGTGTCTGAGCAGCACACAACAGCATTCTGCAGCATCAGGCAATGGCTCTGGAAGGAACAGAAGCATTACTCTCATCCTTACCTTGGAAGTGGGGAAAATCCAGAGAGATTTTCCATACAGAACACTCAGTTCCATACAGAACAGTCAGGACACAGACAAGCAACAGAGGGGGCCCTGCACTATTGCCTTCAAGCAGGTGACCATCAATTAACTTGAATGAAGGCAGGTAATGCTGGTGTTTTTATGGAAACTTTAGACACTATCTCAGTGAAAGCACATGTATGTTCAGGAGCCAGTGTTTGAGTAGTATTATTTTGGTGGTCTTCACTAAACTCTTCAAAACACAGGTGCAAAAAATTGAGATCATCATCAGGGACCCATTTTTAAAAATACTTGATGCACAGAGAAAATAGAAAAGAGAAAGTAAAAACCTAAAGCTCTTAAAAGAGCTCCAGCAAAAGTCCTAAGGGTTTTCTTTCCTTCACACAGTACAGAAGACAGGTCATGTCATCAGAAAGCAGAGAACTTGAGAACAAAATCTTGCTTACTTTCCCTGTGCCAGCAGCCCAACCTGATTTTAAGCAGACTGCCTGGGAGAGGGAGGCGAGCAGGGTTTTCTGCAGAGCTGAGTTATCAAGTACTGTAAGTGCAGCCCTGCAAATGCAGATGATGTAGTGCATGCCTGCCTGCCAAGCTGGCCTGGGGAGCTGGCCTCGAGCTCCAGCTGAAGTCATAGCTGACGGCCAAGAGCCAAATTGTGGCCACGTCAGGTGGTCACTGGCATCGTGCAGGAATGCTGCTCAGTTAAGGTGCCCAGAGTGGGAATGCAATCCTAGAAACCCTTTGTCCCATGTCGTGAGCGTGCCACGCCGTTTGTGCTGAACAACAGAGAGGATTCATGGCTGAAATAGTAAAAAAGTCTTAGTCCAGGGCCATAATGTATTGGCAAAGCTTTATAGGAAGTCTGTGCATCACTGGCTCTGGCCAACTCCACCGAGCTCTTGTTTTCATAAGCACTAAATTCACTTAATTTTTTAAAAAGGCTTTTATTAATGATTCCTTTGGAGGTTTTGCAATCTGTTGTCTAATGCAAGCTTTGATTAGGTTAAAAAAATTCTCTGCAATAACAATTCTCCTGTGTAATAACTAATCAATATATGCTAATCGTTTGCCAAATATATTTCTGACAGAGAAATGGTTATGAAGTTAGTTGACTGCCAAAAACCCCCACAAAACTCCCAACAAATAAACAAAAAAAACCCCACCTTCAAAACCCTTCTTTAATTTCTTAGCTAGTAGGTATTTGTATGTGTAAAAGATTACCCAGTTTTTTACTTTTGAAATTTAGTATCGAAGTTTCATTAGCTGGCATGAATATTCAATTAAAATATTTTTTTAACAGCTAAGTTGTGAACCTGTAGAAAACATGGGAGGCCAACTCAACCCTGAGTATAGCAGTGAAGCTGAGTGCTGCTGTAATAAAGTAATCTATTAAAAGGTTATCTTTCATATAAGATTGCTTTCCCTAAGCACCTAAGCATATTAACAACATCTGAAATGCACTTGTAATTATACACAGCTCAGAAAAGATTTTAAATTGCCTTCTTTGTCCACACTTATAAAAACATCTCAGTCACTCTGTGATCTTATTTTACCTATGCACCTTAAACCTTGTAAAAGCAAAATGGAAGAAGCAATCACCCATCAGAGAATTGCTTATAGGTGAACTTTGGCCATCTCTAGTGGCATTAATTTTGCTCTTTGTGAACTGCACTTGACACCCTTGTAAGGTCTGGAGAATTCTTTCCATCTCTGACTGGCCTACATGACTATTTGCTATTAATTTGCACATTGAAGATGATGCACTGGGAAAAAAAAATAGTTTAGTCTCTGAAGAACAGCTTTCTGGCTAAATCCTGCAACTTTCTGGGAAAGGCTGCTCTTCACCTTTTCATTCAGTGCCAGTGAAATCAGCAGTGTGCTTGCATGATGGGTATGGAAGGAGTGGGTACAGCAGCAAGGCAGGAAATGTGCTGCTTTAACCACACCAACTTCATTTGTGTTTGATCTCCAGCTGCCTTTTTCCTACTTGCTGACCATACTAATGAACCTAAATGTCCTGCAATACTGTTGCTGTTATCTTCCCATATACTGCAGAAATATATTGTGTATAACACTGTGAGAAACCTATATGACCTAGTCTATAACCTGTTTGCTTCTGGTGTGCTATTTGGTTTCTGGACCAGACAGCAAGACCAGCAAAACAGTTTCTGTCAGTCCCATACAGCAGAACCACAATGGCTTGAACAATGCTGAGATTTTAAGACAAAGATAGTAAGAATACTGCTAAAGTTGCTATGCCTCTTTGCCTTGTTAGAGATCTGATTTTACTTTCCTATTCAGATAAAAATACCTTTGATTTCAAGCCCTTGCAGAAATTCCTTTTGAAAATTTTCAGCTGACTCCATTTGGCAGCTAGGTTTACGAAGGAATATTTTTATCTGTCTCCAGTCTTCTGGGGCTACTGGTTATTTGGTGAAGAGCATTTGAGCTAATGGAGCTCACTTGAATTCCCCTTGGGAATAAGATTCTTCCCTGAATAAGGACTGCGGGATCAGTTATTAGCTGTTCTGCTGAATAAACTGAATACCCATGGAGCTTTTTAGCTTCTCCTTTGTGAAACCCATGGCTTTTAGAAAGGTCTGTGATGGTTCTGGTGATTTTTATTGTGATAATACTCCTAAATGCTCAGGCACAGCTGAGAGCAGTACTAATATTCACCACATGCTACCTACAAAATTGCTATGGTGGAAGCATGGGGTCCTTGCCCTGAGCACTTCACGGTGTCAGGGTTTTCAAGATGATTCGTTGCCGAGTTCTACTTGCTGGATTTTATTTCTAAAATCATCTTATTTCCAAATGTTAATTCTCACAATGGAATATCAGTTATAAATGCATATGTTACTAGGGTATTTTATCATACTTAAGAGGACTTCATAGCATCTCCCTCAGCAATTTGATTAAATGAAAGTATTAGTTTCCTCCTCTGGAAGGGAGAAAGCTGTGCAGTTTGGTTCTAGCCGTAGTAAACTGATGAAAAACTTATATAGAACTTAATGGAAAAATCCTGCAGATTTAAAAGGAAAATGTCATCTCCACCACACAACCCTCTGGGATGATTCAAAACCAGATGAGGAGAGACTAGCATAATTTCATACCTCTGTATTTTAGGAACAATTTCTTAAAAGCCGAATATTGTCTTTTCTGTGAAAATTTTACCAGTATTGAGTCAAAAAGACCTATTTATCATACTTTTGGATTTAACACTTCCCAGATCAAGGCTGGAGGTAAGAGTGATGAAAGGTGAAAGGATATGGGGAATCTGTTGCAATGGTGTATTCCTCTGTTGTATCACAGACAAGAAGCGTGATCGTGCACAAAGCATTTCTGGGGTGGAAAACGTGTCTCCTGAGGTCTCCCCACTCCCAGAGGCTGAGTGGAAGAAACGCCTTTTCAACGTTAAAGGAGGTGGATGTGGTGGATTCTCTGTCATTAGAGTTGTTTAGGTCAATACTTGCTCTACTCAAGCCATACCTGTGTGGTAGGTGAGACTGGATAAGATGGTCGCAGTGGTCCTTTTTTGGCTTTTGTGGTACAGGAAAATCCTGCAAACCATTTGCATAGAACAGTGTCAGCAGGTATGCTTTCATTTCTTAAGGCATTGTGTAAATTGTATAAAATCATATGCTGACTTACGAATGATGAAAGTATTAGGCCTGTCTTCTACTGTGCTGGTACAATGGAGGAATTAATTTTAAAAAAGTAATTCTGGTAAGTAAGCTGAAAGAGCACTAGAAAGTGCCTGCTCTTTCAGACAGTGCAGGAAAGTCACTAATTGCTCTAAACTAACTTCAGTGAAGTGCAGAGCAAGGGTACAGATAACACAAAAATGTATTAGTTGCTTTTGTTGCAATATAAAAGACTGCGGCGAGGGATTAGGTTTTTTCTGTTCAGCAAAGGAGTGGAATGTGTTTCTCACACACTCCACATCTCTTCTTTTGCTTTAGTTCAAAAATCTCAAGACACAACAGTCTGGCAGTGTCAGCAGTGTAGTTTGAGAACACACGGGGTGGCACAGCCCTGCCCCACAGAGTGGTGTCCCGCCGCCCCTGGAGGCTGCCGCTGGCCAGCACAAAGTATGCCCAGAACATTTTTATGGGAACATTCAGCAAACAAACACAGATGGCTGCAATTGTACTCCCCCCTCCCCCTTCCTGGCGGGTAATCGGCACTAGTATTGAAGTACACAATTATTGGGGGTAATCCTGTATTATCAGGTCAGGCAAGTTCTCTTCATGAAGGTTCACCTGGTAAGTACTGCGTGGTGATAGATGAGTTTTGTGTTACTTCACATTGCTCGGGACTGGCGCCAACCAAATCACCTCCTGACTTGTGTACCAGGTAGTCAGCCACACCCAGGCTATCTAAAGCTGTGCTTGCCTGGGCCAGTCGTCTGTGAAAACAGCTGGGAATCATGCCATATCAGCCGTGTTCCCGCGAAAGGCGGATGAGAGCAGCCAGGAAAGCTCGGCCGCGCTCCGAGTGCGCGGTGGAACTTCTGGCACCAGCAGGGCAAGAGGAGCGAGGGCGGGCGGGGGCTGGGAGGCAGCGGGACAGCCTGCAGAGCAGCCGTGGGCACAGCACAGCGGCTGGCCTTCAGCTGGGCAGGGCAGGAATGCGGATGGATCCCGCAGCATCCCGGCCTTGGAAACCTCTCCCCTTCCCGCCCCGCGTGCGCCGCGCCGGCTCCGAGGGCACGGGCGGATGTTTGCTTGGGAAACAGCTGTGGAGCTCTAACAAGTTACTGCTTGAGCAGCTGTTTGTTCCTGCTCCCCTCTGCTGAGCTGCAGGAACCGAATCCGTGGGCTCTCTCGGGCCCTTGCAGGGTGGAGGGAAACGGGCTTTGCTTCCAGTGTTTGCAGGTACGGGCAGCTGCCACGTCTGAGTCGTAGGGGCAGAGATAAAGAGTTAAGGGGCAGCGACTTTTTAAGCAGAGACAGCTGTCTCCTAAACGAATGTCTGACTGCCATAAAAGACACTCAACACCATTAAACATTGGGCTGTCAGCAATAATTACAGAATGTGTTCACACTGTTTAAAAAAGCAAAAACTACAGAGAGGAAGAGAAGTGACATGAAAATTCAAATGTGAAGAAACTAAATAACTACACTTGGAAAAATAAAGTGTTGCTTATGTGACTAGAGAGTGTTGTTCCAAAAAACCACAACTTTGGAGCAAATTTTGCCAGTGAATCTTTCATGTAGGAAGTGGGAGTGATGAAGAGAAAAAATGCTTGGCCCTTTTGCAGTTTGCCCCTTTCTTTCTCTCTCAGTCTTAAAAGGTAGGCAATCTCCACTGCACTTTTGTAATTCTGATAGTTTAATGTACATGAATGTTAAATATAGCCTCATCTGTCTACTTCAGTGCACATATTAGAAATTGCAAGGTAAAATCTGAACAGTGGAAGCTAAAGAGTCTGAAGTCTATCAGTGTATCCTGTAGTCAATGAGGGAACACCTGCCGTAAAGAGTCACACTTTGGGTGTGTTTTTATACCTATGGTTATCCCAAATAATGTCTCCAAGGGCTCCCAGTCAACATAAATGTGGGTTCTCTAGTGGGTTATGCTAGGTGTTTGCTTTCATTGCAAAGTCAGCTCTGAGTTTCTTCATCCTTGTCATTTTGCCCTGACTGTGTAACTCTGCATCAATGGGAAGGTGTGATTGTAAAACCATAGCCACTGGCAGTGGACACAGCAGGGGGTGTAGTGCTGCAAATATATACTGTTTAAATGATTAGGTTCAAAACTGCTTCTGTCTCTCCAAAGAGAGTTCTTATGCTCTACAGCATTCTAGTTCAGATAATAGTAAAAAAAAAAAATCCCCCACATACACAAAAGTGTGCAAAATATCATGGATGGGCTATTCATATCCTTTGATTTGCTTGCTTCAAGTAGAAGCACTTAGAAACACTTTTAGAGCATTGAATTCTTGCATTTCTGTCAACCTTTTGTGGAGCCATTTGGAACTGTCTGTGGCTGTGCATTGTGCCCAGCACCCTGGTTTTGGCACCTCTGTCCCTGGCTGACACGTTCCAGCTGGTTTTTAACACATTCACATGCACTTCAAGCAGACAGCAGATACTCACTTTGGCTGCACTGTGCCAGGTGCCAGCACCAGGTATCCACGCTCTCTGTACAGAACACACCTGGAGCAGAGCAGCCATGCATTGGCAGGGCTGACAGTGCAAGCTGTTACAAATGCTTCTGGCATCCAACCCTACGTGGGTACCCGCCTGTGCCTGCCAGTGCCCTGCAGCCTCCCGTCACATCTTGCAAATAGTGTGCAGACTCTCTGAAGACTCTCTCAGAAGGACTCTTGGCTTCCCCTGTGTGCAGCAGCAAGGATTTGGGAACAGTTTCTTGCTGCTCTTTGGAGCAGGATGGCTTCACTGGGAAATATGATTGATGCAAATAGTGTAGAAAGTGGTAAATCAGTTCACTAACCCATTTACAGAATTAATATATTACAGAGGGAGCTGAACAAAACTTGGCAGCTGTGCCTATGTCCCCTTTGCACCTGAGGAACTGCTGAGTGACAAAGTAAGGCAACCTTCACTCTGCTGTGAGCGGGATACGATAGCCATGGCCCTCATCAGAATCTGCAGCTCCAGCCTTGCTTAGTAAGTTAGCACTTGTGAATTTCTGTGCATAGGATGTCCAGCTGCAGGAAGATTTTTCTTTATGGAACTGGAGCATCATGTAGAAGTAGGTTGATCTTCCTGAGCCCTTGGTAACACAGGTCCTGGAACCCAGGGTTATGTAGGGTCAGTTGTCCTGGGAGTTCCAACCAGAACAGAGAGGTACAAGAGGTAAAATCTGTTAATAATTCTCAAGTACTTCATCTGCTTTCTTCTGTGTTAATGCATAAGGAAAACCTGTGTTTTGCAAATGCCATCATCCTTTTTTGTGCAGAGTGGCTGGTAAAAAAGTGGGCCGGGAAAAGCACAATACCCCTTTAGTGCGTGGTGTGCTCCTCTGCTAGCACTGACAGTAAGGATATGGCTTTCCTGCTGACTTCAGCGAGAGGTAGGGCTTGTGGAACAGTTTTCCCTGGCTGTGCTTTAGTCATGTGCATTTCCACGTGCAGCAGGGTTAAAAGATTCATCGCCCTTCCTGACTTTGCTTCATCCTGGTGTTTGAAAGCAGTGGTGGGGGGCAGCGAGGGAGAAAGGAAGACATTAATACGCAACGAGAAGCTGAAACCAAAAGGCCAGCCCGTGCTGCATGTTCCCGCTTCTCGGCAACTGTGAGTCACACACGTTAAACGCATTTGTGCTCCGGTTGTGTGAGTTGTCCCTAGAATGCTTCAAACTTTTTATAGCTGCTCCCACTTGCTGCAGTGTCACCTGCTGGTGAGATCAAAGCACTCAATAGCACGCTCCCCCGCTCCATGCTCAACAAAGTCACTGGAGCCCTTGAAAACTCCTACAGATGTTTCCTCTCTGAAGACAAAAGGATATTTTTCTCCCCTCCCTTCCTCCTTCACACCAAAGAACAAATCCTATGCTTGGCTGAGTCTGTACCACCTCAGATTAATTGGCACTAATGCAAATGTTCGTGGCTGTGTGTGGGATGTTGCTGAGAGCATAATGGTTGTCGTATTTGCTTGCATGTGGTTACTCCACTTCAGCTGTGTAATTCATTGCTTTATAAAGTGCCTTACAATGCACTACAGCACAGGAAGCTAATCATATGCCATGGCAGACAATACAGCAGAGATTCAGAGTTACTGCAGGTCTCCTAAGGCCCGTGCCCTGAAGTCCCCAGTCCTTTTTCATCAAAAGTCCCCCTCGAGTGAGTGTCTATTTTGCCACCTGGAACAAACTCTTAGAACTGCCAGAATGTCTGGAGCTTTTCTGCTGGCTCCTCGTGGGATTCCCTTTCATTCCTTTTCAGTCTAATTCCTCTTCCCTTCACTCCCACCCTGAGTTTCTCTCCCTCTTTTTAGGCATCTTATTGGCAGTGTACTCCAGGCATAGCAGTATGAAGGTTGTACAAGAGTTTCCATTCTAAGGGGGTTATTTTGAGTTGCTTATGTTTCTGGCTGCAATTTTAAGCATTTGATATCAAGCCCAGAAGCAATTTTTTAATTGGAAAGTGTAAGCTGAGATAGGTACAAGAACAAAGATCTCTAAAAAACAATGTTTCCAACTGTGTAATTTTAACAGTTCTCATAGATGTGGGGATGGATTGGTGTTTGGTTCTGCAGTATCTTTTGCCTCTTCTTGTGCCCTTGAGTATTACTGGCTGGTAGTCACAGGGTGCATTTTTGTGAATGCAGACTCTGCTCTCTGGGTACCAAGCTATGCTGGGACCATGCTCTCATTTCTAGCTTAGGAAAACTCTCTCTGTCTTTGACCAATAAGGCAGAGATGAAGAAAGGTGAGCTCCTCTGCTAGACAGTGACAATTGAAAAGCCAGCATGGAAGGAAGCAGTGAAAAAAACCCCAGCTTTGCCTTGGTCTAGTTTGCTGGCCTAGCAGAAGCTGAACCATGTAGAAGTTCATAATTTAATTTATTTTCTAAAAATGCACAAAATTCTATTAGAAACCCTACATGACAAGACTATCAAATTGCAAACACTCAAAGGCTAAGGAAATGACAAAATTGAGCTTGCCTACCCAGCCTTAATTCTGTTTCCTCGCTTGTATAGTTACAATAAAGTTTAATTAGATTGTCGCGTATTATTTTGGGGAGCTGCTGGAGCTAGTCTCCCGCCTCATTCATTTTGCATGCTAATGCAGTGCAAGGCAGTTTTTCTTGAAACACTGAGGGCCAGAGTTTCTCACTTACTGCAGGGGCTGTATGTGTCATAAATAAGGTTGGTGTTCATAGAAGGCAGGAACTGCGAATGTAGAATGATAATGAAGAGTTTGGGTGGTGACAGAGTAACCACTTGCTCCTGCACCCTGCCAGCCGCCCGCTGCTCTTCCAGTCCCTCCAGCCCACAGCTGAGGGCACCGCACTGGTGCTCCTGTCCTGGCCGCCTCCCCTGCTGACTTACATATTCCCATGCTCCGGTTTCCTGGGAGCCGTTCGGGAGAAGGTGTCTGGATGTTTGGTGCCCTAATTCAGAGACCAGTCCCGAGGGACAAACTGACCCTCTTGTGTGTCCTGTGGTAAATTACTGCTGTGGGAATGACAACAGCTCCGCATCTCACTGGGTCTCTCACCTTGAAAATTATAATCTTGCTGTGGGGTTATTCATAAAGAAGTTTCTTCATAGATAACCACTCTAAGGACAAATTCTCTTTTCATTCTACGGCACTGGTAAATGTGAAAATCAGTTTCATGCAACAGAGTTAATTCATATTCCGGCAATTATTACTGTTCCCAACAAATGAAAGTTTTGTGGCCATTTATTTGAGGGGTCAGCTATCAGTCTTCCCTGTTTGTATTTAAGGGTGGCCATTCCACCTCTGATAATGTATTTCCCCCCAGATGGTTTTTTCTGTTTATTTCTGATTGGTTGTATGTGCTGGAGTGAGTTTTTCTTTTAGCTACAAATGCTGCTCTTTGAAATTGAAGTGCATGACAGTAGAACTTAAGTGTAATAACAAAAGGCAGTCTCTGCTCCTGGAATTTCACTTGCTTCTTTCCCATGTTCTTCTGCAACTGTAGAAAAATGCTGAATAGCTTTAGTATTTCATCTTCAGAGGGCTAGGAAATATAGCCAAGGACGCTGAGACACACTGAAATGAGAAAGGGCTCCCAGAGCACTGAGAAATGTTCCAGTTCTTTTAGGTTCAACCAGCCCTTTTCTGTTTGTTGCTTCAACTTATGTAAATTATTACAGTTCAAGTAGATTTAATATTTATCATCCAAGACAGGAAGGGTCAGCCCTCCTTTCTTCTACATTCCCTCTGCTGGAAAAGTGTAATTTCAGTAAAATGTCAGCGTTTGTGATTTAAATACATTTCAGTAAGAAGACTTGCAAATTGTTATTTCTGCTATCCCTCCCCCAAAAGTGTCTCTAATTTTTTCCCTCTAAAATAGCAGGATCTAAGGATTAAAGCAAGATGACTACAGTTGCTACATAACTACATGTTATGTATGTTGCTACGTAAGGCTTAAAATTTGTTTCCTATTTTAAAGCTCTTAAGGTTCTTCAGAGTCTTTGGACAAATTGGTGAATAAGGTACATCACATTACTGATGGTGACCTGTGAGTGTCCAGCAGGATCCCTCCATAAGATCTCGTTTTTAAGATGAGATCTCTAGATGAAATAATTTACTTGTTCATTATTATTTGGAGATGCCACCGTTTGCACTGAAAGGATGTGTACACCCCATTGTGCCACACGCTGAGCATCGTGAGTCCCTATGATCCCTCCTTATTTCAGGAATAAATAAGAACAGTTAGGAACTTGTAAAGCTACGTGTGATGTCAATATAAGAGCCAATCTTAACCCATGACCTTGGTTTGCTTCCAGAAAACCAAATCTTGGGCTGTTCTGGGACATAATGGATTGCCATGCTAACATTTTCTGGTAGCAACATCAGTCCTTACAGAATACAGGCTTTCATTAAAGAACTGCCCCATGCAGTTACAGATAGTGCAGTCTTCACAGAGCAGGTGCAGCACTACTCTACCAGTTGTCAATTAGTGTTTTAAAAATTCTGTGCTATTCCACCCATTTTCAGGCCTCATCTCTTCAGAATCATCAGGCACTTGATTTCCTTTAGCTCCGTGCATCAGGGTTTTAGAATATGTAGGGTGTTCTGGATATCCATGCATCTGTCCATAGCTTTTTGATGACATCCTTCAGCTGCTCTCACTGCTTTTTTTGTGCAGGCTTTGTCCTGCTGTTCATTCCTCTTAGTTCTAGCATCACAGAGGACTGCAGGACCTTTCCTGACCACCTCTTCTCATTCTCCTTTTCACATGGGTTAGTCCCAGACTGACAGGGGGCTAGGGCTCTTCATTTACACTCAGTCTGGGACAGAGCAGAAATTCATCCTTCAGTGCCTAAAGGGGGCTACAAGAGAGCTAGTGAGATTCTTTTTAAAAGGGCATGTAGTGATATGACATGGGGGAGTGGCTTTAAACAGAAAGAGGGCAGGTTGAGATTAGATGAAGAAGGATGAGGAAGAAATTCTTTACTGTGGAGTTGTGAGGCACTGGAACAGGTTGTTCAGGAAAGTTGTGGGTACCCCACATCCACAACTGAAGTGTTCAAGGCCAGGCTGGATGGGCGTTTGAGCAACCTGGTCTAGTGGGTGGCCCATTTTTGTCATGTTCACTGTATTTCACTCCTTTGAGATGTGGCACATAACTTGTAGTCTGTCCCCTCATGCTGGGCCCTGCAGGCAGCTACTGGGGAGTGCAAAGGTCTTCAAGGACATTTGGTGTGAGGAAAGGGGTTGTCACAAAAGAAGGGGCTCCAATGGTAAGCAGAGTGACAGACTAATCTTGCAGATGATCATGCTAGATGTTCTGCCAGTTACCATCTAACACTATGGCCTTCTCACCCGTTGGATAATTGGATAAGCAAGAGGATTTTTGGAATGTTATGCATGGGGAGAGAAGAAATCTGAGATGCCTGTCCATGCCAAAGTCACTCTGCATCATTTTGACTCTTCTAAAAAGATAGTGATGGGCAGGAAAATGTCACATTTCTTCCTTGCATTCACTTCCTTAAAACAACACATTAGGGCCTTATTTAAAAA